>CAHIKZ030005639.1:2742500-2744041 GCA_903632075.3 Acanthosepion pharaonis
AGGTACATTACATTTTAGATACTTATAAAAAGATTTTTAATACGCCTAAAATAACGTTGTTATTTTAATTACTTATTATTAAGATCATCTTATTCTTATATATGCTTGTCCACTGCGTAATTCGCAGGGGTACAAGCCTGACTGGGTGACCCAGGCAGTGCTTTGTCACTCTCACTATCTTGGCAACATTTGCTTTTTACAACTTACATTTATATACGTTACAAATTAAACTAAGCAAAACTGACTATTAAAGAATGAAAAATTTCGCGGATGTGGACTCCATTTTGGGTTATTTTATTTTTATTTTGTCAATATCCGTGAATTTGTTTTCCTCATGCTAAGTCAAAAAAAAAAAAAAAACGCTATATATAATCACTATTTTGTTTTAGCCATAATGTTGAATGTGTTAAAATGATTCAACTTTTAACAAGAAAATTCTTAAGTTTGTTGAATTATTTAAGATGGAATGATCGATTACGATCGATTGTAATTTGTATTCAGATACATTTTATTTATTTGCGATTTTTCTAATTGAATTGTCTACCTATATTGCATATGATTCATTATTGTGCATAATTAAGTTACAATAAAATTTGTATCTTATAGGAATACTATCATATGAAAATTTATATGTAGAAGAGTGGAGGGCCCATATCATAGATTCGAGAGCGGGGTGCGCTGTCATATACTTTGGAGGTGGAGCTGTATCATGTAGTAGCCTTCAAGAACTAGCATTAAACCTGTAGTGTATACTTTGTTTACACTAAATATTGATAGGCAATTTTTACCGTAAACGTTAGTTATTTATTGATTAAGTGCATTTATAAAAGATGCGGAAATTCGTAAATTTTCATAAATAAATATTTGTAAATGAAAGATAATTTCAAAAATAAATGTTTTTTCATCATTAGACAGTTTCGTATATATATATATTTATTTATTTATAAATTATAAAAATATGAGAAAGAATATTTTAAATGTTTCTAAATGTAAATGTTCTAGCGTTTTAAATAAACTCTTATGCAGTAAGAATTTTCATTTTCTTACTAGCGATATAAATATCCTAGTGTTGTGAATATGCGATTTGATAACAATTACAATAAATATATGGAATATCTGATCCTACTATAACCCATTTTGATGTGAAACTATGGAGTAGGCGAATGCCATATATTCATTAACCATTTATTGATTTATTGAATATCTATCTATCTATCTATATATATATATATATATATATATATATATATATATATATATATATATATATATATATATATATATATATATATATATATATATATATATATACACACACACACATATATATATATATATATATATATATACTCACATACACACACACAAACACACACATATATATGTGTGTGTCTGTGTGTGTCTGTGTGTGCACACGCGTATGTGTGTGTGCACGCGCGCGTCTGTGTGTGTGTGCACGCGTATGTGTGTGTGTGTGTGAGAGTGAGAGAGAGGGTCTGTGTTTTTTATTTGTTTAACGACATATCAACAATTTATAGGTC
>CAHIKZ030005640.1:0-7500 GCA_903632075.3 Acanthosepion pharaonis
GTATTTAATATTGTATTTTAATATTGTATTTAATATTGTATTTTAATATTGTATTTTAATATTCGAAATTTATTCCCACAATTTTAAATTATTATGCCTAATTCTAATTACTGATAGACTACTTTTTTTTAAAATAAATAAATGTATTAGAAATACTTTCTTATTTAAACATTATTATTCAAAGATCATGTATAAATATATATATTTCTTTTTTCATGTATTTTCTCCTTTTTTTCCTATCTAATCATTATTTAATGAAAATCTTTGACAGTGTCTGTAAAAAATAGCTATTTCAATTTTTTGAGTGAGGAAATTTTTATTTTTCTTAATAATGTATGCATTCTCATGTGTATGTATGTAACAATACAAATATTTAATTAAAAAAAAATCAATTCATATCCAGATTTTGTTTCTCGTTCTTTTTCGATTCTTTTAAACGAATAAAATTAGTTAATTAAACCGAAAGGAAAATGAAAATCTTAAGGATTAAAAACATTTAACACAAGGCTGTTATGTTAAAAATTGGATTATTGTATCACTCAGTTATGCGTCATGCGTGATACACGATTTAGGCGATTACGTATCTTTCCATAGTAGACTGACGAGGCAGATTTTTTTCCCGCAGTAGGTTGTCATTTCTTTCTGTGGTAGACCAGTTGGCATGCAAGACACGCAGTCTGTCCTGCTATTTGAGCATAACTGGGTTGGGGAGAAGAAAAGTACTCATACCTTTCCCAAGGCTATTAGCACGTAAATGAATGTGATGGATTCGCTGGAATTCGAACTCGGCTCTCCAATTCCTCAACCAGAGCCTCTGTCCATTATTTCACCACACTTGTATTAAACACTGGAATAGAGTATACTTATATATTTCATGTAACATATGCTCCAATACCTCTCCGGGAAAGAAGAAAAAAATATCCCTATTTTTTGTTTAGTGTTAACACGCTATCTTCAGACCAGCTTCCAAATATCGATTCATTGTCGTAAAAAAAAACATCATTACCTTCTTTCTCCATTTTTCTTTTCTTTTAATGGAAAATGTCTAACAAATAACCGAAAAACAACGTAAAAAAGATATCAAGAATCCAGAGATGAATCCTGATATTTCGTTCCTTTTTTTTTCAAATAAAATCCAAATAAATGCAATAAATATCTTGCTATTACTGTATCCATTCCGTCCACAAAAAGACTCAAATCCATATCGTAACTAACCAATAATCACAATAAAAGTAAATAATACCAAATCAATAAAATACTGTGTATTAATTTTATAAATATCTGGCACCATAGAGTTAATATCTCAGTTAAAGTGCATTACCTAAATGATTGAAACGTTAATATATTAAATACTTTTAAGTAGATACAGTATCTAATTATTTTGTTGGATTCTGATTCTTATGAGTTTGCAACTATTTTCCATGTTCTTTGTTGTGGGCTTAACAAACCCAGTTGTAGGAAATAAAATAAAAGTCATTTCAAAATATGAATGAAAAGGTATCAAAGGAACGAAACGGATATGAAGCAAAAAGAAATAACGATATCATGGAAAATATGTTTGACGCTTTTGCACAGATTTCCAGGAAACCTGTCTACTGTGCGAGATTAAATACGAATAAACCCCGTAAAAGATCTGTCAATCGCTAGAAAATAAAAAAAAGGCTAAATATCGCCAAACGTATAAAAACAATCTTTAAAAAATATAGCAAATATAAATAAGGGAAAATACAAGGGAAATAAAGAAAACGCGAAAAAGATAATGAGAATATAGTAATAAAGGGGAAAATCGTATTATCCCGAATATAAGTCGATCCCTACTAAGACTCGTCTTTTGATTTTGGAAAAAATAATTTATTGGTTATGTAACACGAATGTCCGCTGGAAGCAAATTTCCACATAAATTTTACAACACATCTATAAAGCTTCCCTGCTTGTTCTGTTCATCATGAAGATTTGGACCAATAACCTAACCCTTACAACTGTAGCCCAATTCCCGAATTTTATTTTCTCTTTAACATTTATCCGCCGAGCATTTTTTTATCATTAGTCGACAACTGGGAGAGGACGCTCAATTTTTGCATATCAAAATACTTTTATACCAACTACTGCAACTGATTTCTTTCTAAAATATTCCGTATTCAGCATGTCATGCAAAATACGTATTTTTTATTTTTTTTTGTGGTAAGTAATTTTCTTTTTCACCACATTTTCCGTCGTAGGATACACGCGACACGCAATCGCTTGGTTTGACGATGTTATTCGGCGTTTTCTTCGCTATAATTAGTTATGTAACACGAATGTCTGTTGGAAGCAAATTTCCGCACAAATTTTATAACACATCTATAAATCGCTCTGCTTGTTATGTTCAACATGAAGGTTTGGACCAACAAGCGTAACCCTTAAAAGTTACTAATAATTTCAGCATCTGTGATGGCAATATGGGGGCAGGTTGTGTAATGGATAGCGACTCAGATTGAGGAATCAGAGAGCCGAGTTCGAATTCCAGTCGAGTGCATTGCCTTTACTTATGGAAAGATATGAATCCATCTCTTTCCACTATGTGAAAATAACGACAAATATATAGCCTTGTTTAAAAACCCTGAATTCATATCACATGCCGGTTTGTTGGTCTTATTTCTTTAACATCTGAAAGGTGGGACAGGTTAACCGCAACGTCCTTGATGCAAAATAGACCGTCGAGTCTATTCTGCCGTTGAATATCACCATTAATCACAATTAGGAGATAGATGCCCTAAATAAATAAATGAAAATAATATTATGATAGCAATAGCTGCGAGCCGATGGAGATTATAATAGAATATAAAGATGTTATAATATACTCAGATTCAACAGGTTTTATGAAGTATTAATTGTTTTTGAACAGCTGGTTATGTTTCTCGACACATTTCTTTTTTTAATATCATTGTCCGGACTTCTTGGAAAAGATAATGAAATGTTTACTTTCTCCAGGGTATTGAATTCAGAGTTTTTCATTCTACTCCATTTACCCAAGTCTTCAAAAATCAGATTAAACTAATATTTAACCAATACCTCTGAAGATTTAGAATAAATGGAGTCATGCATTACGTAAATTGTATGAAAGTGAACCCAAAACTGTAGACGGAGTTTGAAATTGGTTTGCCGATTCTAATTTACACGTTGATACATTTTACGCCACATACACACCACTGAACTTATTGGAAATTGGAAAATGTAATATGCTCTGGGAAATACAGATTTCTAGTGTAATAAGAATGTGCCTTTAATTTAAGTAATATTCTTACAATTAGTAATTATTATTAGTAACTGGTGAACATTAATAAAGAGTATTAATAGTATTGTTAGTAACCAGGTAATATATATCATTTTTTAAATAAAAAGATTTAATCGCCACTCCTATAACTAGCCGAATATTATTATCTAACTCATATATTTTGACACATTTTTTTTAAGCATAATAATATTTTTAAGGTCTCCATGTTTTGAAGAGTGTATGCATTGTTTTAGTTCGCTGGTGTACTACGAAGTTTCCAACTCGACTGATTTCACCAAATCTGCAAAATGGCCATTGGTTTGTTAGGCAATCTTAAATAAGAAATCCTTCTTTTGTTTTGACCAGACATTCGAAAATGAGGAAACATATTCTCTTTATAGATTTCTTTTTCTTTTACTTTCTACATAAAAATGAATCAAGACTTTTAACTACAGAAGATGGCATTGCTTTTCTATGGTTTCCAATCTCGATTAGACAGAAGTTCAGTAGTTATTACAAACTGACTGCGTTTTGTTACATTGATTATTTTAAACTATGTACCTTAAGGAGACAGGCGAATGTATCGCGGTATTTATTTATTGGATTTGATACATGTAGATTTCTGTATTGTCATGATTGATCTTAGGAAAAGTAGTTGTCTGATTCTCGGCTGTCTCAAGTTTAGAGTTGTTCCCAACAGCATCAAGGTTAGAACACATATTTTAACTATTTTTTTTTATTTTCTTTTATTTTGAAAACAAGGGAACTATAAATTGGTAAGCGTGTTAGTGCGAAGAGAACTCAACAAAGTCTATAGGAATTTGAAATCCAGACGTCCATTCCATGATGCAGGATATTAACCTTCACACCAATGACAAATGCACCAAAACTTTGTTATATTACAATATAGGAGTAAACCACAGCGAATAAAAACTGATTGATATAGAAAATACAAGTAATAGTGTAAAGAAAACAAATCAAATGATAAATTTACAAAGAAATTAAGAGAAATTAATATTAAAATCATAGAAAATTATAGGCATATTGTAGAAAAATACATAAACATATATATATATATATATATATATATATATATATATATATATATAATAATAATAATAATAATAAAGAGAAAGAACATTAAGATATATAATGTTCTTATTAATATTTTATTTTTATAAAATATCAATGAAAATCTGCAGAGCATAAATATAAATTTATATTTAAATTTAGCGAAGGAATATATAAATTACTAAATTTATAATATTATACATACTGATATATATATATATATATATATATGCGTGTGTGTATGTGTGTGTTGTGGAGAATAGAAAACATTAATGACATAAAAATTATATATATATATATATATATATATATATATATATATATATATATATATATATATGTTGGTGGAGTTTAGACAAATTTAATGAGATAAAAGAATTATATATATATATATATATATATATATATAAATGTTTAATGAGATAAAAAAGTTTAATGAGATAATATATATATATATATATATATATATATATATATATATATATATATATATATATATATATGGTGGTGGAGGCTAGAAAAGATTAATGAGATAAAAGAATGTTGATAAGAAGGAAATATAATAGGGGAAAGAACAGGAACCTAAAAACAAGAAGGGAACCCCAGTAGTGATTACTCCAAACACCAATGTAATCACTAATAAACTCATCCAAATCTTTCCGAATCCTTTGCCGTGTCCTCAGACTCACACCCAAGCACACTGAAATGAATTAATGGAAATACCGGCGCGAATTCCAAGCAATACAGAAAGTTGTTCTCAAATATCTGTCGGAATTAATTGCGTCATGTTGTCCTTTTTCTCACAGATCATGCCCAACTTAATCTACGATAGTCTGTAGTCGACTAAACCCACATTCTGACTACTTTAACAATAACTGTTGAAAAAAAGGGACATATTAATTGGTAAGCGTTTTAGAGATTAGAGAACTCAAAAATGGGTTTTGAAATCCAGCCGCTTATTCCATTGTGCGTCATATTAACCGTCAAGTTTACCTCGCAATAATTTAATTGATGAAAGCACCCAACCATAGATATATTACAATACAAATATAAGGGAAAAATCATAGCGAATAAAAACAGATTGATATAGAAAATAAAAATAGTAGTGTAAAGGAATTAAATCCAACGATATGTTTACAAAGTAATCATAAGGAAAAATATTAAATCATAGAAAATTACTGTTATTGTGTAGAAATATATATATATATATATATATATATATATATATATATATATATATACATATATATATATATATATACACATATATATACATATATATATATATATATATATATATATATATATATATATATATATGTTTATGGAGATTAGAAAAGATTAATGAGACAAAAAGAATGCTGATAAGAAAAAAATAGAAAGGAGAAAAGAAAGGAAAACATAAAAACAATAAGATATCTTCACGGAATCACACGGTAAACAACAAAACGAGTTTCTCCACGTGCACAAAAGAGTTAGTGAAAAAACATGGATAAAAAGATTGTAATTTTTTTCGCAATATCAGCAGGAGTAAAATAATGCAGACCTCAGCATGTTTCGACCGAGCATCAATAAGACTCATGTCATAAAAAAGGAAAAAAAAGTTCACATGTTATGTAGATTTTGTCAGTGCGATTTCGTGCGCTCAGAATTAAAAGCTATGGAATAAAACTGAACTAAATGAAGTTTAATTTTCAAGAAATGTACTCGACGAAATCTCGGAATGTGATATTTTAACAAAGAATAAAACAAACTCTATCTATCTATCTATCTATCTATCTATCTATCTATCTATCTATATATATATATATATATATATACATATAAATATAGATAACTAGACTCGTTTCGAAAAAAAAAAAAAAAACCCAAAAAAATTTTTGATTTGCTATCAAATCAATCTCGAGAGAAAAAAAAGGTTTTAAAAAAAGAAAGAGCTACAAACATGAACTTCTGCCGACAAAAAATCGCACAGATGCAGGTCTGAAGCCCAAAGAAAAAACCCGATACGAGTAACAACTAACCAACAAAAGAGCTCAATACAACCTTAGAGCAGACCTAGATACACCTAGTGAGCCAGACAAACCTACCTAGGTTTCACCTTTTCCCTGACGATCCGTTTAGGTGAAACCTAGGTAGGTTTGTCTGGCTCACTAGGTGTATCTATATATATATATATATATATATATATATATATATATATATATATATATATATGCACACACACACACACACATATATATATATATATATATTTGTGTGTATTTAAACAACATCTTTTCATTCATACACATTTCATTAAATAATATAGACAAGTTTTTTCTATTTATTTTATGTAAATTTTTTCGTTACGTCTGATAAGTTTAATAACATTATCGTTGAACGAAGAAAGAAATTCACAATATTGATCCATATTTTTTTTTAATACAAGCTTTCGGCTTACATAAGCTATTGTCAAAGATGTCATTTACAACATATTAAGTTATATACGGACAAAACAGTGATGATAGTCTGTCATTGTTTACATAGATGATATCTAATCAACGATAAACACGTGCATATAAGACGCTAGAAGCGAAAATCGCACCGCATCTCATGACGTCACACATGACAACACAAGAGTGAATTGGAGAAGTATGAAGTATAGAAACATTTTCATATCTATCTACCTAGCTAGATATTTAGGATCTGTTTCGTGGCGTATTTATTTTTTTTTTATCTGGGTAAGTCCCGAAATTGACCAGTGGTACGAGGAGACACTCAGGTTCCCACGTTAAAACAAAATGACCTTTTATCGCATCATGACTCAGTAGGGATTCAAAGGCAAATACTGATGGGGGAGAAGTTAATGGGTTTGTACCCGGACCAGAAGTCATCATCGACCAACAACAAAACCAGCGATCATCAGCGACCAACTGACTCCCACCGACCACGTCTTCTACCAACCCACTCGGCGATTCTGGTTTCACACCCTGTTGTCCATCATCTCGCGGATCACCGTAGTTTAATCACTTACCTTCGGCTAAAACTTCCCGCAAGTACCAGCTCAGGCCCCTGCTACTTCTTTACTTTTTATATTTGCAGGGTTCGTCTAATATCGACATGAGGAACCCACATCTCTCTCAATCTTTTTATATCTATGTCGATTTGTAATTTATTAGATTTTAAACCCATCT
>CAHIKZ030005640.1:10000-95000 GCA_903632075.3 Acanthosepion pharaonis
TGGTGGAGATTCGATAGGATTAATGAGATAAAAGAATGCTGACAAGAAAGAAATAGAATAGGGGAGCATAAAAAAAAATAAAGGAACCTCACTAGTGATTACTCCAAACACCTTCGTACACTCATCCAACACTTTCCGAATCCTCTGCAGTGTCCACAGTTTCACAACCAAACACATTGTAATGGAACTCCCAGCACGAATGCCAAACAGCACAGCAAGATGTTCTCAAATTTCTGGCCTTATGATTTGCATCATGGTGCTCTTTTTCTCAAAGACCGTCCTCAACTGAACCTACGATAATTTGTAGCCGACAAATAAACAAACAACTTGCATTCGTGAAATTTAAATTGTAAAATAGCGACAATTTATCCATTGTACCGGGCGTTTCTAATATTTTGACTAAAACATTTGCAATTATATTTTGCATATGTAGGTTGTAAGGAAATGGAATACGACTTCAACAACGTGATATTTTATATTTTTGTTATGACAGAATTGAGTAAGTAAAGTAAGTCTATACGCAGTAGTCATGCAAAGGAAAAATAATGTGGTTGAAACACGCACTCATGTGTTCAGTCTCTGAGGGGAACACATAGCCCTATGCCCCTGTACAAGACCGTCGTGGTGTTTACCATCACAAGTGCGGGTATGAAAAGTGGGAAGAGACAATGAATGCAGGAATCTCCCGGTTTTATAATCATCTGACCGCGACATCTTATGTCTTCTTGGCAAAACTGTCAAGGCTATATAGATACCGCACACAATTAGCAATTATATATTTATATATAAATATATATCAATACGAGTGAAATGACGTTCACTGGAATATGGGATCATTCAATGAGAGACGCTCGTGATAACCAAAAAGAATAAATACGATTAATATTTATTTGTGCTGCGACTATTAGGTTTTGCATTTTATGATGACGTCATGATTCATGAAATAGGCTGTACTCGTAGTAAGTGCACACAAGTTTGCAAAAGCACCCACACGCACACATATACATTCAGCTTCAGACAAACACACACATTGCATCTAGCATGAAACAGAATGCAGCCTCTGAGTGTTGACTTCAATGTTCACTTTTATATTTATATTTACATACGCTCTTTCTCTGATACTGAGCACTTTATCCCATAAATATTGCACACTATATTTCTGCATATATATATATATATATATATATATATATATATATATATATATATTCGAATATTCGAACTCGGCTCTGCGATTCCTCAATCCAAGCCGCTAACCACTGCTCCACCGTGCCTCCACCGTGCCTTCGAATTCCAGTCGAATCCACTGCATTCACTTACGTGCTAATACCCTTGGGAAAGGTATGTATCCTCTTCATCTCCCTCCAGCTATGGGTAAAATAGCAGGACAGACTGGGTTCTATAGCCTTGGATGGCAACTGGTCTAGGAGAAGGACAACTCTGAATTCAAAACTGCGGAGGGTCGTTTGGGAACCTTGTGGCATGCATTCGGTGCACCAGGTTTCTGTATTCGTCCCTCCAAAAAGTGTGGCTGGTCCTGCACAAGGCCTTCACCACTATAAACAAATCTCATGTGCCGGTGTCGGGATGTCGGTTTCCTGGGGATTTATCGGCCTGACCCTCATACGTCGAACGCGACGGGAGAGTCGATTATATATATATATATATATATATACATATAATAACAATCAGATTTATTATCCAGAGTTCTTTAAGATTTATTTTTAAAAACAGTGCTCGATACACAGTAGAGCATATTATTATAATTATTATTTAAAAATATATTTTCAGCGCAACACATGAATTACCATGTTTCCAAACCAAAACCTAATTCTTTAATTAAGTTTAAAATTTAAAGTTTAGTATTTCTAGATGCCAAAAACGAAAACGAAACTAATAAATTACCCACAATAAAATGGAAACTAATAGAAAAACGATCACATGTATATCTTTAAATGACCCATGTCCTTTGTGCCTACATTAAAAGTTATATATAAGTTTCTGAAAAATAAAGATTTATTAAACAACGGAATGAAATTTCAGTTTTATTAGACATTGTATTATATTTTCTTTAAAAAATAATTAATTAAAAAAATTGCTTAATTATATATCTATTATTTGATCAAGGCGTAATTAAATTCTAATATTTTAATTTTGCAATACTGTATATAGTTTATAACTAAATATAATAAATGCAGTATTTTAGACCTACATAAATTTAAATATAAATATAAAAATATGTTTATCATATTGGAAAGACCTTTTAAGAAAAACTCAAAGTTTTTATAAAATAAGAAAATAAATAAAAATAAAATCAAAAATTCCAATTTTATTGTAGTGTATCCTAAATAAACCAGACTGTGATGACACGTTCTCATATATCAACAGACAGAAATTTCAAACCCACACCTAGCCATAACCGATACTTACTTTGCTACCGTTGATTAAACTTGTAACCTCATTCGTCAAGAAAACGAACATCCCTTTCAAAAAAAATAAAATTCTCTTTCCCATACCAAATTATACTATACAACAATTTCAGTCAGTTATGTGCACTGTGTGATACACGCTTTGGCGATCATTTATCTTTCGATGACAGACGAGGCAGATTTCTTTTCCGCAGTAGATCGCCATTTCTTTAAGCAGTAGACCAGTTACCATCAAAGGATATAGAACCCAGTCTGTCCTGCGTTTTTGCACGTAAGCGAATGTAATGGATTCAACTTGTATTCGAACTCGGCTCCCCGATTCCTCAATCTGAACCGCTAACCCACCGTGCCTCCTCCTCAAACACAGACATCACCCGGTATTATCAAACGGTCAGCAATCTAAGTACTGACCATGCTCAACGTTGCTTAACTTTGGTGATCAGACGGGAACCAATGTTTTCAGCGTGATTTTCGAAAGTTATTCAGCATCGCTTGAAAATGAAACTAAACTCTAGATTTTAAGTTTAATTTAAGATTTAGGTTTTGTTTTTCTATGTTTGCGATGAAAGCAGTTTTAAATAATATATATATATATATATATATATATATATATATATATATATATGTTGATAACGTATAATTTATTCAGTAAACAAGAACATTCATAAATGTTCAAGCGGCTTATATCAATCCTAATCCAGTATTTTACCGCTGATTAGAACAAGAGTTGTTGCAGGCCCGGTAGGGTGCAGTGCTGGTTTATTACAAAGTGGCCTTGTGCCAGACACCACACTAAACTACCGAGTCCACAAGCAATGTATAAAAAAAATAATAATGCGTGAATGAACAGTGAGAGGAAAGGGGTCAATCAACTAGTGCATAAATTAATAAACATCAAAGAGATAGCCGGAATAAAATGACAAAGACGTCTGTTTATAAAACATGTGTAACTTTAATTAGATGGAAACAAGTAGATTATCTCGTGGTACGAGATTAGAGAAGAGTTCCGCGCCTAAATAGGAATGCAAGATGAACAAGGCGGGAAAAAGAGTTTTATAAAGTTCTGGAAAAAGGGAACTCGTTAAACACGAGGTGTATGTGCGCACAGATAGAAAGGAGTACTCACTGTGGATTTTTTTTTTTTGGCGTTGTAAGTGTGTGTGGTATTTTTGTGTTCAGGTTCATGGTTAAAAAGAATGTTCGGTCGTCTCAGAGTTTTTGGTGAGGCATTGAATTGGCTGCTGGAAATTTTACAGGATTGCTGTGGGCATCTAGCCAGGAGAAACGAAGAATGTTTGAAGCGAGTTTCATGGTCTTGTGGAGTTGTTTACGGCGAGTCCAGGGGAGACGAAAATGTTTGTTCGTAAGCAAGAATATCCCCTGTCTGTATTTACTGGTTCACTGACGAGGGATAAAAAATAAGCCACTTGTTGAATACGAAGTTTTGCTCACGACTGTGTCGTGTGTCTCGAAAGTCTTCTGGTCGAAAACGGAGTAGGTCTGACCTGCGGGTAGCAAGTTTGTTCGTCAATAAGATATCTCTGTCTGTATTTCAAGTTTGACTGACGAGGGATAAAAAATAAGCCACTTGTTGAATATGAAGTTTTGCTCACGACTGTGCCGTGTGTCTCGAACGTCTTCTGGTCGAAAACGGAGAAGGTCTGACCTGCGGGTAGCATCAAGACGAGAAGAAGTCTTGGTAAAGTGTGAGGTCGCCATTGTTGAAATAAGATATTCCGGCCCGCATATGGGTTAAGGGCACGGAATAAATGAGTAGGAGCTAGCGAAGTTCTTCCTCCAGGTTACTGCTACGTCTAGCTGTGAGAGGAAGGAAAGGGTGCAAACCGCGCGCACACACGCACGAGTGTGAAAGGAAGGGAGGAAACTCGCACGCGCGTAAAATACAGATGGAATTAATGTGTTAATTCCATAGAGTGTCCGATAATCTATTGAAAATACTAACAAATATATTTATGATCAACAAAGTAAACACTAATCTTAGACTTCTATTTTCAAATTCCAAATATGTACGCTTCTAGAATTCATTAAGAACGTAATAATATCTAAATATTAAAATGTAGTCGAAATGCATTATTACGTTTAATATTATTTCGTCATTGTAAAATTAAGCACTTCTTTGACAAAAGTCGAGCGAACCTTGAAAAACGTTAAATTCTGGCAATGTTTACCTATTTTAATGAGTATTCTTCTCATTATTATTATTTCACATAAATTCTAACTTTATATGCATAACACATGCATCAGTGCACCCGAATTATATTCAGAAATAATTTTTTTTCATTTCAAATTCTCCACAACACTGATTATAATTCAAACATTTCCACTTAGAACTGAGTCTCTATTGAGTGATATACATATAACTCCGGCTATGGTTTCTACTATCGTCACTAAACTAGATTCCCGCAAAGCACGTAAACATGATGGTATCCCTGTAATAGACCTTAGAATAACTTGCCCCTGAATTGGCTACTTTTCTTTCTAAACTCAACGGAAAATATATGCAACTTTTTGGTTTCCTTTTTGTTGGAGTTCCTATTCCGTAGTTCCAGTCTTTAAGAAATCAGTCTAATCGTCTGCCCTTGTAATTATCGGCCGATTAGTCTTTTACCGCTATTTGGTACTTGAAGCTCTAATCAATACTAAATTAGTTAGGCATCTAAATTTGCAATGTTTTCTTTCAGATAAGTAATATGGATTTTGCTTCTCTCGATCAAGTACTGATATATTAAGGATTGCTACTGAAAGTATATCAATTTTTACATGAGAATGGGGAAAACAGTGTTTGCCATACTGACCTTCTCCATATGTTGAAAGGTTATGGTATATATGTTACACACATTTTTAAATAGATTCAGTGTTACTTATCAAACAGCCACTAATCTAGATCTTTTTAAATTAATGCAGGTTTCCTCAGGTCTAAAACATAACCTACAATCTGTTGTTCAGGGGCAAGATAAATATGGCAGCGAAGATGAGGACAATAGTCCGAATAATGTAAATAGTGTACATAATACCTCATCTCAGAAATATAGATAGATACGGGCAAGGAACTGTTTGAAAATTTTAACTTTTCTAACGCGAAACTGCTCTCTTGTAATTATCTGTCAGAACTCTTTTGACTTCCATCAGCATAGATAATGCTTATCTCTAAGAAAGTCACTCAGTGTATATTATCGGGGTAATGTTTGTCGCTAACATGAAGTGGGCATAATATATTGAATCAAATACTACGTCTGCTTCAAGGAAATTTGTGTCGTGCTTGACAATTTTCCACATCAGAATCTATCGTACACATTAATAAGTCTACTATTCGGCCATGTTTTGAATATTACTGGCACATTAGGTGTGATGCTTCTATCATGTATTTAAATATTCTTGATAAAATATAAAGAATAATCAGCAATGGTATTAGTGCTGGCCTGGTATCTCGTATTCAGTCATTTTCCCACACCATTAACGAAACTTTCTTGTGCCTTTTCTATATAAAATTGGTAACTGTTCTCATGATCTTTTCTGTATGCTACCAAGAGATTATGAATGTACCCACAACACTTGATTAGCGACAGGCTCTCAACGTTTTACAGTTTAAACGCTTAATTTCAAAAATAAATATCTTCTGTTTTCTAAATGTTCTTTTATTGTGAACTCTCTTTAATAGATTTTTCTTTCTTATATTCTCTTTCACCCAGTAATACCTTGCGTTTTAGACGTTGCTGCCTTGATGTTAAATGATTAAAAATATGGAATATTTGTTCTAAGTGAAGTTCATCTGCGATGACTTCAATATGCTTAATGATCACCCAGATTAGAATTCGCTTTCGTCGTTAAACCAGAACTTTCAGAAAAGTTAGGTTCATCATCGACTTGATCCGGGAGATAACATCATAACCACTTCCCGCGACGTCAATATCTGCCTGCGTCACATAAAAAGGTGATCAACCCAGCTGTTCTTACATGTGTACATGTGGGACAACCGATTAAAGAATGCAAATAAAATGCAACTTGAGATGGAAAATGCGGAGAGTTTATCGCATCCTCGTAAAAAAAAGAACACATTCGGAGAAAACACCAAAAGCCACACCTCAACTCACACATGTGAATTGACAAGAGAATTAGAATTTACAATGATCACATTATAGATCCATGAGAAAATAAATGCAGTATAACTTGATTAGATCGATTCTAATGTTCTTTATAGGGTGTGTCCACTCTGAACGTAGGCAATCATGGCTCGCCAGGATTTTCTGTCCTCTGTAGCTCTTAATAAAATTAGTATTTTCTTTATAAAAAAAAAATTCTCTAAACGCTGTTCCACCATTCAGGTATTTAAGCAGAGCGCGTATGTTATGCACAGTTTTCGTCACTCCTTCTCATCCACAAACTGACCTGTATCAGATTTCGAAACCCCATCTTTTCTTATTATGCGCCTCAGAAATGTCAACTGCCTCTTCCAGATATTAAGTATAAATTTCCTTTTTGTTTCCATTTTCTCTAAAACCTCGTCGTTTCTCAGATGTTCGGACCATGGTATCCTCAGCATGCTTCTGTAAAATCACGTTTCTGTTGCTTCAAGTCTCTTCACTGCCATATAAGAGGACAGCTATCAGGTAGCTTTTAATTACATTTTTATGTTTCTTAATACTCTGTTTAGCTTTTAGAATGAATATTTGGCTCTCTTAATGATTCTTCGGATTTCAGTATCCTTCCTGTCTTAAAACACGTCCTACATTTTTCTACACATTTGGTTTTGGTATCTTCGATTTGTAATTTGCATTTTCTTTTTCTAAAAGGCATTAATTCTGTCTTTTTCGCAGTTGTTGTGTAGACCTCTCTTCTCGCTTTCCTTTACTATCTTCTGTATGAGAATTTTCAGTCTTCTCCTCGAGTCTGCTAGCAATAATGTGTAATCTACTTATCTTGTGTTACTAAGACTGTGGCCGCCAATAATGAATCCTGGTAGGAAATCTAATTATCTCAAAATTTAGTCCTTATATAAGTTGAATAAGTTCGGTAAGAAGATAAGTCCATGTCATATATCCTTTTCTCTTTTTTTAATATCTGCTGACTCATTTTCTATCCGTATTCAGATGGCTTGCTGCCAAAATATCTTAATAAAACACTTTTCCGTCGTGTTTGATCAATTTTCTTTCTAAGTGCACAGAAATATTACGTATGGTCTTCTAATCTTGACATTATTTTTTTCGTAAATCCCATTAATTTGAAAGCGAGTTTCGTTAATTTTGTAGGATTTCTTTAATTAAATTCTACATCACATCATTCTTGGTGATAATGATATTGAGTTAGAAAACCTCTTTGGAGAATAAGATCGTTCATTATGAGGTATGTGCTAAAGCTTTCATCTGGTAAATTGTTTTCTATTGAATAATCAGTAACTACATCTTGAAATGTTTAGCAACGCTACCAAATATTAAAAATAATATATAATATTTTTTAATTACCTAAACTAAATATAGTATTTCTATAGGATTTACAAGAAGGGATCCATCATATATATATATATATATATATATATATATATATATATATATATATATATATATATATATATATGAATTCATTTTGGAAGATATTTTAATGTAAGTTTTAAACATGTACACAATTTATGTCATTTACAATTTAAATGCAGATGTTAGTTTTCATCGACAAATCTTACTCAAGAAGACATGGTTAAATAGTTGTCTTTTATCAGATTCTAATTGTGCATGAAACTAACTCTTTGTAGAACTGTTTTTTTTCCATAGAAAATTCATTTTACAGTATTTTCGTAGTTAACAGTTAATAGTTCATTACAACGTTCTTAAAGTAACGCTTAATTCTTAAAAAAAACAGCAAGCCATCTTAAAATTATATAAGGCCAACCGATGAAATACGGAGAAATATTTTCGCGAAAGCTTGCATTAAAAATAAAATGTCAAAATATGATTTCTTCAGAAATGTTAAAATGTCACGGTGCCATGTCGGCTCTTTGGCAGTGGGATGAAGGGAGTGGGTGACATCCCTATTCAATGGATTCCATGATCCAGCTGCATCAAGTTTTGCACATTGTGCACATTGGAAATTGTAACAGTTTTTCTACGAATTCAAACGTCAAATATTTCTTCGTTGTTCGCTTGGAGGATTGTGTGAATCGATGGGGGATGAAATTTGACCCACTTAGAAATAATAATTTTTTTTGGAACTGCTTGAAAGAAAAGATTTTCTTGAGATTTCAGTTTATTTAATGAGAGTGAGAGTAAAGTCAGAATCAAGAGCAAAAAAAAACATCTAAGAAGAGTTGAAACGCTAACAGAAATTATAAAAAATTATATGCTTAGAATTTCTAGAATGCTGAATCCCACTAGGAAAATCTCTAATATATATATATATATATATATCGAAGGACTATACCTAGCTGAAGTAATGTTTTCATAGATGGAAATAAATATATGTGTGTGTATGTGTGTGTCAGTGTGTGTGGTGTGTGTGTGTGCGTGCGCACGCGCGTGTGTGTCGGTGTAAAAGGGGAGGCATAAACGCGAGTGCCGGTTATCTGTATGCACCGAGGGAAAGAGATATATGAGAAGGCAGAATTTAACAATTTAATTTAATTTTTTAATCAAAGATATCTGTGTATATATATATATATATATATATATATATATATATATATATATATATATATATATATAATTATTATTTATAAAAAAATATAACATAAGTATAATTATAAGTTATAATTTAATAAGTGGTTAGCATTTATTTAATCTGCTCTACTTTGTATTTAGCACTCTTTTAAGAATAGTATTTGTTGGTTATTGAATTCATTCCGTATATACTAATTATATATATATATATATATATATATATATATATATATATATATATATATATATATATATATATATATATATATATATATGAATATGTGAAGTATGGATGAGCTATATCTACACAGGAAGTATTCATCCAATCGCGTTTGATTAGATAGAACCAAAAAGGTCTGTCTATTCATTTTTTTTTAAAAATATTTTTCCAACGTTTGGATAAAGCATTGAGTATTCCGCTTGAAGTTCTGGAAAACCTGTACGAAGTTCATATTTTTTTTATTGTTTTTGTCAAGTAGTTTGGACTATCTCTGTTATAAGCACGAGCAAATAGGGTGTCTGTGTAATCGATAGTTTTCCTTTGTCTATATCCTGGTATTCTTTGAGAATCTGCAAGTTTGAAATAGTCTAATGTGACGTCATGTGCAATGGTTACAGTAAATGTAGTTATGTAATGCTCATTTTTATTATAAATATTGGAGCCGCTAAATACAAGTGGGTTGTATGTTTATTTCTAAGCAACATCTTTTTTTTATATAGGGATAATAATTTGAGATCACGTGATTAGATGTGATATGTATTGGCGAATTATTTTTTTTTTTATCATTCTTTCATCCATTTTATAATTAGATTGTATCTGGTTACGATAGAATAGTTTAATGATGTATTCATTTATTTATTTTTTGGCATCACGTAGCTGTCTGAATTTGGTTCTTTCGTAAAAAACAACGTAATAAAAATATATAAATTCCCAGTAGCTACGTCTTCAATTTCCTGCGTTGTCCCTCCAGGATCTGGGCGATATTGGCTTTGCATAATTTTCCATTTGTACATCCAAATAACGTTTGTTTATTTACTCTCCCCCCAGTCCTTGTTCTGCTATTCATTTAAAAAAAGCTCGTTACATAGCTTACTCTTTGATTGCCACTGACGCACATTTTTATATGTCATGTGAATGATTGACAAGTGACATCGAATTATGAAAATGTACTCTGAAGATCTTCGACGATGTCTATGGAAGCTAATGCTATAAGCTATATAAGCTAATGTTGAGTTTTTTTTTCTTGTCGACCAGTGATCCCATATCAAAGGAGAATTTATAAAATGATCCGGTTTTGCCAAGCTATTATATTTGCTGTTCGTTCAGCATCGAGCAAATGGTGAAAAACACAAGAATTAGACTCAATATCAAATTGTACTATAATATAAGACAGATCACGACACCTCAAAGAGACTCACCGGGTGTAACCATATACAAAATTCTGCAATCTCTGTTGCTCTGTCCGTCTGTCCCTTACACCATCCAAAAAAGGCATACTTTGATCAATCGAAACTAAATTTCGGGGAGACGTGCAAACAGTTAAGCGGGGTACAAATTACAGTTGGTTTCACTTGGGTGCGAAGCTTACTACAGTAAATTTCCAATAACTGTTTGGAAAAATTTAAAGTTTTATTAATAAAACTTTAAATTTTCCAAACAATAAAAATTCAATAACATAAAAATACACCTACTATTTTCAAACCAATTTAATAAATAAAATAAAAAATACTTATTTAATAACAGTCTAGTTTCCAGTTTGCCCTAAGTCTGCGAGAATTATGAACAAATCACAAGGCCAAACGCTTCAAAGAGTTGGAATCTTGCACCAAAAATAATTATTTACGCATACCTAAGTGTGGTTTGCATGCTCACTAGTAAAAAAAAGCCAAGGGATTTATTATCGCTGTTAAAAAGGAACAAAAGGAAAGAAAAATACATTTACTTAAAAATTATTGTTTAATATTTTCCTTTAAAATTAATGTTTAATATTGTCCTTTAAAATTATTGTTTAATATTGTCCTTTAAAATTAAATTAAATAAATTATTCAACAATGAACTACGTTTTTTGTCAAAGTATTTTTCCAAAGAAATCGGTTATTCAAATGTCATCGAATGCTTTCCGAAAGTGGACGAAATGTAGAGTTTGCAAAACAGGACAATAAATGTTAGCGATAAATTCAACAATACTAAATATTGTAAGGATTTTAACACGTGTCAGTGTTGCCGAAAGAATTATAATCTAATAAAATGAGTAACTTGATGAATGTAAAGCAATTTTTAGACGATCTTTTCTCCAAAGCTATCCCTGAATTCCAGATGAGCTGAATAATTTTCGGGCGGCTATAGACAAAATCTGCGTTTATATTTTGTGATATCATCGCAGTGAAGTTTGGTCTATAGTTTGCTGTGCAGTACGTTTCCATTTGGTGCTATCGTTAACAAGCTTATTTCTCGACATTCATAAAGGCTGAGAAGATATGCTTGAGTATCTTGCTGGTCCATACTTGTGGGCTTTTGCTAGGCCTTTGCTAAGTAAATCCCTATATTTTGGTGTAGGATATTGGTGGTGGAATGGGTAGTTTTATACTGCCCGCCAGGTGGTAAGAAAACATGAAATATACATTGAATTTTAAAGACCGCAAAGAAGAGGCAAATAACTGGCAGAAAGAAGGTTTATGCACATCAATGATTTATCAAATTCCCTGAAGAATAAATAATTAATATATGAATAAAAAGATCAACTTTGTTTAATTTGACGATTTTCCCTTCTAGCCTTCAGCTGATTAAATGCATACGAACTAATAATTTACCCACATAGACGTCTTAGGGATTTTGAATGTTGTACAGAGAGTCACATATGAAAAAACACAGTAACTCATAAAAACGATGGCTGAACATATTTTGAACAAATGTTAAGAACATAGAATAAACATTTAATGTGGATGTTGTCTTTATATAGGTATCGGCAGTAAACTAAATTTGGTCGGAATTTTTTCACACGTCTTTACATAATATTGCGAAAGTTTTCTAATAATAATATTTAATTAAAAAGAGATTCTTGGAGATTCTAAAATCTGACTAATAATGAAATTTCTATATACTTCATTTTAAAAAGTTGATATATCATAAGAAGTAAAACCTAGCTTCTGATAATTCATATTTATGAGAAATATCTTACATTAATAAAACAAATATGTCTCTGAAACACTTTATAATCTTTGCAAGAATTAGAAAGAGTAAAGAGTTTTCTGATTATATAAGCCGAAACATATAAAATACAACGTTGGCTCACTTGTTATAATCTTTTTTCTTTTTTACTAGGAACCAAGATATTTGATACATAGAAATCCCCTTACCGACACAGCTTCCGAAAAATAATTATTAACTTCTTCCATTCTTTGATGAATATTGTAGATATCTGTGTTAGAACTAGTCATTCTGGGACTGCAACAAGAACTTCACTCTACTGTATAATCATTTTCAAAGGGCCTGCCTTGAAAACTTACATTCAGAGAGAGGAATATGTGTAAAGTAGCTGGTTCCAGCGTAAGAGAATTTGGGTACATGGAAGAATTTCGCATAAGAAAACGCATTTTTTTGTGGCATGGGTGTTGTGCACCAGAGAATAGTCCGCGCGGCTTTGCTTAACAGAAATCGTATACATTTTACCTAGCCTCTCTATAGAAATCTCGTTTAACTAGAAAATATATAAGAACAAAACTATGCTGATAGTGTTAAGGTTAATAGCCGTTTCCTTATAAGGAAATATCTGACATTCTTTAATCTGGCAGTCTGTACTGTATTGAAATTCATAATATATTTTCCTTAAAGGAATCTTCAAGAAAATTGGTTTCCAAATTTGCAGTAACTGTTATCGCTCTTTCTAGTACTGATGTTTTTTTTTTCTTAATATATTATTTGAGTAGTTTGGGAAGTCAGTTTCTTGATTATGTCATTATTCCATTTACGAGGAACATGTGATATCCATTTGATCTGTTGCTGCTGTTAAAATTCATGAAGTGATGTGCCATCTGTTATCTGGTACAGGACTTTTGTTGTGATTTTGTTGCGTGAGTTCCTAAGATTCGAAAAAGTATGACTCCCGCCAAGACCTATAGCTAGTAGTTATTCGGTAAAATAATTTGTATGTGATTTGTTGTGCCATTATCCAAGGTTCAAATGTTAGAGTTTCACTCGCTCAGTCATTTTTTAAGTAACATTTTTCGAATTCGGTTTTATACAGCCTGGCAGTTTAGTTATTTCGGAACGGGTTTGATGCCATAAATAGCGACTATATAAAAGTCTCTATCGGAGGAAGCTATATAAGGATCTGACCCGTATTTTCGGGTCGGTATTATTGTTTGTTGGCAATTTGCGCGTTGGGCATGCACTTCCGATTGACAGAACTGGAGTAGACATGACCAGTTTAGTGGGGAGGATCACAGTCTTTTGATAGTTGAGTTTGGTATTAGGAGTTTTGTTGATCTCTCGCTCAACTGCGATCAACACAATAATCAAGGAGGTTGCAGGCTTGTGAGCTAGATGGCCAGATATAAAGGGTGATGTAGTCGCAGAAATAGGCAGACAACCATGATTGGGCACTCCTGCTTGTGTGGCATGTTATAGATTCCTATTGCCGGACATAAGGTCTTTCAGCAGACGCCATCTTGAGCCGGGGCAACATTACCTCTGCAAGCCACTTGATGTATGCTTTCATGTTGAGTCTGATGCCCTCACCAAAAAAAATTCGTGAGTACTTATCAGAATGATCTTTTCGAGCTGTTGTACCTTCGTAATCAAAATTAGACACAACCAGCACTTTCCGAATCCTCTGCGCCTGAATTCCTTTGATATTTGTTAACAAAAATCTGTCAGTTTTTTGTAAGAAAATTGTTCGCATAGGCAAAATATTTCCAGTCAGAGAATTTAGAATTTCTTAACTATGGACTCTACAGACGGTCTCCAAAATTTCGTTCCTTGCAAATAGTGTCAGTTGGCAACCTCGTTAGAAACAGTATTATGTATATATGTTTTCAATGAAAGATTAATGTTTTATAATGAAGGACAAAAGATAGCACCGGTGTATGGAAGAATAAATGAATATTATATTACAAGGAAGAGAGATATGATTTGTTGGAAGTTAATGAATAAGGTTGAATCTCCACAATTTATTTTATGTTCATTTACTGTCATAGTAATTCCGTACGTTTGTATCATGGCTTGCTACAGCTTCTTAAACATGCGATTTGCCATATTTTATTGTGCAATGTAATGTAATGGTTTCTCAGAGCTCTTTACGCTGTTAAAATTTCCTATTAAACTGAATTTTATCAAATATTTATTCTAGCTTAGAAAGTCCAGACTATTCTGACATTTATGTCATAACTCTATGTAAAAAAGGTAAATTCAGGCTTTTTTATAATGAGATTGATGCAAAATCGAAAACAGATCGCTATGACGATATTTGAACATCTTAGGATATTTGCACGTGTCAAATTTTTAAAATATCTACAGTAAAAGCAGTATTTGTCACATCTTAAATAAATATTTATACATTATATCAAAACCAAATTATTTACTTTTGTAAAATAAGAATTCTAGAATTTAATTACAACATGATAATTGAGAACTGTCTATATCTGACCGCTTACTCGTTTATATTAAATATACTATATTTATTCATGAGACATTGATCATATTTCATTGTACAGAATATACAATACAGCATTGTCTTGTATTTTCGTAAATTTCTCCTAGAGCGGAATGTCTCGTTTGGTATTTGATGCAAAGGAATTTGCCAAAAATCTATAAAATTTTCCAAGTACTTTCGACCATCTTTAGATATTTTTAAGAAACAGATTTCGAAATATACAATAAAAATAGTGCCTATGTTGTTAATGACGCATAATTGGAAAGGAACCCTTGTTTCGCATGGTGGTAGAATAGATTTTAATAACACCTTAATAGCGTAAACATACATACATATATATATATATATATATATATATATATATATATATATATATATATATATATATATATATATTCATGAATTATTCACAAAAAAAGAAATGCAAAGGTTAATGATTTAATTGGCGAGAAATCCATCGTCACAAACAATTCAAATAATATACAAAACCATCCGAATCCGTTATGAATGAAAAGATCCTTGTTTCTATAAATTTCTGCCGTATTAGTTGTTATTTTTACTACAAGCTTTCGTCTGTTCCTACAGACATCTTCAGGTATAGAATAGATGTTGTTCTAGTTTTTTCTCTTAGTAATAAGAAGACAACGAAAATATATGTATTGTTGTATCCGAAAATGCTATTGGAAATGAGTTATTGTTTTTGGAGCGTGCAGTAGCAACTCTGAGTTTGATTTTAAATTTTTTAAAGTTGTGCGTTCATGTACAAATATGGTGATGAACGAATTTTTTACTGGTAAATTTTCTGTCAAAGTGGCATGAACTATATTGTTCAATAATTACAGTAATGTCGCACTTATTATCCAAAAGTCGCACTTGGATCAGTTATTTTAATTACGATAAACGTGCAATCAATTTACAAATTCATGAATTATTCACACAAAAACATATATAGACTGGAGAAAGGGTAAGTTCAAAACGGTGGCAGCTGGTGTATATTAACACATCGCCCTTCAATTACGAAGTGAGTTCTCTTGGCTACTGGCGTTTGTATATGTCACGTATATAATGCGTTAAAATTTCACTTTCTTTTCGGTGATAGTTCAATCCCGACTTGAAGCAATCGGATATCTAAGCACACTGATGAGCTGTGATACAGCGAAATATATATATATATATATATATATATATATATATATATATATATATATATATATATATGTTAAAAGAACAAATAGAAAACATATCTGTCTAAAATGTTTCACTTTCATGAAATCTCTTCAGATTTTGAAAGAAAACTGACAAAATGACAGAAAACAGTTTGTGTCAATTTTCATTGGTTAGAGAAGTGTCACGTGTATTAATTTTAAGTGTATGTAAGTTTGTGAAGATTCTTGTATATCTAAGTGGGCAATGCTTATTTGTAAATATGTGCTTGTGTCTGTCTATTTGGGGATTTTATCTTCATCTTTGTTCTGTCAGTCAGCACAAATAGGCGTCACACTCAGCAGTCACTTTATGGTTCGCCTCTTCAAGAATATACACTTTGTATTAGATAGATATTAGTAGATGATTTTAGAATGGAATCAAAGAAAGATGGCGATTTAAAATATTTTGGGCGTGTATATTCTGTTGGAAATAATATTTTTTTCAATGTATATTCTCTTCAAAGAACTCCGTCCTTTTTTTTTAATTAGGGTTCTGTTACTGAAAGCAAAGTTATGTCTACACAAATGTGAAGATTAAATCCTCAACTGGAAAGACATATGCACAAAATTACAAATAAAGTTTACCTTCCGTTGCACATTAGACAGACAAAAACATTCATAAACCTACATCTAGAGAATTATCCACAGTTTAACTACACGCGATCCATATGTGACCCATGAGGACAGATCCAGGCACAATTGAAAATACCAGTTTTTTCTCACATTTTCTCAGTTTTCTATCAGACTCTGACGAAACTTTAATAAAAGTGAAACATGTGAGATTGATATACGTTTCCTATTATGTAATTCTATCATATATATATGATTTATATATTTTTTATCATATATATATATATATATATATATATATATATATATATACATATATATATATAATCAACTTTTGACAAAGAACGGCTAAAGTTAATGAAAATGTGCGGAATGCAATGTAAAGGAAAACGAAAATAAACAATAATGGCAACAACATATTGTCTAATTTGGCTGTTACTAATTTTACTGTTGATACCTGATTTGGAGAACCCAAGAGAGTACAAATAGTGGACTTCCAATTTTATTTTATTATATATATATATATATATATATATATATATATATATATATATATATATATATATATATATATATCGCTGGTGACTATAGGCCATCAATGTTTTTTCGGGCTCTTTACAATATTTAACAAAATATACGATTGTTATAACTTACATTCGGAAATTTTTCCTTTACTCTAATTGACATATATAAATTTTCAATAACACTTTGCGTGGAATTAGAAAAAAAAACACATTTCGGTATTTTAATATTAATTATAATAATTCTATAAAAGTCAACATTTATTAAATAAAATTCCAGACACGTCAGTAAAAATGGGTGAGGTCAAAGTCTTTCGTATATTTATCAGTTTATTGCCCCCTTTCGAAGGTTTTATTGTTTTTTAGCCTAGTTATCATATCACTGATAATCCAGATCATATTTCCTCAACACTACCCAGTCACACTGTAGACACAAATCCTCTAGTCGACGAGATAAATCTGGCACTTTCTTTGAATTTTGCCGTATTAAAGTAAGGCCAAATTTAATTTGTCTTTTATCAATCCATAGCTTCCGCTAAATAAAAACTCATACTTACGGAATAAATTATTTAAAATGTATATTTCCAAACAATAAACTGAAATAACAATGTGTTCTCTGAAAAACAGGGTTTACAAATCATTAGAGATATTTAAAAGATTATTTATAAAATTAAAAATATTCAAATAATACATGCTATTTGGATGATATTTCCTCATTGTTTTTTAAAGTCTTTAATCAATAACACCATATCCCTAGTAGATTTTGAAATATTAGTAGATGTTGAAATATGTTACGTGACATGTGCACGATTCAGTTTATATATATATATATATATATATATATATATATATATATATATATATATATATATATATATATATTTAGTTGGATTTATGTCAGTTTGTGACCCTGGGTTTCACGCTATTTGCGAATTCAGATCCTCATTTGTCAGACGATCGCAAATAGCTTGAATCCCAGGGGTCACAAACTCACATCAATCCATCTAAATATGTTAGCTATATCGCTGATATTGAGCGTTTTCCAATAAGTACCGCGCATATTGGACGAAACGCGCCAGCAACTACTACAGTTTTGCTTTTGTCATATATATATATATATATATATATATATATATATATATATATATATATATATATATATATTATCGCTCTCTGTACATATGTTTATGGATTATATCAGTTATATAATGTACTATGAATATAAAACACGTAATAATTCTGTCGAAACAATTTCGATGATTTGTAAAATTTACAGAAGATATTCTTTAAATTAAAGTATTTTACAAACCTAGTTAATATGATTTCTCCTCGGTAGCTTGAATTTAGTAGATGATGTACGAGCAGGTTGTATTACTGAGATTAAATATGACGTGTATTTGTCTAAACACGTATTAATTGTATGCACTTATAGCAAGAGCTCAACTACTATTCAACTAATCAAAGGATTGCAATCATCTGCAAAGAGAAAAAATTGGAAAGTTACTAAAATTTGGGAAATAAGTTCCCTGCATTTTATAGAAATCAACAGTAAAGTAAGAATCGACGTCTGCGACGTCGATGAAGTCAGTACTTATATTTTTTACAGATTTTTGACTGTTGACGTGAATTGGTTAAGTTATAGGATGTAAAATGATGCAGACAATGGCACAGTTTGTGAGTGGATGTTAAAGCGATATCCAAAATGGCGTCCTACATAGTACATTTTTTATAAACCTTTGTAAGCTTCCATCGGAATAGTGAGTTAAATGTTTTATCACTATTCTCTTTGGAGTAGAGATATATATCAGTTATAAAGGAAAGTGTCCCAGTAAAATAGTTGATATCGTGATAATCCATATGGTTCTTTCAAAGACAAATTCGCTCTTTGGCGAGTTAACAGTGAGAGTATTATATATATATATATATATATATATATATATATATATATATATATATATATATGAACCTTATCCATCGTTTTAAACCTTATACATAGTTTTATATATATATATATATATATATATATATATATATATATATATATATATATATATATATATATATATATATGTACAAAATGTACAAAAAATATATTTAAGGTTTAAAATGGAAAATATTTCTTGAAGTTTTTATTCTAGTTTTTTTTATTGAGAAAACTATAGATTAAAAGGAATCAGTCCAATAATCAAATGATATAAAACCATCCATATTGACAGATCTCTCAACACATCATAATTATCATTATTAAAAAATCTTCAAAAAATAAAATATACTTTTCTGAAAACTTATTTAGGGAAAATTTGCTGACTGAAAGATTAATTAATCTGAATTGAAACAAATGTTACTTAAATTTACAAATATCGCAGAAAAGCCTTTTTAAAATGCAGGTGTGCATTTTTATGGGCTGCTTACAGATATATCGACATAGTGATTTTTGATAACTGTAACTAAGGTATATATCTCTTTAAGCGTTACTTAACAAATATAGCATGAACATCTTTTTAGATACTTTTTTTTACTACCAATTTATCTTATATTTTTAAGAAAGTATTTTAGGCTATTTTATTGAAATTTCGGTACGTATAAAAACGCTTTTTGAGAAAATCTTAGAAAATTACCAATCAATATTACATGTTCTATATTTCTATTTTTATTTTCTAAAATTATAGTGTAAAGGCGTCAGTGATTACAGGTGCCTATACGTGAAATGAAATAATTGAATATCCTTTGAAAAAATTGCGGGTCAGTGAATGGTAATGGCCTTCTCCACATGTGGTTTATAAATACAGATTTAGCAACATTCGACCATAAAAATTTACTAGTTGATTAAAAAGATGTAAAGTTTATAAAGTATTCTAATTTAAATTAAACATCTCTAGTTTTGTAAAAAATCATTATTCCTTGCAAATTAAATTCTTAACGCAATATTGTCAATAATATATTTTTTCATGATAGAAATTAAAAGCTTTTCTAATCATATATTGTTTTAGTCATATCTCATTTTGATTTAATAATTCAGTACTTAATTCTTGCAATTGAGGTTCCAATTTGACAAAAAGAATTCATGATTCAAATTGTCTGAGGACTTGTATGATATAAAGATTAGGGCTACAAAAAAAAGAAATTCTTAAAATTTCATAACATTAAATTAGTTGGGATCGCTAAAGGTAAAAACTGTTTTTACAAGGAAATATAAAAAAAGAATTTAATTTATATCTGAATTAATAGTGTATGTTTCACTAAAACGTGACAAGTATCTTATTTTTCAAACTTCCGATGCTTTTTTTTGCAGCTAAAAGACGCTCAGATGTACCAGGTTAAATTTGGTTCCCGTGTTTACTCTATTCAAAACGTCCAAGGTTCTAAAAAGAGTAAACACAGTTTTCACATAAAAATTATCCTTTGTTATTCACCCTTAATAATAACACAGAAGTTGTTTCGATAAAATTAAATATTTATTATGTTTTTCACGTATCTTCATATTGTAACATATATATATATGTGTGTGTGTGTCTGTATGTGTGTGTGTGTGTGTGTGTGCGCGTTTAAATACATAAGCGTACTGTTTTAAGTGGATTTTTTTCTAATTTGTTTTTGTTTGTCTCTGAGAAAACTGACTTTTTTTTTAAATTATTAAATTTAAATCATTTTTTCGCTTGGAGTGAGTGCTGAGAATATTTTATAAAAATAAAATTTATAACAAACATTAAATAAGGAAATGAAGTTTAAAACTAATTTTTCAAACGGAAGGAACATTTTGGCATATTTTTAGTCAGAAAGAGACGAGTGAATTTTATGACGCACATCAAGAGAAAAGCACATTCACAGACATTTATGAATTAAAGTGGGACAGATGTAAACAGCGTTTAACTTATGTAACAATATGTAATGGTAGAGCTTGTAGTGAGAGAAATTTTGAAAAGGTAAAATTACTAAGAGATACAAAGGATAGAAATTTGTGGAGAGCCATCGTTTGAAGGGACACGGCATAGAAAATGATTATACGTCGCTGGAAATTTACTATTCAAAATTATCAAGATTTTAACTAATCCTAATTTTGCAAAATTTCTCACCCAACATTCTATATATATATGGGGAGATATTAGATAGAACAATAGAAAATAATACTAGAACGTCGTGTTATTTTGAGTATTACCACTGTAGAGTGGGAATAATACGAGGTAGCGAACGTGGGAAATGGGTTTTTAGAATATTACCAGCATTCCGAATGAATTCTGGTAATGAAGCTGAAAGGGAGGCCTTTCAATGTGGCTATTATAGTAGTGTAGGCACCGATGGCACAAAGCAGGGAATAGATCATCGAATCTTTCTACTACATGCTTGACAGTGCCAAGGCTCTATGGAAATCACAGAAAGTCATCATCATCATGAGAGACATAGATGCTAAAGTAGACAGGGAAAAGGCAGAGGATATAGCAGAAAGAAACCGCAACGAACGCGGAGTAAAATGGATCCAATGTTGCACAGTCAATGTGCAGGTAATATAGCCAACAAATGGTTCAAAGAACACCCGAGACGACTATGAACATGGAGGAGCCCAGGAGAAGAAACTAGAAACCTACTTGAATATATAACCATCAACAAAAGGTTAAGGAATGCAATTATTCACTGCAAAACCTAACATCTTATATGTAAACTAAGAGTGAAACTAAGTCAATTGAAGAAGCCTAACGCAGCAGCCAAACTGCAATACAACAAACTCCTGAGCGATCCTAACCTTAAATAAAAATACATAGACAATGTGAAAGGAAGATACGACACACAAATAAATAAGACACCTCACAGGGCAAAAGATATGCTGGTCAAGAGGCTGCATCGAATCAAAGGATGGAACGCTCATAATAGAAAAGAGAAAAATTCTTCACCATCGGAACGAGTAGATTGAGCAACCAGCAATACACAGAATTAGCGACGGACCTGGAATTCTAAAAACCGAAGTAAAAGCCGCATTAGCCAAAGTGGACAGGAACAAGGCAGCTGAACGAGACGGAATTGTAGCGGAAAGGCTGACAGACTTACATTACTTTGCCATAGAAAAAAATCACCGAAATAACAAATGAAATCTACAACAGTGGAGATATGCCGGAAGATCTCCGTAGATCTATCTTCGTAGCTACGCCTAAGAAACTAGGCGCAAACTAATACGAAATCCACCGAACAATAAGCATAATGAACCACGTGACAAAATACACCATCCTTTTTCTAATGAAGAGAACGCGTAGCAGAATAAGCCCAGAGATAGGACAAGAACCGCGCAGGTTCGTTAAAGACACTGGAACAACGAACGCGATATTATGTTATCAGAAAGAGCGATACAGTTGCAGAATGTCGTGTAACTATGTTTCATAGACTACGCAAAGGCCTTCAGCAAAGTACGCCACAAGGGTCTGATGGAACTACTCGATATATTCGGGAAAGATATCAGAATAATCACGAACCTATACTAGCAGCAAACAACATGCACACAGAGAGAACGAGTTCAGTCACTATAAAAATAGAAACAGGCGTAAGGCAAGGATGGGTTTTCTCGCCCGAAATGTTCAACCTATACAGCGCGGCAATCCTGTGAGAATTGAAAACCCTACCGGGATTTAGCATTGGCGGCCACAATCTTAACAACATAAGATACGCAGATGACACATTACTGATAGCAGACATGGAGAGGAAATTACAAAATCTCCTACAGCAAGGTAGCGACGGAGAGTGAGAAGAAGGGACTAAGAATAAACTACAAGAAGACGGAGTGTATGGTCGTCAGTAAGAGGGTGAGCCCAAAATGCGGACTGAAGGTCAGGATCACTAGAATCAAGCAGACGCAGAAGTTTAAATACCTGGGAAGCGTCTTGACAGAGGACGTAAGCGCGACACTTAGATCTGTAGGCGTATCGGGATGGCCAAGTACATATTACAAAATTTGGGCAGAATACTGCGAGATAGGAGGATATCTTTGGTAACAAAGAAAAGAATATTGAACTGTTACGTGACATCTGTCCTTCTATACGGCAGCGAATGTTGGACTATTTCCTCAAAGATGAAGAAGTGACCCGATGCAACAGAGATGCGGTTCTACAAAAGGATGCTAAGTATATCATGGACCGAGTGTGTGAGCAACCATGAGATCTTAGAGATGTTGCAAACAAGGAGGAGGCTTATACTTAATATCAGGAAGAGGCAGCTGAAGTTTCTGGGAGACATAATAAGGAAGGAGGCCCTGGGGAATCTGATACTCACGGGTTGAATAGAGGGAATGAAAGACAAGGGAAAACAATGCGAGACATACCTGGCGGACTTGAGTAAGTGGATGTCCAGAAAGTGGATGTCACATAAATAGAATTATTCATGTACATATTTGGGGCGTGAACAACCAAGGTGTTTTCCCTGGTTGCAATCTGTGCTTGAAATTATTCCGACAAGAATGTTTAGAAATTTACTTTTTCTCGATCGAATTTTAACTTCCCACGCATGAGAAATTGATTTATCAGCAAAATACAGCAATGAAGTATAAAGAAGCCTCACGAGATAAAGAAAAAAGACAGCTCTCAGGTGACGACGCCATCTTAAAGCCGATTAATCAAAAAGGTAATTGAAATAATTCAACAAAATTTTTAAAAAAATGCTGCTAGTAAAGAGAAAATATACAGGCACGTTTTTAATATTTTCGTGGTTATTTTTAAATTCCTTTCGTAAAAGCAGTCAACTAAGATTTGAAAGGTAAAAGAATTATCGAAAAGGAAACATTATTTTATCATGTTTGCAGAATATAGATAAAATATACTTTAACACTTATCTCTTATTGGGGTCAAGAAACGGAATATTTGAAGCGTACCTGATTAGCTTATCACTTGTACTTTGCAATAATGTGCAATTCAATTCTTTTGTTTGAAAATTGGCATATGTGACACAAAAAGGGAACGAGTAAAAGTATTATGTCTGAAAGGCTAGAATCACAGTCCAACAAAATCTTTAGGGAAATCTCTTTATTCAATGAGAAATTTTGAACCTGTTATGTCTGCACGCAGAAATACACATCGTTAAATACACACACACACACACACACACACACACACACACACACACACACACACACACACAAACAAACAAACAAAGTCCGACAAATATTTTTTCAGGCCGGTAAATATTAATACTGTTTATTATAAACGGAGCATTTACTTAAATATTTGTATCTATAAAAAGAACGTATAAACATAAAAAAATGTCTTAATATCTATATCTATACATACATACATACATATATATATATATATATATATATATATATATATATATATATATATATATATATATAAAAGTGAACATAGAAGTCAACACTTAGAGGCGACAGTCTGTTTCATGCTATATGCAATCGTCAGGCCACATATGCTGTTATTTTCTCGGCTATTTATATATATACGGGTTAGTGGTGCATTGTGGGTATTCTATTATGGCGGTTATTTTTACCGGAAGTCGCTTTGTTTATTTATTTGGGTCAAATAATAGTTAGAATGAACTACAACAACCAAACCCAAAATTGAACAAATAGCTTTAATCAAATTCTCAAACTAAAAACAAAACTGTTAAATACGTGATATAAACAAATTTTTACTACGTTAATAAATAAATAAATAAAATAAGAAACAAAAAAAAATAAAACGAGCAATATAATTTGACAAATAAATAAACAAAGCGACTTCCGGTAAAAAAATAACCGCCATAATAGAATACCCACAATGCACCACTAACCCGTATATATATAAATAGCCGAGAAAAATAACAGCATATGTGGCCTGACGATTGCATATAGCATGAAACAGACTGTCGCCTCTAAGTGTTGACTTCTATGTTCACTTTTATATTTACACACGCTCTATCTCTGATATTGAGCACTTTATCCCATAAATATAGCACACCTTAAGACTATATTTCTTTATATATATATATATATATATATATATATATATATATATATATATATATATATATATATTTCAATGCAAAATTATCAACACAGGAAATAGTTTGATGTAAATGTTTTTCCTCTGGTCATTTCTTTTATCTATATTGTCTTTCAGGATCCAGTTAAATAGGTAAATTTTAAACACAAGCACACCCACACACACACACTCACACATACACACACACAAATTCACACACACACACACACTCACACACACGCATATATATATATATATATATATATATATATGAAGAATTAATGCATTCATTTTTTAATACGAGATTTCTATTACTTCAAATGTTATTACAACCATATAACAAATACAACAAAAACAATGGAAAAGTGACCAAAGTAAAAAAAGAAGAAATGCACCCAATAAAACATAAAACAAGTTAAAACAGAATGGTTGTAAAAGAGAAAAGAAAACATTGAAGAAAAGAACAACAAAAAAAAACAGACACACATATAAGAATTAATAAACAATGCTTTATTTCTAAGTTATCAGGACAACAGAGAATATCAGCTTCTCAGTGTCGTGACTCTGAAAGTGTACAAATTCTGGACCGTTACTCGAGTTTCTACCTTACGCGTGTCAGGTAACCAAACTTTTGGAACGCCTGATGATTGCAGTAGATTAAAGCTTGTGTAGCGGTCAGGAATTTGTATATATATATATATATATATATATATATATATATATATATATATATATAGGAAATGGAAAAGTTTTTTTCACTAAACTCGGCAGTACTTCCGTCATGCATACTTCGAAGTTTCGTGGTGACAGACATGTGAGTAACCATCGGAGCGGAGTTGAACTATTCTGCTGACATTTTTCGATTTGGAGGATTTACAATTTTTGATGTCAGTGTGTTACTTGTCTTTTTTCCATTGAGGGGTGACATGTTACGTGGTCGTTGACTTCTTTTCTTCTTCCTCCCTTTCCTTTTCCTTTTTTTCTTTCCTTGCCTTTACTGTTGATCTCTTGTCTACTGCTAACTTTTCGTATTTTTCTTTTCGTTCGTGGTTTATTTTTACCATTTAATTTAGGTCACATCTAGACTTTTAGTGTGTATGCATGTTTGGGCCGGCGTGTATTTTTGCGTGTGCCTATCTATGCGCATGTATGCGTGTATATATCCATACTAATATTTATATGTATACACATATATGTATGCTTGTGAATTCGTGTGTGCGAGCGCGTTTGACTCTGTATTTTTGGTTGTGTGCGTTTGTACGTTCAAGCTCCTATGCCAGTTTAGCTGGATGTTAACTGAATGTGTGTATATGTATGTAGGTTTTATTGTTTACATTTATTAGGTGTGCGTTTGGCATATATTTTGTATTTTTTCAAGTTATTTCTTTTTCTAGTTTCGCATTTTTATATTTAGCGTGTGTGTTTTTTTTTTTTTGTTTTGTGAAGAATGTAGTTGGGATAATATTTATATGCTGGGTTTTCATGAATATTTTGTGATTGATTATTGTTTTGTTGATATTGTGTGTTTTGTAAAGAGAGTATATGTGTTATGTGTTTTTTTTTATAATTTTGTAAACCGTGTAATTATTGCGTTTGCGTATGTTGGGTTTCCGTGTGTTTTATATAATTGGGTTTTATTTTGTTGATATTGTGGTTAATCTTTTCTTGAAGGATTTTGCTTGGAATCGCTATGATTTAGATGTTAGGCAAAATGTTTGTATTTGTGAAGGAATTGTGTTTTGCGTACTATTTTCTCTCTCATTCCTATTAGAATTTACATGGCAAAGTAGATATTTATTTAAATACCTGCATTTTCCAGTTATTTCAGTTATCTTGTTTAGATAGTTCATTTGATTCTTAAAGGCGATGATTGCTAATTTTTCCACAATACACAATTTACATTAGATTTTGCTATTGATGGGATTTTGTTTTAGGTTCCAAATGTATTTTGATAGTGTTGTGTTGTTTTTGTACTTTTCTGTTTAAGTGACGTTCGGTGATTATTAAACTTTTCTTTTAAAGTTGGTTATGTAGTTACTATGTAAGTATTTTTCTGTGTTCGTGCTGTTTGTTACGATAGATTTATATATTATGTTATTGGTTGTTAGACTACTTGAGTTATGCACTTGCCACATCTTGTGCATACACAACTCTTTCTTCAGGACCAAGCCACAGCGCAAAGTCTCCTGCAGACATCCACACTCAAAGCACTGGCACCAGCTGGATCTCATACTGGTAAGACGAGCTGCCATTAAGAAAATACTTCACACACGTTCTTACCACAGCGCGGACTGCTATTCAGACCACTCCTTTATGTGCAGCAAGATCAAGCTGCTGCCTAAGTGTTCCGCAGGGGTAAGAAGCAGTGGAAACCTTGCATTGATGTCAGCAAGAAGAGCCGACTAGACCTATTGCAACAGTTTGCCAAAAAAATTTGAGAACGAGAGGGCAACCTCTCAGACCGGAGACTCTGTCACGGAGAAATGTGCGATCTTGCGCGACAACATGCACCGCACTGCCTTGGCAACCTCTGTGAGAAAGTCAGCTGAGATGTCCTCTGTCATTGTAGCCAGGCTCGCCGCTCTTGTAGAATAGAAGCGGTCACTGAGTAAGAGAAACCTGCAAATTCTCCTAGCTGCCAGGAGCAAAGCTCATCAAACTGCCAGACGCTGCGCCAACGAGTACTGGACAGGCTTTAGCAAAAACATCCAGACAGCAGCAATTGCAGAGAAGGGTGTACAATGGCATCAAGCCAGCAATAGGACCAGTGCAGAACATGACAGCTGCCTTCAAATTCCCCCCCTGGGGCAGTCATCGTAGACAAGGTGCAACAGATGGAGAGATTGATGGAATACTATCCCGACCTCTACTCCAGGCAGAATGTTGTGACGACGGCATTAATTGATGAATATTGAGTGCCTGCCAGTCATGGAGAACCTCGATATCGAACCGACCACAGAGAAGCTTAGCAAGGCCATTGCAGCTTGGCCTCAGTGAAGGTCTCTGGCATTGACGGGATCCCCCCGAACTGATCAGTAACTACAAGACTGCACTAGTGCTGCCATTGCACGAAGTCTTCTACCAGTGCCGGCAAGAAGGGGCCATACTTCAGGATATGAGAGATGCCAAGATCGTCACCCTCTACAAGTAAAAATGTGAGCAAAGCGAGTGCAACTACTACAGAGGCATCTCGCTACTTAGCGTTTGAGTCAATCTCTTCGCTCGGGTCATATTGGTCTAATTGCAGCACCTCCCCGTGTCTACCCAGAATCAGGGTGCGGTTTCCGAATTGAAAGATCAACGGTACATATAGTCTTCTCCCTCCGTCAGTTCAAGAAGAAGTGCAGAGAACGGCACATGCCCAAGTAGGTCGCTTTTATTGATCTCACCGTTCGATCTCGTCAACAGAGAAGGCCTCTTCAGAATCCTGCCTAAGATTGGCTGCCCACCCAAACTGTAGTGCCTGACTGAGTCCTACCACAGTGACATGCGGGGGTCTGTGCAGTTCAATAGCAGCACTTGCGAGCCCTTCAACATCTGCATGAGTGTCAAACAGAACTGCGTCCTCGATCAAACTCTCTTCGAGATTTTCTTCGCGCTACTTCTGAAGCATGCATTTGGCACATTAAAAGAAGGTATTTAACTGCGTACGATGTCAGATGGTGGGTTGTTCAATCTCGTCTACCTCAGAGGTAGGACCAAAGTGTTGTCAGAGCATGCTTTTTGCCAACGATGCGGCAGTAGCGACTCACACCCAATGAGAACTTCTGTCACCGATGAACGGTTACTCCATGGCTGCAGAGAGTTCGGACTGACCATCAGTCTGAAAAAAGTCAAACGTACTGGAACAAGGTACTGAAACACCACCAACCATCACCATCTATGAGCTTGATGTTGTCCATCAATTCAAGTACTTTGGCACCACCATCACTGACAACCTCTCCTTAGATGCAGAGATTGACAAAAGAATCAGGAAGGCAGACACAACTCTTGCGTGCCTCACAAAACGTGTGTGAACCAATCCCAAGATCTCGGTGAAGACCAATATGTCAGTGTAGAATGCTTGCGTTATTAGCACACTGCTATATGGCAGCGAGTCTTGGACCACGTACGCCAAGCAAGAAAGGTGTCTGAACACCTTTCACATGAGAAGCATCGACCGCATCCTGGAAATAGCATGGCAAGATAAGGTGCCCAGCAGTGAGGTCATGTCTCGAGCAGGTTTGCTCAGCATGTTCACGCTGCTCAGACAGCGTAGACTCCGTTGATTGGGCCACGTCCATCGCATGCTTACGGCCGCATCCCCAGAGACCTACTGTATAGAGAGCTAGCCGCTGGAAGGATATCGACCATGCGGCTACAGCTGCGGTACCGCGATGTCGTAAGACGCGACATGAAAGTTTTGGATATCAACAGAGAGTCCTGGAGGAGCCTGGCTCTCATAAAATCTGAATGGAGAAGAACCTTGCTCAAACTCTTCAAGTCAGGGTAAAAGAAGACGAAAATTCACCACGGAAAGGTGGGCCCGCAAAAAGCAAAATGACAACTCCAACAGACCAGAGAATTTTTTTTTTTATCAGAAGACACATGTAACCACTGCAACAGAGATTGTCACTCCTGCATCGGCCTCTACAGTCACAGACGTCGATGCTCTAGCCAAGTAGACAATTAGGATGCTACCCGTGGTTAACCCGGACCCACGGGAGGGGGGGGGCTTTAAAATAAACAAAAAATACTATAAACTTGGTTGTTTTAAATCACTTCCTACCAGCAAACTACTGAAAAACCAGCAATTTTGGCTTGTAAAACAATGTCTCAAGGTCACACTATATCTATCTATCTATCTATCTATATATCTATATATATATATATATATATATATGAATTTTTAAGACCACCCTTTCTCTAGCCGGATTGAGATAGAGGAAGATCGTAACCTAAATAATTAACTCAATGTGTATACATTTTACAACAAATTTATTTCCCCAAGCGTCTCTTTCCGATTATCAGACATGGTTGAGCTGGCTGAAATTGCTTAAGTAACATACACAGCGGTTGTCACGCAACAGAATCGCTGATGCAGAGTTAGCAATTATATAAATTTATTATTGTAACATACAATGGGAAAACAATATGAAGGATACGTCGAAAACAATAGGGGAAAAAGAAATGTTGTGGGACGTAATAAGAGGAGGGGAAATTTATCCTCTCAGAAAGATAACTAGACGATTAATAGAAAATCTTAGGTCAGGTCTGCATGCAAATACACAACATGACAAAATATAGTGAGAAAAGTATAAACATGTCAGAGAAAAAATGACGTTTCTGATTGTCATCAAAGTTGTTTTTCTTTTATCTTCCTTTAGCTTAATATCTCTTATGTGTATTTCTTTTCTTTTCTCTTTTTTTGTTTTATATTTCTTTTAGATCTCTTTTATCTTTCTTTCGCTTTTCATGTCCTTTGATGTATTTTCTTTCTTTCTTTTTCGCGTTTCTAATCTAGGGACTTGAATGACAAATCAATTGAAGCTGTCGTTTCGTAGATCTCAGGAAAACGTGTATCTTTCTTCTGGTTTCGATACAACTGCTTTTCCTTCCTGCCAAAGTTTACTTCTTTTTTTGAGTTCAACTTTGTTAAAGCTGTAATAGATGTGGCACCATGCATAATTAGAAAACTGAAAAGAGATATTCATAAATATATGATTTGTTTTTTCGGTTTGTTAACCATTTGATAATTATTTAGAGCTGAAAAATATTTCGGGGTTGAGAATAATTCTTTAATTGCGTTCAGGCGATCTGGGAGAAAGAAAGAAAAGTAGAGGAAGAGGAAAGAAAGGAGAAAAATAAATAATACGAAACCAGGTCGTAGACGAAAACACACACGCTCGACTGGCACATATCAGATGTCAAAATATCAGGTCAAGCACCTGACCTACTTCCGTGTCCGCGGAGGATGGAAGTTTGTTATCAATTTGGTTGAAGAAATAAAGTTTAGAGACAATGGAAAAATATGATAGGTAACAGGTGGGAAGTTTATCTAAGGATATACAGACAATCCATTAATACGAGAACCCAGACAATTCCAGAATTGAAAATACAGCCACACAAGATGATGATTAGAAAATGCTTTTTTTTGAGATAATACAGATTTTTATTATCGGCCGGAGGAGAATGAAATATTTTGTTGCGTTCAGAGAAACGCCGACAGGTCTAAGAAATCCCTTCCTTAGATCGTATCCAATTAGCGATAGGATGTTTGACAAATACCGCGTGTAAAAGAAACCGGGATCGTCATTTTCGTACGAAAAGGACAATTTAAATTTTGTTTCTTTTAAGCAAGGTGTTTCTTCCCCAGAACAAAGCCACGGATTGTCCACGCCCGATTAAAGACGTCACGAAGGAAGGAGGAAAGATACGACCAGAGTCTCATTGGCCGAAGGCGGTCACATGATACATGAGGGAGCAGGAGAGACACCCGACCAGGACCCCATTGGCCGAGAGCGGTCACATGATTTGCGAGGGAGGAGGAAAGATGCCCGACCAGGACCCCATTGGTCGAGAGCGGTCACCTGACATACGAAGGACCAGGGGAAGCGGGTATACGCCCCACCAGAGGCACAGTAAGGAAGTAGGAGTGAAAGTAAGTTACCGAAAATGGAAAATCCCTAATCAGAAATAATACGTCTTTAGAATTATCAAGAAAACCCTGGCGCCGACAGACCCACCCCAGTTTTTGACTGCGTCAATAAAAGCAGGACCCCAACCGACAGAGATCAGTTGGAGTTGCGCCGCGGACGGCGAGGGAGTTTGAGCGCGGGCTGCGGGCCCGGTTCATTCGCCCCTTTGCGGGCAAGAAAGGCCGGTCCGTTTGGCCTAAGAAGAGAAATTCGTCCAACCCAAGTCGAAGTGAATAAGCTCGTCCAACCGAAGTTGAAGAGAAGAAGTTATTTCGCGCACTGACAGCGGAGATGAGTGAACAATAATTCAGACTCTGAAGAGAGAGTTAGTTGCAGCCACGGACGGCGAGAGAAATCAGCCGTGAACGACAGGTAGAGATCAGCGCACAGTGTTGAAACCAAACCACACCCCGAAATTCAAATTTCTAGAGAGCAAGCAACTCGAAGCCTTAAAGTTTTATGGTAGAAGCTTGGTGCCACGGTCCACAGAACGGGTCGGGAGGTAGGAATAATCTTGTGTAACGAGCAAATAGATATAAAAAGTTGTTACCTTTTCCTTCAATATTTTTGAACTTGTGAGTTTTTATTTTTCTTGTGTGTTATCACCCCCGTTGGACTCAGCTTGCATACGGCCCAATCCCTGTTTGATCCCGTCTGTCTAAGATCTAATCACAACGTGGGTAGGCAGACCGGAGATCAGTGCAGTTACCCTGGTAACCAGGCGTTGGAAGCGGGTTGGGAACGACGAGGCTGGTATTCATCTAACTAAAGGGTTAGAACGTCACACTTGGAGCAGCGAGTAGCGAACAGCTGACGCTGCGGCAAAGACGTCACAACTGGTGTCGTGATCATAGGATCAGAACCCCGGACCACGTCACGTCACAATTGGCGCCGCGAACGAGATCGAACGACACAGACGACGCTGCGACCAGGGGGGACGACGTCACATAGAGCTTCGAAATCATCTTAGATTTCTATTCCTTTCGTAGATCTAAATTGATAGCCGACTTTCGCCTCTCTGCCAAACAATCCATTCGGTGTAAATACCGTAGGAATGTTGTTACGCATACGCGAAATTATAGCTGATTATCGCTTTTGCGCTGTTCGTTTTTTTTTCGCGCCATGTTTTCATCACTTGGTCCTTGATTTCCAAACATGGACCTTTCTCTGTGTGAACGAAAAGAGGTCAGTGGCCCTTCCTCTCTTCTGCAGGGTTTCAAAGTGTTAATATCGTTTCACTGTCTGGGTTTCATCCGGTTAAATCACGTCATCAACACGTGATCAAAAGAGAAAGGAAAATGTAAAATCTTTGCTTAAATGTTTGGTTAAAATTTATTAATATTCGATTTCATTTTATTCTTTTTTCTGTCGTTACAATATCTGATATATATGTATGGATACAGATTTCTGAGAGTATTGACATTTTATTTAAAATGCTTCTAAAATATAAGTATGGATACAGATTTCTGAGAGTACTGATTTTTTATTTAAAATGCTTCCAAAATATAAGTATGGATACAGATTTCTAAGAGTACTGACTTTTTATTTAAAATGCTTCTAAAATATAAGTATGGATACAGATTTCTGAGAGTATTTACATTTTATTTAAAATGCTTTCAAAATATAAGTATGGATATAGATTTCTAAGAGTTTGACTTTTTATTTAAAATGCTTCTAAAATATAAAATATGAGAACTGACTTTTTATTTAAAATGCTTCCAAAATATAAGTATGGATATAGATTTCTAAGAGTACTGACTTTTTATTTAAAATGCTTCGAAAATATAAACATTGATAAAGATTTTAGAAGAAACTTACATGAGGGTCCGTAACCATATATATAATATAAAATAATTGGAAGACCAAAATTTCTGCTCTCTTGGTTTCTACAAATCCGTTATTAACGGGAGAGTAAAATTGGTAACAGTCAAGGTAGGCAAAATTTTGTTCCAATTAATTTACTGTGGTAGGTTAATGAGAATGCACCATTGTAGATGTCTGTTATTAGCATGTCCACGCGATTTATATTTAACGTAAAATATCACAAAATATGAAACAGCAAGAATGAATAAAAGCGATTTTTATAACAACAAACATTTATATTCATATTGTGTAATGATGTACATTCGCAGAAGTTAACATTTTGGTATAATGTCCCTTAAACTGATTATTTTTTTTTTACTTCTTTATCTGAACTCACAAATGTTGAATGAATTATAAAGCTGAAAAATGCTGAATAAACTATAGCTTTAGAAAAGTATTTCAAAGAGAAAAGTTCTTGGTGCTTGTTGGAAATGTTCTGCATGTTTGTAATGTTCTTTGGAAAATCTCGTACGTACGTGCATGCGTGAATATATTTTTAACGTCTAACCGCCCATGGTGGAAACGAGATCCTTTTACGACTACATCTTGTAGCAAGAAGAGAGAGAAAGAGAGCAGCAAGCGCATGTCTGCTATTTTTAATTAATGTAACCACATGATAGTCTCACAGAAATTTGGCGGGAAAACTTGACTTGGTCACGAGCTGGAAAAAATATTTGTACGTGGGTGGATTTCAACGCCCACTTGTGTGTTTATTGACCAATTAGAAGATGATATTCCCTTAAAATTTGGATGAAGCTGAATAAAATTCAACATCGATGAGAAAGTGGTAGCGGGATGCTAAAATTTATGCTGTGTATTTTCGTTCTTTTTTAAATTGCATTTAACACTTTTTATTAATCCGTTCTTAGTTAAAGGTTTGCTTTTAAAGTATATATATATATATATATATATATATATATATATGTGTGTGTGTGTGTGTGTGTGTGTGTGTGAGTGCCTGTGTGTGCCTGTGTGTGTAAATCTGCAGACAGAGTATATATGATATGTTGGGAATTTTCGAAAATGTGTTGATTTGGAATAACGTCGCACTTAGTACTATTTGTTGTATGTTTGCACTTTATCTGTCTACGTATCTATATATTTACACGCATGTATATATATATATATATATATATATATATATATATATATATATATATATATACATATACTTCTTAGAATGTCTGCCCAGTCCTCTTCATTAAAATCAGCACAACTGATGTTTATCATATTTGGGGGAAAGATAATGCGACTTTGTTAGAACAAAAACTTTTCAAAACACCTTGGGCTACGCATTACGTTTTCTTTTTATATAGGAATTTATTTTCCTGTAAGCCTTACTAATGCGTCTATTTCATGAATCACTCTGTAGATATTCCTTTGTAAATAGTTTAATGGCAATGAACAATACAGAGTAAAGTCTTGATTAGTTGAAGTGCGAAGTTTTCTGAGCCTTGTAAATGAACGCTTTCGAAGTGAGCTGCACTAAGTATTTGAGTGGAGAAAACAAACAAATATATAGACGTCACGGAGAGGCGTTAGAACTTTCGTGTGAAACACGTCTGAAAACAATCTAGCGATGATTTAGGTCAATTGATTATCTATCACAGTTTCGATGATTCTTTGTCGATTTGCGCGATTCTAAATAGTATTAAATATTTATGACGGAAGGACGGCGCCAACCAAATCAAAGTAATATCGGGTTCTACAAATCAAGAGTTGACTGTTCGACATTAACGCGTTTATCGAAAAAAGATTTGACTGAAAATTGATGCTGCAAGAATACATTGCAGTAAATAACAATTATTGTATTAGTGCGATATTTCAATATTGCTTTTCTTAATCAAGATAAGTGTATCTTTCTACCTATTTTTAAGAAAAGAAAATTTTTTCCATCTTGAAATGCCCGAAAACAATACTTTCATTGCATCTGCAAGGGCTGATGGGAAACAGGTTATGAGTTTAATTTTCAGTAATGAAAAAATTGAATAAAAGGAAGTAATATAAGATGTATATCTTGCCGTCATAAGACGACAGATCCTGACAATGTCTTTGCTCACCTATGTGAGAATATGGTAGAATACTTTATTAAAAGAAAACCAGTAACCGAATTTGGTAGAAGCGTTACTTCTTTAGCATCCCACTTACCAACTTTTTTTTATCAATATCAATTTTTGGATCACAGAACTTATTCAGCTGAATAAATATTTTCAGAAAACCTCAAGATCTGATTGGTCACTTAATATTTAAATCATGCCCGAATATCTATGTCGGTTTCTGTGCAAAAAAAGGATCTTAGAGTTTATTCAACTTAATATATATTTTCAGAATATCTCAACTTCTAATTCGCCAATTAATGTTTAAGTCATATTCGAATAACAGCGACCTAGTTCTTCACCTGACCAAAAAATAATTCCACGAAAATCTGTCAAGCCTCTGTGAACCTAACACGTGAACAAAGTTAGCAATAAATATGAAACGTCTTTCATCTTCGACAGTGAGCCAATCGGATTTCTTTGAATTTGTCACACGGTTCCAGGCTTTAAAGTTCCTTAACATAATTTCAGCCTGAAAGAACACTCACTCACACAGCAATATTTTAACACAAACAATCAACTCAAGTTTTCCACATTCAACTTGATACACGAATCGTTATCATACGCTTTCAAACTCAACATCAATTATTGCAATTAACATAAACACAGCTTGATAAGAACCACTTACTCCAACTACAGAATATTCTCTTCGAACAAGTGAGAACAAATCAAAGAGTGACAATTCCGTAAACCTTAAAATAAGTCGTGAACAATATTTCTCTACTTTAAGCATAAACTTGAACTGTTTATTTTCCTTAAATTACAATAACATCCAAAAACACTTTCTCATTATTGTACAGATCATTCAACAACTTATAATCTATCAAAGCAGAACTTTGATAACATTTCAATCTAAACATAAAAAGACGTTTGAACTTTTTAAAACTATCTCTTTACTCCAGTTGTTTGTGCCTCATACTTATATAAATGTTTTATTCATTGTTGTGCAAAAACTGTTGTTTCTCATGTTGTCCTTATTCTATGTTTGTTGAATACTAAAAATTTGACGTTAGAGGAAATTGTTAATTTCATCACGCAGCCTATTTATTCAACAATTATTTATCCATATAATTTAATCAATTGACATAACATCCACACTCCTCTTCAGCCATTATGGAAGTGAAAGGTTGCCTGTCTGAGTATTGTAGTTGGGAGCGTGTTCATATGTTAAAAGAGTGAAAGACGAATCATACACTCTACGGGTTTCTACGTATCTTTTTATGCAAAATTTTAATGAAACAAAGTTATCATTGTCTCTTGTGTCTGTCCTTTTTTTTGTCTATAAATTTGGGTAAATAACTATAATAAACGTATTTATGGTGGAGTTCAAATCAGCCTTGCGCAGAATTGTAGCAACCAAATAAAAGTTTAGACTTACTTTATTGTTGTACATGGTTATGATATGCACGTGTTCATTTTCCGGTTCAGAAGTTAGCATACGTACAAACATTTGCCATACGGTGAAATGGACAGAGAAAAGAAAAGGATGATTTACTTCATAGGTGGATGTTTTGAAAGGCAAATGCGAACGCCATGTATTAGAAAATCAAGAGATCAGCCGTCAGCGTTCAGGGGAAACGATACGTACCCAGTGGGACAGTTAATATACACTCTATGCTTGGAGCAAGGCGAAAGAGAGAGAGAGAAAGAGTGGCAATTAATTTGTTAGCCTTTTTTATAGACTTAACTCTAACATGATTTGACGAAACAAAGTGGGGTAATCATATTTCCGGTTCCTTTACAACTAGCATCCTAGGAAAACATATTACTTTTGTTTATTATTCACTATTCTTTCTGTTTTTTATTGATTTTATTTCATTTTCTCACGCCATCATTTCAAAAAAATTTGGATTGTTTTCAAACTTCTTCATTGTTGTATATATCACGATTTTCCGTCTGTGACATAATTTCGTTTTCTTAATAAACGGATTTTGGGAATCAGATATTTTGCCTTTGTCTTCGTTGCTGCTCATATTCCACATATTTACAGAAAACAAAGAGAATAACAACGATAGATCAACAAAATAATGAGTGATAAAAATTCCCAAAGCTGATCTCTTCTAGCAAAACGAAAACAAAATATTGTCATATTTGGCCTGAAAAGAGTCAACCTCACTTTCCAACCATGAGAGATTTCAAAAGCGTTTGCACGGATTATGGAATAATATTGTTTTCCAGTCCACAACCCTTTCACACAGGTTTTGCCAGACTTTCGTTAATCTATAGTTTATTATCATGATAGATATTCTGGTGAACTATATTCCTTTGTTCCTACATTTAACCTGTCATTTACGGTAAATTAGGGTATTAATAAATATGCATATTTTAACGGAGATTATGAAACTTAAGTTTACGTGTTGCCGATATTCTACGAGATTTTGCAGTACTACGATACATTTTGCAGTACTACAATACATTGGCTAAAAATAGATAAATTTGAAATCTATTTGTTGTCAGAATTGTCTATATTTACTTTGATATAACTGATTTCATTTCTTTCTCAGCTGTCCTCTGTGTAAACATAAAAAAGGATCTCAATTTATTTAATAAGGGCTAATATAAATAGTTTCAAGAGTAGAATTAAAGCTATATTTTATAACCCATTCATTCATGGCAAAATGTTAAATGTATTAAGCCAAATACAAATGGATGAAGGCTTTGTCTGACAATCAGCATAATGAATTATTTTATTTGGGTGTAATCTACCTGGATTTTGAAGAATTTATCGCCTAGCATAACTATACCTGAAATAGTGCACGAATAATGTGCTTTCGCCAAAGTTAGTGGAAGAAAAATTATATATATATATATATATATATATATATATATATATATATATATATATATATATCAGAATGACATCCATGACGAATGGTCTGATTTTCATCACATTAATTCAGACATTTATGTTATTTCCACAAAATCATATTATCCTCATTTTCGTATTCCAAGACATATGAAGATCACTAATGTAGCTCTATCTAATTAACACTGAAAGAGTAAAGGTTCGCCGTGTTAATGGTACCAGATGTCTATCGCAGCGAGTCGGAAATAGCCAGCTTTTTGATTGTGGCCAAATAAACAGAAGAAAAACATGGAGAGTCAGCAGGAAAAATAACGGAGATACGTACGTTAATTCATATGATGAGAGCTACAAGTTCCATGTCATCGCGCATGGTTTCAGTGACAATGAAAACACTTAGACTCTGGTGATGAAATCGACGTTCAAGTCCAGGATAAATATTCGTGTATGATGCAGCAGTAATCCTCACGCTCCCTCATGTCAAACGTTAAGCTAGACTGTTAGAGTAACTTGTGACTTGCTTGCTCACTCATTTTAAATTCTCATACTGCCTTAAATAATAAGACTCACAGGCATGCATATATATATATATATATATATATATATATATATATATATATATATATATATATATATATATATGCGAGGATCTTGACCAAACCAAAGAAGGATGTACAATGTAATTTATCCTGACTTGGCATCTCGACTCAAGTCATTTTCTTCCAGACATGATGTGGCTTTCCATAAATACGTTCATGGCGACTGACCTGACGAGATTTCTACCTGGTGCCTTGATTACGGAAATTTAATCGTCCTACTAGACTGGCATTTAGGTTCCAACCTTTTACCGTTGAAATAGTTAAATATAACCACCACTTCTACGGCAACAGCTTCTTTTCTCGCACTCCCTGCCTCTGGAATTGACTTCAGTTTATTTCCTTCCTTATAACTACAACATTCCGAAATGTAAATGCGACGTCAATCGCCATATTCTATTTGTCCTAGACCACGTTCATCTTTTATTCTTTCCTCATTACCATTATACGCAGTTTCTTTTTTTTTCTTTCTCGCAGATTGACACTATGTAAACCCTGCGAACCAGTGGCACTCCCGTCTTGCTTGGGATGAAATGCTTAAAAAAAAGAAGAATTATATTTCAAAACGGAATTACATTTTCAAAATGGTACGAGAGAATTAGTTCGAAATTATAGTTCATACTACATTATTTGTGTAATTAAAAACTGAGATAGTACTTGTTTATAGGATAAAAATCCTGTATTTTCTTTCAAGCCTATGATGGTGTTAGATGTTGTTAGGACATGTTACCCATACGAACAATATTTTCTTTAATACATCTTTCTGGTTTAAACGCATTTACAGTTCTACATGAAGATAAATTATACAGATAATAAGCACTCACAAACATAAACACACATACACATAAACCCACACACATCTGTTTATGTGCGTGGGTTTATGTGTATGTGTGTTTATGTGCGTTTATATAACTATTAACTAGAGTGGAAGCGTTAGTTATATAACTATTAACTAGAGTGGAAGCGCGTCGTGGTTAAATTGCAACTCTTCCAGTGGCCTAGTCAGAGTCCTGATTATAACCAAATAGAAAACCTTTTGTATGATAATAGACAAGCGTATCCGTAACAATAAGGTTACCATAGAAGATGAGCTTTTTCACGAATTACAGGAATGCTGGAAAAATCTAGCGAGGAATTTTGACTGACTAAATAATTTAGTCTATAGCATGCCACGAAGAATTAAGGCCGTTATTAAAGCAAAAGCTTACCCAACAAAATACTAAAGATTTCTTTTTATTTGTATAATATACGTATGTACACCTCTATTAATTAACGAAATCTATTACTCTGATTGTCTTGGTAAAAATGCACGAATCGACTTTCTATGGGTGCGTCTATTTTTGGCCTCGAACGTTGGTATATGTATATTTATTAATATATACTTCTTATATATGCAGTTTCATGTTAAATGCTCTTATATATCGATGGGGTTTGTGCTAAAGAATCACAGTACAGGCCTTCCAACAAATCCTCAACAAGTAATGTTTCACGGATTTAGAAACGGAAGAATTGGCCAGAAAAATGGATCCAGCCACTGGGGATACACTTGCCAAAGAAATTTAATGCAATTCCAGAATTATAGAATAATAAGCTTGATCAAACGCCACAGCAAGGTCATGATCCGTATTATCCTTATCCGTCTGAAATCCAAATCTGTATTTATGCAGGAAATCCTCTACGACCACCGCAATTTTATCTATATTGGTGGTAGGTCTGTCGTGGGCAACCTGCGTTTCGCGGACAATACTGACCTCATGGAGGGCAGCAACATTGCGTTGAAACATTGTGTTGGTTAGGAAAAATCAAAAGGTGAAAATGCTGGAACATCGGGTTATCCCAGAAGTTATAGTACTCTTCTTCTACAATTAGTACCACCCGACGATTGAAACATGTAAGGGACTTCTGCTAACGTTGCTGCAGTCGGTGATGATAGTTAAATCAATTGAAAAATTGAACAGTTTTATTTCGATTTTCAACGAAATCTATAAAACATGGGCTTTTACGGAGAAAAATAAATAAATAAGACTTAAACACAGTGACAGTTTCCATTCACTTATGGCGTACATTACAGTAGAAAATGGGCTTTTCCGCCTTAGGTGAAGAGGAAAAAGAAAAGAACCCTTAAAACATATTTCTCGGAGATTTTCATGTTATGTAATATTCCTATGGATTGATGTTTTACATAGTTGTTAAACACTGAAAATATATGGGAATATTCTTCCGAAATTTTGTTTATTTTGTCCACCTTTACTCTTTATGGATCTTCTAGTGTCTGTCTGAATTTTCGGAATTAGAAATTATCATTATTTACATTATTTATTTGTAAACTATTGTCATCATCTTTATTGTTCTCTAGCATTCACAAATACAAATACATTTGACATGCTACCAGCTGAGCAGATTCCCAACCCGGCAAATCCTCTTCATATTGTAGTATTCAGAACATCTAAAGAAATTTATTTACCAGAGTTTCTGAGTATTTGGCTCTTTAAGTTGTTCAAAACCGAAGAGAACGTAGTATAAGTCTTATAGAAAATCTGAGAGAAAGGTTGTTATTCTCTGTACAGACATCAGTGTTCAAACTAGAGAATGGAATATATATATATATACTGGAAAATATGGGTTCACCGTTGACGCCAATGATGGCGAACATATACATGGAATATTGAGAGAAAATAGCTTCAGGAACGGCAGCACAGGAGCCGATAATATGAATGTGTAGATGAAAACCTAAGGTTTTGTCTTCACTAACAAGCTCTACGAATATATAACGACCATGAATTTTGAAATTTGACCCAGTTCATATTGGAAGAAGAGAACAATAATCAGCTGTCCTTACTAAATATTCTGACTCGCATAGAGAACGGGTTCAAGATATCAGTTTATCAAAAGTCAACGTTCACCGGACAATAATTTAACTTAAATTCATACCATCATTGCGAAGAAAGGATGCCTATAACAGCCTTCAAAATTATAACTGGTATATAGAAAACATCCCATCAAGAAATGATTAGCATCAAGCATATACTTCACAATAAAATGTACCCGCAAAATTAATGTTTCTCTGGAATTATATATTAGAATGTATTATATGAGACTGACCGATGAAAACTGAACCAACATATACGAGAGGAAACGAGGTAAATTCAACAACTATTTGATTCAAACTTTTGCTTGATCAGATTCCTCCCAGCATTACCTTGTGGGAGAGGAAGTGCTTACAATCATCATCATATTCATCATAATCAAAATTATTGTCGCAGTTATAATAATCCCCATTCATAAATTAATTTATATTTTGATTAATTTATTTCTAGCCTTTACAAATTGCAAAATAAGGGATTAAATATCAATGTTTGTTTTCGTAACAGACAGCGATAATCCACTCAATTTATGAGAAAATGAAATATTTGGAGTATGTATTATCTCTCCGCTTTGTGTTTTTACATTACTTTCTCCTGTATTATACTTTGGAAGTATTTTAATGGTGACTTCTAGAATGTCTACTTTCACAACATGAAAATAAAATATCTTTCATATTTCTTCGAAACTCTTCTTGATTATTTGTCACAATAGAATTGTTCTCAGTCTCTGCTGACTTTTTCGTTCCGTCAGTGTTCCAATATTTTTCTATATCTAATTTTATTATAACTCTATCTCATATTTTTAGATTTGTTAAATTTATGGCAGCACGGAGATGTTGAAATTATTTTCCATTCGAGTTTTTGCCAGATTGTCTCTCTTTCTGATTGGTGCGTATTTCCTCTCATCTCTATCGTTTTTTTTTTCATTGGATAGCGTCATTCTTCGTCGGCTAATTTGTGCAATGCGCGAATAAAGGTTTCCACTGGTTCTTCTGGTAATGAAACTCGAAGTAAATATTATTTCCCTTTAATAAATTATATTACTTTTAGGAAGGAATTAGGCATTGAATTTTTTCAAAACTCACTCATACACATTTGCGTCTTCTCGTAAGAAAGAAATTCTCCGAAATATATTTTCGGGTTCGTTTCCCATGCAAAATATTGATATAGTGACTTCAGTTATGTTATCTTCTCCCTAGAGGTTCGATGCTTTTCGAAAACGTTGACATCTCTACGAGCTTTTCTGACAATTTCACGGCACTGGTGTAGGTAATTTGAACATTCTGTTTTTTAGTCTGTAGTGCCTATTGGCCCAAGTCATTTTTTAGTCATTTCAAGGTTTTGTTTTTAAGTGTTATTTCTTCCTTTTCATAGTTGTCTGTTTAAGATGTAGTTGTGTGATGCCTATATAATAGTATGTCTTATTCCAAACCTCGCGAAAAGAACGAGACTGCAATTCGATTTGGCGTCTTTCTATTTTCCGAAATTTTTAGCACCTTATTTTTTTTTGTTATATAATACTGTGTCTTATATGAAGTGGTTCTGTCTAAAGTTTGATGATTCCGGATACATGATTAATGAAGAATGATCAAAGAGAATTTTACTTAGGGGTTCCGGTAATGATCAACCAGATTTTTACTAAAAGGATCCAGTAACTTGTGAGAGGTTAAATGTCATTTTATAACAAACTGGTCAGATAACAATCTATCGTCTCCTTGAGCGATCGCATCGCATCAAGTGTTATATAAGAGGCGTATGCTCAAGAACGTAGTGGTAGGACCAATATAGTTAACTGAGTTATGACAAGAAACATTCTTGTACTGGGAAGTTAAAATAGAAAACAAACAAAAGACAAATATTCTTTTCATACTTATTAAACATGTACACACACACACACGCGCATATATATATATATATATATATATATATATATATATATATATATAGAGAGAGAGAGAGAGACAGAGTCAGAGAGAGAGAGAGAGGTATTGACGTGGAAAAATCAAATAACTAATAGTAATAATTCCTGCATGATGAGTTGGCGCAACATTGAAATTTTAAGTTGCACTTCGTATGTAGTACATGTATATTTATTAATATATATATATATATATATATATATATATATATGGCCTGACGATTAAGTCTAGCATGAAACTGACTGTTGCCTCTGAGTGTTGACTTCTATGTTCACTTTTACATTTACACACGCTCTTATCTCTGACATTGAGCAATTTATCCCATAAATATAGCACATCTTAAGACTATATTCTTCATATATATATATATATATATATATATATATATATATATATATATATATATATATATATATGTCTGTGTATGTGTGTGTATTTATGTGTGTGTGAAAATGTCAAAGAGTTGATCTGTAGAAAAAGACAATATTTATAAATGTAAAAGACAAAACTGTAATATTAACTGTTGCGTTTCGTCCGATAAGGTCTTTTCAAGGCAAAAACGAAATGAACTGAAATAATAAAAAACAATATTAATATACAACCCAGTGTGTATGGAAATTGTAATTTTTAAATATTTTTATTGTTCAAAACACACACACAGATACACACACACACACACACACACACACACACACACACACACACACACACACACACACATATATATATATATATATATATATATATATATATATATTGATAGCTAAATAGATATAAATATATTGATAGCTAAATAGATATAAATATATTGATAGATAAATAGATATAAATATATTGATAGATAAATAGCGAGAGTGGATAGGGATTTGTGCATGTGTGCTTTTATGGGAAAATACTATACTGAAGGATGCATGACCTGTGCCAATGTACAAACATACGTGTAGAAAGTGTCAAAAGACTTACTCAACCAGGATTAGATGGGATAGGGAATAATGTAATAGTGTCTGCTTGTCACGAACTGGGAGGAAAACTACAATGTGAATCACATGTATAGACAGATGATTGATTTTGAAGATTTCTGCCAACAGAAGAAAGTGCGAAAAGGACGATTTGGTATGTGACATGTAATCAATCTTGAAATATCTCTACAAGAATATCTTACTGAGCATGCTTGTTAGAAGTGTAATCTAAATTCTAAATTTTTAGATTTATGACGATGAAAAATGAAGGAACTGACAGAGGGCTAAAAGGCGTAGTTATGGTAAGGAGAGATTTATACTGTAAACGTATATATATATATATATATATATATATATATATATATATATATATAGATAGATAGATAGATAGATAGATAGATAGATATAGATATATAGTTTATGAAAAACTAGGTAATCCCTATGGGTAAACGTAAGGAGGATAAAATCAAGAGAGCTCAATGTAAATCCAGAGTAAATAATTTAAATTTGGAAGTAAAATCTGATGATCCACAGTCCTTTTTAAAAGGGCTGTGATGAAATGATTTATTACATGGAACCTTAAAAGTGGTCTGTTTTTATTTAATATATATATATATATATATATATATATATATATATATATATATATATGTGTGTGTGTGTGTGTGTGTGTGTGTATCGATATATTAATCCATATGTGTGCATGTAAGTGTGTGCGTCTGTGACTTTGTGTTTGTGTGTGTGTGTGAGAGAGAGAGAGTTTGAATAAACACGCTTACAGTAGATTGGAATTAGAGTGGACGTCGCAAATGCTCGCTTTCGCTTTAGGCTAGGACAACGTATATCACTGAAGCAAGGAGGAGAGAGACTGATGATTACCTCTTGAGAAAAGTGTCCTCGAAATAAAGACAGCCCCAAGTCACATATACAATGCGTCCAGCTGTCACAAGGTAAATCCGGCATCCCTTTAGGCGTTGAGAGTGGTCACACACACACACACACACACACACACACACACACACACACATATATATATATATATATATATATATATATATATATATATATATATATATATGGTAGTGGATAGCGGCTCGCATTGAGGTACTGGGAACCGAGTTCGAATTCTAGTAGAATCTGTTACATTTACAGATTCCTATCCTTGGCAACTGTATGAATCCTTTTCCATACTTTATAAATCCTGCGCCTCAGGAGTAGGCAAGCTGTCAGTCGTTCACCTCTGAACCGACTGTTCGGTTAAACTCTCTTCCTACGGGCGGGAGTAACCCGAAGGAGGCTACGCCGAAGGGCGGAGTCTCCTTTGGGGAGGTAAAGCCGGCCCTGAAACCGTTTATACGGGTTCAAATGGGCTATTTTTTTGGCCGAGCGTAATGGCTTAGGAATTGCCCACGTTAAAAAGGCCTTGTGCACATGACACCCTCGTGGGGGGGTGACTGAATATTGTCAGTCGTTCAGCTCTGAACCGACTGTTCGGTTAAACTCTCTTCCTACGGGCGGGTGGAACCCGAAGGAGGCTACGCCGAAGGGCGGAGTCTCCTTCGGGAGGGCGCTCGGCCCTGAACCCGTTTATACGGGTTCAAATGGGTTATTTTTGGCCGAGCTTAATGGCTCGGAAATGCCCACGTTAAAAAGCCTTGTGCCACATTACACCCTCGTGGGGGGGGGTGACTGAATATTGTCAGTAGTTCAAGTCGAGTCAGTAGTTCAAGTCGAGTCAAGAGTGGAGTCAGAGGCAGTCGCGTTTAGACAGTTACTACATTGGAATAGTGATGCTGGTCGAGACTACATTGTTCTTTCTACGAAACCTGATTGTTCATGCTAACACTTCTACTTCTCTATATATTCCTGTTTGTAATATATCTGTTAGTCCATACCTCTGTTCGAGTTCTTCTTTATTGGTTCTACCTAGGACTATCACCGTGTTACAAGGAACGGACCATAACAATATATATATATATATATATATATATATATATATATATATATATATATATATATATATATATATATATATATAGGGAAGATGATTTGATTCAAGCGTATTTAGGTGATTAATATGGAAATATTGGGGATTTATTAAATTTATCCTCTCAAATTCTTTGCTCTTCTTAATATTGATATTAAATGTATTAAGAAAGTCACCGTAGTTTTTTTTCTTTTCTTTTATTTGCATTTTTATTTTACCAAGTACTTTCAATCTTATCAGTTAAGAATCAATGCCAGGAAACTGCGTAACCATATAACTTTAAAAATGCAGATAAATCCAATATCGTATGTTGTATTCAATAAATTTGATTATAGTTCAAAATTACGACAAATTCCTGAAGATCACCCGAAAAGTAAAAATTAAACCCAATAACCAATTGAAACTGAAAATCAATAAACAGCAAACAACGCAGAAAATGATAACTTAATACTTCCTAAATAATTGATGACTAAAAACCAGCATATATGTATGGAACTATAACAATGCCTAAAACTAAATTTTCACTTCGTCCTATCATATCCCAGATCACTACTCGGGTTGATTAATTAACTGAAATAATTAACCAACTCATTATACCACTAAATGCAGTATTAAATCATCACATGAACTAATCCAAATCTTAAAAAGATATAAACTTAATAATGAAAAAAATATCCTCACTTGATGTTTAAAATTTATTTACGAATATCCCAGTTAGATTACCGATTGATATAATTATAAGAATATTTATATCAATCTATCTCTCTCCACCACTAAAAATTAAACCTAACAAATTAAGGAAACTTCTTTTGATTTGTACAACCGTGGTTCTCTTCTATGACCATCAAAATAATACCAACTTATAACAAGATGGAATTCAGTTGGGTTCAGTTCTTGGACCAACATTTAGTTTCTTCTATTTGACTAAAAATGAAAATAAGATGACAATGCCACTAAAAAAAACCTCCATCTACGTTAAGATATATAAATGATATTCTCACCTTACACACTTGTGGAATTTAATTGAAGCAAAACGAATAATTCCGTTATTATTTACTTTTTTCGTATTTTTTCAAGTATATTCATTACACGAAAGCTGACCACAAATTCTTGCAGATTGACAACTGATTCTCGATTAGATTTAAATCATGAGAATTTCCGCGCCAGTCAATAGTAGTTTGATTTGCTCACTGGTAACTTTTGCCAATGTCTTCGTGCAGCGTAATCATTTCTGTACGTTTCCTTGAAATAACGCCCATAGCAGAAAACGTCCGTAGGATAACTAATCGACAGTCAAAACAATAGTTGTTAGGTTCGAAAAATCTGATGCAATCATGGATGACGCAATATTTATTAACGTCAAACAAATTTCATCATACATCCCTAAAAGAGATTCATATAATTGAACACTACTGCAAATGACCTGATCTGGGAAAAATAGAAATCGATTACACCCTGTCACTCCAGTGAGTCTAAAACTGACGTATGTTAAAAGAAAAGAATCTAAAGCAATTGTTTTAATTAATTTGCGCAAGGCTGTAGTTAAGAACGGAGATAAAAAACATGAACTAAAAGAAAAAAATCAAAAATGTAACAATAAAAATTAAATTCCATTTCTTGATGATTTCATAGACACCAATAATAATGCATTTACTACATCCACACATAAAAATAAACTAGCATAATTAGGTTCATTCTCAAGAACAGAAACAAATTTACAACAAAATAGCTATTATACAAAATTTAATAAACCGTGCAAAATTTAACACTTCCACGAAAAAAAAGTAAACACACACTCATTAAAAAAGACTTTCCTAATTACATTATTGCTGAAAAATTAGACTAGCTATTAGAAATATGAGCATAAATAAAAAAGGACATGCTTCATTTATTAACCCTAAACATATCAACCTATTATTCTGCAATTAGATACTTTAGAGCTAAAGACAAGATGAAAACATACGAAAATAAACCTCATAAGCACTAATATATTCCCCCAATGATCCCAGAAAAATAAAACTATATATATACTATGGTAAATTTAATACAACTAACTTAATAATTCGCAATAACACTTCTCCTTCAAATAATGTTTTACAAAAAGAACAACATTTTATATATCAATTTAAATGTCATATTGAAGTTTGTATCTCTGACAAAAAAAAATATATATATATATATATATATATATATATATATATATATATATATATATATATATATATATATGTGTGTGTTGGTTTCACAACAACAATATAATGAAGATGACTTACACTACATATGTTTATGATCTCTAATTTCCTGATTGTTTATAAAAATCACTACTATGAGTTTCATTAGATTTTTAACTTAGTAATTAAGCCTCAATATGTTTTTTGGTTTTAATAGCCCCCATATATATATATATATATATATATATATATATATATATATATATATATATATATATATATAGAGAGAGAGAGAGAGATAATATTAGTGGTTAATATATGTATATGTTTTATATATATATATATATATATATATATATATATATATATATATATAATTTTAAGACATAAACACGGCTTTATAAGGTGCTGTTACCTTTATATCTTGGATCACATACATCGGTCTTGACATTTACAATTATTTATATACACACACACACATATATATATATATATATATATATATATATATGAAGAAATTTTGAAAAAACAAACAAAAATCCTTAAATGTAGTTAACTGAAAGAAATGTCGACGTCTGACGTTTCGGTTTATTAAACCTTTTTCAAGACAATATTCATCAAAATACAATTCAGTTCAATATGACAAATACGATGGACATAAAAACACAAGTCTTATTCAGAACAGATAACTGAAAATTTTAAAATGATCAGCCTTCCGTCTAACATGGTCACGCTGTCGTCACATGGGCGACACTTTCATAACGTATTCCTAAAAGTTTGTGATTATTTTGAAATGAAATGAAAAAAGAAAATGAAAAGAATTCTATTAGGTTCTAAAATTCTTATGTGTATGCTTGTCGAGCATCAATCTCGCTAAAAAGGGGAAATATTAAAGAAACCAGGTCTAGTATTCACCGTGCGTGAGATGGATATTATACCTGCTTCATAAATCCTCGTGAGATTTTTATTATGAAAATATTTTAATACTTTCACGGAAATGCAATCGAAATTATGATCTGCTTTAGTTGTGTGTACAACTAAAGCATTGTTAAAATTACCGAGACGAATATCTCGTTTATGTTCGAAAACACGAGATTTTAAGGACCTACCTGTTTCACCCACATATTTTAGGTCACAATTTTTGCATGATATTTGATAGATGCAAGCATCGGATGTAATATGTTGTCTGCTGGTGCTATTTAATAAACTACGGATAGTCCTAGTAGGTAATATAGTAGTTCTAATTTTTAATGCATTTAGATTATGAGAGATACGTTCGGTCAAATGGTTATTTGGTAAAAAAGATGCGACCAAACGAAATATTATCAGAGGTAGCTGAAATTGTATCTTTCATTGATCTAGTTGTAGTGGCCTTTGAGGTGTCATTTTGCGCTGATGAGTGAATTTTCAACGCTTTATTTTTAGCTCTCTGTAATAATTGTCTCGGATACGAAAGATTTGAAAAGGTATCCTCAATATATGTAAATTCATCATTTAAATATTTTGATGAACAGATGCGAAGAGCCCTCAAATAGAATCAATAACAATACCCCTCTTAGTGTTAGTATCATGGTGAGAGTAAAAATGTAAATAGTCATTTTTACATGTAGGTTTACGATATACTTTGAATTCTAATTTATTTTTATTTTTTAATGAGTAATATGTCTAAAAAAGGTAAGGAATTATTAGATTCAAGTTCATAGGTAAATTCAATAGTAGGTTCTATTCTATTTAATCTATCAGTAATCTCGTTTAAATCATGCTTATGTGGGTAGATAAATAAAATGTCATCGATGTATCGAAAGTAATGTGTATCAGGTGAAATGACATCTTTAAAAGGTCCAGATTCAAGAAATTCTAGAAAATATGCATGCTAGGAATCCAGAGAGGACTCCCCATCGGTAAACCAAATTTTTGTTTATAATAAATATTATTATATTGGAAGAAACAATGTGAAGTGCAAAGGATGCATAATTTGATGCATTTCGAGATAGAGATAGGTAGCTTAAAGTCAATTTTCTTAAGGTGGTTCTCTAATTGTTTAATGCATTTATCAACAGGTATATTAGTATATAAAGATTTGATGTCTAAGCTAGCTAGTAATTTGTTATCTATATCAATATTTCTCAACTTATTTAAAAGAGAGCCTGAATTCTTTATATGTGCGTTACTTACGGTGCCCAGAATTGGAGTTAGAAATTTAGTTAAATACCTAGCGATATTATGAGGAGCTGAGCCTATACCGAGATGATGGGCCTTAATGGAATGTTAAGCTTATGGGTTTTGGGGAGGCCATAAATTTTAGGGACGGTCGGGTGGTAGTTAATAAGGAAAGCCAAATCTTATCTTCATTACATATGAGTTTCTTATAGGACCTATTAAATTCTTTTAGATTCTTAGAAATTTGTATAGAGGTGATCTGTTCATAAGTGTCTCTGTCATTAAGCAAGTCCAACATTTTCTGGTTGTAAGCAATGGTATCCATGACAACAACACCGCCTCCTTTATCAGAAGGAGATATAATAATGTTATTATTCATAGACAAGGATTTTAAGGCATTCATATACCTCTTAGGTAAATTGAATTCCATATTTTGGCCATTAAAAGAGGCAGCTAAAATGCCTTGGGTAAAACCTTTAAGGAAGTCAGAATCACTATGTTTGTAGTTTATATTTATCAGTTTGCTAATATTGTGGTCTTTTGAACCAGTTGCAAACTTTAGACCAAAACTAAGGGCTTCAATCTCCAAAGTGCTGAGTGTGGTTTTGGAAACATTGGTAACTAGATCCGTTCTACCCATATTCTTCCAACAGCTGCGATCACATAAAGTATGGAATTTTAGTTTTAAACTCCTGATGTGTTTTTGATTAATTCTGGTCACTTCGGATCGAAGTCTCTCCGCTGTGATGCGAGACATGCTGTTTTTCAATTTTAGTTCACGTCCTAGAAGTGTGGCTTTTAAAAAGGTTTGTTCCTCGGAAAACTTTAAATCTTTTACTGATGATTCCAGGTAAAGTTTGATATAGTCAGGGAAAATATGTGAAGATGATTTCATGATATTGGACAAGCCCGATGGAACGATTTTTTCATATAAGCAGTTCATTAAGAAATCTTTTCTATTCTTATAAGAATACGCGGAAATTAGTAAATTCTTGTATCTTCGGATAAGCTTGCAATCTTCCATGTTGTAAAAATGAATTTAGGTTTGTATTTTCAGTAGACAGTATATAAGCAAGTGTAAATGGATATAAATCCGACAGAATGAAGAAATTTTGAAAAAACAAACAAAAATCCTTAAATGTAGTTAAATGAAAGAAATGTCGACGTCTGACGTTTCGGTTTATTAAACCTTTTTCAAGACAATATTCATCAAAATACAATTCAGTTCAATATGACAAATACGATGGACATAAAAACACAAGTCTTATTCAGAACAGATAACTGAAAATTTTTAAAATGATCAGCCTTCCGTCTAACATGGTCACGCTGTCGTCACATGGGCGACGCTTTCATAACGTATTCCTAAAAGTTTGTGATTATTTTGAAATGAAAAAGAAAAAGAAAATGAAAAGAATTCTATTAGGTTCTAAAATTCTTATGTGTATGCTTGTCGAGCCACAATCTCGCTAAAAAAATCTAAATGCATTAAAAATTAGAACTCAGCTATTCTCTCATAAATACCCTTCTTTTTTAGTCTCCCCCCCCCACCCATTTTTTCTTCTTTCTCTGTCATCTTCTGGATTTTAAGTTTAGATCATATCGTTTTTTTTCTTGGGTGTAGTGTCACCACAAATGTATAAACACCTTCCTGGTGTCTTTTTTAAAAAATTTTAATGTAGGTCAGCAATTCGGTAGCGAATTATGCATTGAAAAATAATTCATATTTAGCTGTATCTCAATCATTTAAACCGTTAATTAACTCCGCTCTTTAAAATTTGTCTCTGTTAGATTTTAATCCCCACTTTCCCATTTATACTTCTCTGTTCTTCTTTCTTCTATTACACCCTCTCTCTAGAGCTTTCATACATTTCACTCTCACTTTTTTACCCGGAGTTATATTTTAAGATTTTTTTTTTGAATTTGTGATGAATTGGAACGTGATTACGATTCCCATGTAAAAAATTATAACCATGGAATGTTAGTGTTTGAGCTTTTATACTAGTAGAATATGCTAACATAATAACCTCATCCACCGATAAAAGAAATCATTAAATATAATGGAAGCCTTAATATTAAAAAAGAAAAAAGTTAACACTCAGTAATATTAACTACGAACACAACCACTATGTGAAAATAAAACATCAATATAAATATAAAAAATACACAACCCATACACTCAATAAAAACGTAAAAATTAACACTATCCTTAATAATGTCTAATAGTATAGCCGAAAGAGCTCGGAAGTATAAAACATTTAGACAGTTTCTACACACTGTGTCCAGAAATAAAAAAATAAAACACTTACTTGAACAATAAAATTAAAAGCTCCATCGTAGTACCGTGTCTGTCATCTTGTCATAATGAAACATGTATAAATGAATGATTGCTGCCGTAATACACAATTCATATATATATATATATATATATATATATATATATATATATATATATATGTGTGTGTGTGTGTGTGTGTGTGTGTTTGTGTGTGTTTTTGTGTGTGTGCCCAGCAGCGACTATTTCATGCTTAAATCTTCATACTATATGTGTTTTGATTTCCCTATCAACATATACTGGTGAATGGTGCATTATTGTATTATTCTAACGCTTTTTGTGTAGGCGGTAACAATTATGCTTTAAGTTATTCTAGGTGTTATTGATACGAAATAATTATGGGGCACATATTTTCCATTATAAACATAAGTTGAAATTAAATGGGGCTAACTTATAATTTCATTAATTGACTTTGATATATTTTTTCTGTTTATCCAAGGTGTAAATTAGTCCAAAGAATTATCGTATTAACGTCAAAGGATTCACCGGTGTTAATAGTGATACATTATATTTCAGACCCAAAGGATAGTTTCAACTAAAGATTTAAACTATTTGCTCAACAAACTATTTTTATATTCCCACCTTGCTAGATTATTGTTCAGATCAAAAGCAAAATACAAAAAAGAAACAAGAAAGGTAACAAAGTTTATTTAGAATCTGACTTTCACAATCAGTTTAGTCTTTTCTTTGCTGAGATGTGATAAACTCTTTTGTAAGAAGGACGCTGAGAAAGCCGGATAAGAAAACACCGAAGATTTGAAGGTGTTCCTTCAGATAAGAGAGCGAAGTTTGGAGTTAACGACTGGCGGCAGATCGATAACCAGCATCGACTAATTGGAACATCAAAAAGAAAAGAAAAGGTGAGATGATATAGCACATTCCCAAGAGAGCTGAAGCTAATCAGCTGACACCTAAACACTTCCCCTTCGAAAGAAGCTCTAATTGAAATGATGAGATAAAAGGTTAATTGCTCTACGACGAATTAGCTTATATAGGTATTCGAATTAGAATGTCTTTCCAGCATAAAATGAGAGACAGAACGGTGCTTTTTGTCTTTGGTTAGAGGAAGGAATATGTCGAAGGGATTTAGTATAATATAAATCAAAAGATGTGGGAAATAAATGCATATTTAAACATTTAAAGAGTGGTAGTCAAATATTTACTAAGATCGGGGTTCTAGCCTACGTGGAAATGGAAAAAAAAACAACCTTTAAAAAATTTCCCAGTTCATCAGAGGTTATGAATGGATTAAAGAGAAAACTATAGTTTGGAAAATTTCAGTAAAAATTGTAGGAAATTATTATTTAGGCAAAAAATATTTTAGACATAAAACTAACGAGTTTGTGTGAAATTTGTAAAGGAAATTCTCTCTCAAGTCTCTCAGATATCCAAAAATTTGCATTTTCATGGTAATAATAAAAATAATAATAATTATAATAATAATAATATGGAAAATCAAATCTAATATTATCATTATTGAGATAGGGGCGTTCGATATAATAAAGAAGGTTACAGAGAATTTTGTGCTTAAAATTCATGAACACATCAGCATCACTGTGTTTGAAATAATTACTCATCAGCAGATGTCAAAATCATCTCCATCTAAAGGAAATGTCACAAAAGTGCATAGATAACCGTCCTGCAGTGGCCTTTTTACTCGTTGACCCTAGAAGGGATCTGAAAATTAAGCATTTAATATTAATCTCTGGCAAGATCATACCAATAATAATAATAACACTGTGCAACAAATTTCAAGTTAAAAAAAGTACATGCCACATAAGACCTGTTTAAGTGTTAAAAAGTATATTGATACTAAATCTGACCTTTTTTCCCTTAGATTAGGCACCGTTTTCATCTACTTTAAATCATAATTTATTATTATTGGTTATGAATAAGAAACAAAGAACTTTCAGTTTATACAACATTTGTCCTCTTAACCCTCTTGTGTATAGTGTCATTTTAATATTCTAGCAGTAGTCTGCCAACATGCCAGGGTTCCATTTTCCTTTAAAACGTTTCTCCATCATTGAAATATCCTGATGGAATCTCTCGCCATGTTCATCACGTACATCATCAAGATTTTCCGCAAAGAAGTCCAAATGAGAGTGGCGTACATGACATTTAAGGGACATGTTGCACCCCATATCATGATAATGACATATTAGATCATTTATAATTGCACATAGTCTTCTGAACGATATTTTTCAAGGAACTTATCACAAACTTTCTTGAATGACCCAAAGGCATTTTTTTTCTTTTTCCTTGAGATGTGTGTTAAAAGTACAATTTTTCGAATTTGAGGACCTATGAAGATACCTTCTTTTATTTTAGCTTGACTTAGGGAAGGGAACTTTTTTGCAAGATATGCAAATGCGAGGGAATCCTTGTCCAGAGCTTTCGCAAATTGTTTAAACAAACAAAGTTTAATATGCAAAGGTTGTAAATGGATTTTATCACTTTGCAGAAGTGATTTGTGCTTAATATATTTCCCTTGCTCAATTTCATCTCTAACGGTCCAATGCTTGCGTACATAATGTCCAGTTCTTGCTCTGGAGTCCCATAAGCATAGGAAACAGCAAAATTTAGTATAGCCAGGCTGAAGGCCTGTAAGCATGGCTACAATCTTGAAATCTGCACAAATATGTCATTAATGTTTATTATATTGTACGCTAGTTAGAATTGTTTTTAAATTTTCATATGATTCTTTTATAGTTGCGCTGTAAGCTATGAGAACAGATGGCAGAGTGTTGCCGTTGTGTAGCAAAACAGCTTTGATGCTTTCTTTGGATGCATCTAAGAAATGTCGCCAGTTGGTGTTATCATATGTTATTTCTAGTCGTTCAAAAAGTTTAGCGACGTCATTACAGAAGCATAAGTCATCTTTCATGGTAAACAATACATGTAGTTTTTGTGAACGTTTTCTGTACAATGTTATCTTCACTCCTTTTCTAAGAAGATTATTAAGCCTTGATGCTAGAAGCTCTCTTTTTGTCTTTGGTTAAATAGAGATCTCTACATAAGTAATTTAGAGCCTCTTGAGAAAATAGTATAGAACATAGTATTTAAGTTCTACTGTTTCATCACTGGAATGTTCATCACAGCTTGAACTTCACATTTCTTGATCTGGGGGTTTTGGCACAGGCAAATCTGAGTGCTCAACTGGGCGCATTGCTGATTGAAAATTTGGTAAAACAATGTGTTTCTTTTTCTTTGCCATAGTACAGCCCGTATAGTATTGCTGACATAAATAGCAATCATTAGAATGATCTCTCTTCTGACGCCAAATCATTGACACACCAAACTTCATGTGAACATATATTCTTGCCAACCATGTGCTCAGTGTCTTCACACATGTAAGGCAACAGACATGAGGAACCCTTCGCTTGTCTTGGTCTCCTATGTCACAATGAAATTACGCCTTGTACAATTTCTTTATATGACTTGTAATGCTGCGCTTTTCTTTAGCAAATGTTAATTCGCCACATATGTAGCAGAATCTGTTTGGATCATTTTTACACTGTCTTGACGTCATTTTCGAAACCTATAGAAAAAGTATAAAGAATTATAAAATATATTAAATACAGGTTTTAAGGCATAACGTATTAAGTGATAAACACGGTTAAATATAAGCACATAATAACATATACAAAATGTGTAAACGCAATGTAAGAAATTTATTTTTAATATTTTTGCCGAGATTATTGAAAGTGAAAATTTTGCAAAAACTATATGTAATTCAACAAAAAGAAGGCCAGAAATGGATTTTTCACGCCATTGTGAATATAAAAATGACCACAGATGTTCTGTACTTTTTTAAGTGTTGCACGGTGTAATTATAATAATTCAACATACAGAGTAGGCCAATGTTAACAACAACAAATTATACGGTTGCTTGAAATTGATTTTAAAGTAGTTAACGAAAATTCACTTAGCGACATGAAATTTCTGTATCGTATAATGCAATCAATTACACATCCTGAGAATTGCTTGGGTAGTTTACCAAATTTTGTAAGATTTTAATTGATAGCAAAATTATTTCAATTTAATACAAAATACTTTCATTCTTCAGTTACACCTGTTTATGGATCAGTCAACATATTTATCATAGAAGATAAGGAAAGTAAACATAGCTTAGCTTACGCTAGGGGTTCTTTTGTCCAAAACCGTTTGATGTTTGGAAAATAAATTATTGACATTTGAAATCGAGTCCAAGAAATCCTCACAAGATCTTGAACATGATATGGATGTTATTCACAAACTATCAGCTACATACAAATGGTTTCAAACGAAAGAATTCTTGAGGTTTTAAATATGGAAAACCTTCTTCAGATGATATAGACTGGTGCGAAAATAACTTCACAAAATAACAAAGGAGCACACCATTCTAAAACTGCAGCAACACTTAAAATATATAATACATTTCATAAGGACGGATAATGATATAATTGATATGTTGAATGCCCAGTCTACATTAAACATGAAGTCTAGACGGAAACGTTCATCATCCCAAGAAAGAGGAATAACAGAAACTCAGTCAGTGAGTTATACACGCTTGGGCAATCATGTATCTTTCGATATATGAGTAACGAAGCAGATTTATATCCAGCGGTAGGCTGCCAATTCTTTCTGCGGTAGACCAATTACCATTGCCATTTAGTTTAGAGGTCTGTCCTGCTATTTACCCATAGTTGGCGAGAGAATAAGAGGATTCATACCTTACCCAAGAATGAAATGGATTCGATTGAAATTAGAAATCGGCTCTCCGATTCCTCAATCCGAGCCGCTACCCATGACTCCACCGTGTCTCCATACAGAAGACTAGTTATGCGTATATTTGAAGAGAAATATCTTATAAACTACCAATTCGAAATGCGCTCCTGGGCTGGCTCGAGTTCACTCCAAACTAGATAACAACTGCCTAGATGATTCTGGCTTTCCAGCTAGTTGGGTGTCCTCGTGTGTCGTCCCTGGTTTTAAGAAGTCTACTGAAACTTTTGACCCTGTAACCACAGCCCTATCAATCTCCTGCCGCTTTTCGGCAAAGTCTTCGAGGATTTAATAAATGCTGAACTGGTTAAGGATCTTACCACTCAATACCTACTTTCTGAAAACCAGTATGGATTCCGCTTTACCTGGTCTACTGCTGATGAGTTCACGGTCAAAATTGAATACATATATATATATATATATATATATATATATATATATATATATGATGCTCTTGATAGGAAAAGCGAAGCTCGAGCTGTGGCTCTAGATATCTCGAAGGCGTTTGGCAGTTTGGTGTACTGGGATTCTGCATAACCTTCAGGGATACGGTATTACTGCTCGACTATTTGATTAAGCCAATTATTCCTTCAAAATCGTGAAATGAAGGTCCTTCTGAACGGGCACGATTCCAGATCCTTCCTTACGAATGCGGGGATCACGCAAGGATCTATCCTGGGCCCTACACAGTTTCCGATCTTCATCAATGACCTTCCGGATATCATCAGCTCTCAAGTATGCATCTATGCAGATGACTCTACAATATATCCCTATATCAGTAAAACAAGCAGTGGACCTTTAATTAGTGGATAACTGACATAGGACATGGCTTGTAAATTTTAATGCCTAAAGAACGAACCTGTGATCATTTAGCCACTGCAAAGATAATTCCCTTGCATGTCATTAGCATGATTTATTCTAAACTAGAAGAGAGCGTCTCTCTGCGACTTGTTGGCTTTACGCTTTCGAATGAATTGAAGTGGGACAACTACATTGAATCAATAGCTGCATCGGGTGCAAAGAATGTTGGCTCACTGTGTTGTGCCAGAAGGTTATTTTCTCGTCAGAGCCCATGCTACATATCTAAAATCTACGATTCTTTTGTTGTACACTCTCTGGTCTGGTGCCCCAGTTGTTCAATGCGAGGATCTTGACCAAACCAAAGAAGGATCTACAATGTAATTTATCCTGACTTGGCATCTCGACTCAAGTCATTTTCTTCCAGACATGATGTGGCTTTCCATAAATACGTTCATGGCGACTGACCTGACGAGATTTCTACCTGGTGCCTTGATTACGGAAATTTAATCGTCCTACTAGACTGGCATTTAGGTTCCACCCTTTTACCGTTGAAATAGTTAAATATAACCACCACTTCTACGGCAACAGCTTCTTTTCTCGCACTCCCTGCCTCTGGAATTGACTTCAGTTTATTTCCTTCCTTATAACTACAACATTCCGAAATGTAAATGCGACGTCAATCGCCATATTCTATTTGTCCTAAACCACGTTCATCTTTTATTCTTTCCTCATTACCATTATACGCAGTTTCTTTTTTTTTTTCTTTCTCGCAGATTGACACTATGTAAACCCTGCGAACCAGTGGCACTCCCGTCTTGCTTGGGATGAAATGCTTAAAAAAAAGAAGAATTACATTTCAAAACGGATTTACATTTTCAAAACGGTACGAGAGAATTAATTCAAAATTATAGTTCCTACTACATTATTTGTGTAATTAAAAACAGTACTTGTTCATAGGATAAAAATCCTGTATTTTCTTTCAAGACTATGATGTTGTTAGGACATGTTACCCATACGACCAATATTTTCTTGAATACATCTTTCTGGTTTAAACGCATTTACAGTTCTACATGAAGAGAAAATTATACAGATAATAAGCACTCAAAAACATAAACACACATACACATAAACCCACACACGTCTGTTCAGATACGAATTGAGTCACTGTCGGTCACTGGGCGTGTTTCTAAAAATAAATGCGCTCAAAAATTCACTTCATCCCTACTTTGCGCCGACGACTTAATGGTTAGAACCTCCGACTGACACCAATTCAGCTAGAGGCAACCGGATGTCTAGCCACACTGATGAGCTGCGAAACAGTCTGTCTGTGGATGACGTTATATATATATATATATATATATATATATATATATATATATATATATATATATAATCCTAAGGAGTCACGCACTGGACGACATTTTTCGCTTTGTTCGAATGGTCTAGTTCTTTCTTTTTTCAGAATTTTTTCCTTCGATAACAATTTGTTTCGATATACGTGCAAATTTTTCCATCCGGTTTTCTGTTTAAGAACTGAGTATAATTATTAGTATAATATAAATTATAACATATTTATGTTATCATTTTATATATATATATATATATATATATATATATCCACTTTCAACCGTTGTGGTTATATGCTATTCCTACTACTGAAACCAGGATACAAAATTAACAAAAGATTTCACGACTGAATAAGGCAATGTAAAATGTAGGAACAAAATTCTCTTCAAAAGGGGTACAAACAAGGATCGGCAATATTACGCAGAGGACAATTGGAAATGAAAACGAAAGAAAAGTTACATTTGAGAATGAATGTTAAATCAAATATCAAGATAAAAAAATAGTGAAACTTGAAAGAAGTTAAATTTCAGCTCTACGTATAGAAAGAGGAAATAGTAAAAAAAAAACTTATAAGTGGAAATTGGAATATATTTTAAAAGCAATATAAATATAATTGACGGATTAAGAAGAGTTACGGACTAAGAACTGTACAAGTGATTTGGCTTCGGCTATGTAAAGAAATTATATGAACAAATCTAGAGAAAAATAGAATAGGTAAGCGAAGTTAAATTTTTTTGTTATACACAACGATCAACACAGCTAAATTGGAAGACAAAACAAAAAAAAAAAGAAAAGCAATCCGACGGCAGGCATAGTTGCAAATGATGACCTGTATTTGAAGATAAAAGAAAGAGGAAATTACAGAAAAGACAAGAGTATCAGATAGGAACTGAGTGATATGAAGTTTTAAGAGCTCTTAGACTAGAAGCAACTACGCATCTGCCATGGCCTGATGAATTATATATTCGTAGATATTTGTCTCTTTCCGCCATAGGGGAATTGTGTTTATGTCGGGATATTGAGGAATGTCAAAGGGATTTAAGGAAAACTCGTTGTCAACTGATAGCAAAGTAAATATAAGAACCTAGCCATAAGGGATATATGGAATGAGATGTTTAATAAAATATTAAGATAGTGAAAAGTTTATGAGAAACGCTTAAATTGCAAATGGAGAAACAATTTCAATTGGGGGTTACAAATGACACGATTGAAAAATAAAGATAATGGATGAAAATGAAAATATATTTTTTTTACCGTTGAGAAGGAATAAACTACGAAAATGACTTCTTCTAATTCTTCTTCTTCTTCTTCTTCTTCTTATTCTTCTTTTTCTTCTCCTCCTCCTCCTCCTCCCTGAACACAGTTTTCATTCTTCAGTGAAATACATAATATACAAGTTATCCAGGGTTTTCCCTGATTTCCCACATATTCACTATATCCTGTGAGTATCAAATACTGTAAGTCCTGTTTCCTTTATTCTTTCTGATTCTAGCTATAAAACTTTATTCTGTTCCGATTCTCCTAAAAATTTTCAATTTCCTTAAATCCATTGTCAGAATACATCGATCGAACCACATCCATCTTTCCTTAAGTAACCACTTAACCTGGGCGGAATATCTAATATTCGCTGTCATATAAGACATTTGATTTTACATATCATTTCAATCCACTTTTCTTTGTTTCGAACAAAATATTCCAGTATCTTAATACTTGATTAGCTTTTGTTCCAGTGATATATTTCTGTGATTTCATGAATTCTATGATTTGTAGCTAGCATCTTGAGATGTTCTGTATCATAACAAGAATTTATTCTGTCTTATAATCTGTGGCTAGGATAGCATTGAAAGAAATAGTGAATCTTATTGTCCGGTAATAACGCCTGTCTTGCAATGCAGTACATTGGCCCAAAATGAGTACAGCATTTAGATATGACATTAAGATGCAAACCATTGTTTTTAGCCAAGTTTTTTCAGGACGCAGTTGAACTTAACTCACCACATATTTCTTCTTTATTAATTTTTACATGACTATATATAAATCGGGAAACAATATTGACTATAAGTGGAAATTATTTGACCAAATCTGATCAGATCATCTTTTCTCCCCGAAAAAGTTAACACAAGAAAAATGCTGAAGTATATCGGGCCAAACGTAGTGACAAAATTCCAGAGAGGATGAGGACGTCTGTTTGAGGAATTCAAGGATGAAAGATTTAACGTCTCATCAGAAATTATCTGAGTACACAGCAAGAGCCCAGACCACATTAGTTAAAGTGTAATTGTAAATGCAACAAAAATATATATTTAAATTGATGTATGATACATTTAAATCTCTTTGAAACTGTAATAGTCTCTAATAAGACAAAACTTAGGCTTACAGTAATCTGGTGTTATATGATGTGCACTTAAATTAGACAATAACTTTATTTCAGAAATTCACCCTTTATCTAGACCGATACTGTAACGAAAATATTATTCAATCATTTTTTCCTCTTCGTGTTCTTCTTATTACTAACGTATTATTATTATTATTATTATTATTATTATTATTAATAATAATAATAATATTATTCTCTTCCTCCTCCTCCTTCTTCCACGTTCTTTAAAAGTAATTTACGTAACAACGCTCTGATGTCGGGCGTATGAACCAACTAACGAATCATTCGTTCATATGGCTTATAACACTTTTACAGTTAACCAATTGGAAACTACAGAAGAAATATATTTACCTGTTTGTGTTCCATCGAAAAAATATGATTTCTTATTTCTTGCATTGTCTTTTTTCTTTTAATTATATTGGATAATTTCACAAATGTGATTTCATGTTGTTTTTTTGAACACCAAACATATCGTTCCACTAGTACGCAGAGGATTACAGAGTGTGAAAATGAGAGAAAAGACTGGATTTAGGGGGATTGAAAAAATGATTAAAAATGAACGGGCTTCAAGACGACAGAAAATGTCGATTGACGTTGCATTTAAATCTTTGAAGATTTTAGTTATCAGAGAAGCAAATAAACGGAAGGTAGTTCCACAGGCAGGAAGTGCTAGAAAAGAAACCGTTGGAGTAGAAGTGACGGTTACATTTAACTAATTTAACAGTAAAAGGGCGGGACCTAGATGCCAATGTGGTAGCACACTTAAATTCCCGTAGTCGGAGCAAAAGCGAAAAAAGCTCGGCAGATCATTTCCATGAATTTTTTTTTTTCTTGGATAAACAGGAGGTATCTACATCATGTGTGTGAGAAAGTGACTGAAGATGAGATGCCAAGTCAGGATATATTTAAATTGTAGATATTTCTTTTAATTTTGTCACGAACCTCGATATGAATAGCAGGAACACCAGGAAATATATGGCAATAGTATTCAATACATGGCAGAATGGTAGATTTGTAAATGTGCAATATGGACACTGGCGAGAAAAAGCTTCTGGAACGATACAATAAATCAAAATTCCTTGCAGTAGATGCAGGTATTGATTCAATGTAGTTGTTCCAATTCAACTCAGTTGAAAACGTGAGACCACGAAAGCGCAGTGAAACGCTCTCCAGGAGTCGGGCATAAGCCATGCTGATGACGGACAGTGATGTATCTCTATTGTTATTAAATAATAGAAGTTTGATTTTGGAAACATTGAAATTTACAAGCCATTCCCTGCTTCAGTTAACCATTGATTAAAGGTTCTTTTCAATTAGCAGCGACCAGATTAACTTTGTCAGCTCTGACGGATTTGCTATAAGATAGTGTCATCTGCATAAATTCAGTTTGGGAACTGATGATATTAGGTAGAGCATTGATGAAGATCAGAAACAGCGTAGGACACAAGATAGAGCCATGGGGGACACCCGCGTTCGTGTGAAAGGATCTGGAATCGATCCCGTTCAGAACTAACTTTATTTCACAATTTGATAGGAATAGTTGGATTAAATCGTACAATCCCGCTGTAATACCGTAGCACTGAAAGTTACGTAGAAAACCAACCTATCAAACCCAGTCGAACGACTTGGAGATATCTAGAGACACAGCTCGCGCTTTGCAGTTCTTATAATGAGCATATATATATATATATATATATATATATATATATATATATATATATATATATATATATATATATATATATATATTCAGTTATGTCCGTGAGCAAATCAGCAGTAGACCGGGCAAAACGTTGTTTGTCAGTTTGTCTTGAGACGTAAGATGGTTAACGAATTCAGCATTGACTAAAGCCTCAAATAGTGTTTCGAAAGTGGTAGGAGACTAATAAGGCGATAATTAGAAAGGTGAGAATGTTATCCAGAGTTCTTAATAACAGGAACTACAGATGAGGGCTTCTAACAAGCTGGAAGCAGCGAGGCAGTACTTGTAGTTTTGGAGAGAACTGGAGCCAGCACAGGAGCACATTTCTTTAGGGCACCGCTGGGATCCCGTCCCTTCCACTTATGAAAGTCTAATTTAGAAATGTTATCCGAGACCAGTTACGGGGTTATGCCCATATCACTCAATAAAGCATCAGTTGTGATTATTCCAAACGAGTTGATTGTTGAGATGAAAGAAAATTTCCGAGCAAAGCATTCAGCCTTATCTGCTTATGTTCAATTATAGTTTTATTTTACATTAGTTTCTCTTATAGTGATTTTCCAAGCGTAGCTTAGATGTGGCACAAGGCCGAAAGTATGGGGAACCCAGTGAAGATCGAACTCACTAGTCAGTAGTAATTTTTCTAGCGAGACATATTTGCTAGTCACCTTGAGGTGCCCAACTTGTTTTCTCTTATAACTAATATACATTGGATTTATTTTGTAATGTATCGAAAGTTTTCCTTGGATTATGACATTGAAATGCATTAATTTCTTTTATCTTGAATATAATTTACTGTAATTTATATTTATGCCGTAAAAGATGGTGTGTATTAACACACACACACACACACACACACACACACACACACACACACACATATATATATATATATATATATATATTGTGTATGTGTATTTAGGCAGCATCTTTTCATTCATACACGTTTCATTAAATAATATAGACAAGTGTTTATCAGATGTTACGAAAAAAATTTACATAATATAAATCGACAACACTTGCTATATTATTTAATGAAACGTGTATGAATAATATATATATATATATATATATATATATATATATATATATATATATAATTAATACATGTAAAAGGTTTGTCACCTACCTGACAGATTTTAGCTTCAGCGTCTAGACTCCAGAGTTTCGTAGATGGAGCTCCGTAGGTCAGTCCGTCTACTCGTCAGGGAGTGGACTTGAAAATTTTGGCAAGGCGGGTAACAATCAACTTCATTTGAATAAAGTAGTGCAAACAATATTGTTCTCTGATAATTATCCCAGTATCAAAATGAAGATTCAATTATCAACCAAAAAATATATTTTAGGAATTCTAGAAGAATTACGCATTTTACTTGGAAATTGGAAAGCGTCCAATACCATATATATATATATATATATATATATATATATATATATATATATATATATATATATATATATATTGAGGACATGAAAGTAAAATTCCAGGCATGCATCTGAACAATAGTTTTTCGAGCTTAATGTCTAGACTCATTCCAAAGAAGAAGTTCTTTCTTTCAATGTTATCTTTGCTGCTTCATTTTCCAATGTGATAAATTATTAACCACAACTGTTCGACCTTCGGTATCTTTAGAGCTGCAGACAACTGAAGAATCTAATTGGAGAATGGACGAATCAATAAGGTTCATAGAAGGCAACTAATGTTTTCGCTTTCCCCTCTAATTTTTTAATGCATTCTCTTTCTTCTTTTTATGTCGTTCGCATATTCTGCATATCTAACGACGTCATATAGCAAATGCTAATTGTTCGTAACTTCTCTTTCTCTCAGTTATGGCTTTTAATCAAATTGCAAAATTTTCTGAACACGGCCGAGAAAGATGCCTTCTGATGCAATTTGTGGGCTTGAAGATACAGAGCATAATGGACGCGAAATAGCAAGATATATTTAACCAGTTTGATTCTTATATAATGGACGCGCTGTAAACAGAACGTCTGGTTCATGCAGTAGGCATTTGAATACTACATTGAGAGAATTTTATTAAATAAAATAATAAATATAGATTTACATTATTCGGACTATTGTCACCATCTTTGTCGCCATATTTATCACAACGTTTCGACCGTTGTACGCTCCGGCCTTCTTCAGGTGGTTGGAATGTCGAACTGAACCCTTTATTTCGCTCACTGGGGCAGACTATTCTAGTTCCACGTGCCATGTTTAATGGATGTCAGTTATCAGTTCCCTCTGAAAGTTCTCCACTGCCTTAACCGGGTATTGAACTCACACTCTTTTGGGTCTAACCAACGCCTTTATTCACTGTGCCATGTGTCCTTGAGGACATCTGGGTATGAATTTCTGGGTATTATAAACCTAATGACTTCAGCAACCAATTTTACCAGTGCTCATATTGCAATTTTGCTGTTAACATTGCATGTTTTTACCAGAGCTCATATTGCAACTATGTTGTTATCATTGCTTTTCTCTGGCACTCCTTATTACTGGTTCCCATATTGTATTTATTTCTATGCTTGGTCGGCTCATGAGATTTTTGTGGCCAAGCATATGTGTTATATTGCGCTAAGCAGGTTATATTCTATTGAAAAATAGCAAAATAGTAATATATTAAGATATGTGGGATATTGAATTAAGTACATACACTGTGGTCTATAACTCACGTGTTTAATTCCTTTATATAGCTCATAAAAGCTGGGACTTCAAAAAGAGTTTTCAAAATTAAGCTGAACTAATATTAATTAATATAAATACACTCTTGTTCAGATTAACTGAAATAACCGCTTTAGTTTCTTTACTTTCAACCGATTTCTATTTTTGGTCAGGTTAGGTCATTTACAGTGGTGTGTAGTAATACAAATCTATTTTCAAGGTGCATGATGAAATTGGTTTGGACAATATTGTGTTATCGGTGATTGCATCAGATTTTTATCACCCCCAGACACTATTGTCTCGACTGCCGATTATTTATCTTATAGCCATTTTCAGCGATGGCCGTTACTGCAAGGAAGCATGTGAAAATGGTAATGCTGCACGAACACACTGACATGCCTTACCAGTGAGCAAATCAAAGTACTATCGACTGCCTTGCAAACACCCCTGAGTTAAATCCAATCTATGGACAATTTGCAAGGAAAAACGTCCTAGAATGGGCATACGAAGTATTAACATGTGTACTGGGTCATTTTTTAATGGAAAAATATGAAAAAATATAATAATAAGGGAATTATTCGTCTTGCTTCATTCAATGTACACAAGGCTGTACTTACTGACATATTATGTTGAAACACCGGTACTCGTCCTATCATCGAAGTTAAACAACGTCAAGATTGGCCATTAAGCAGGTGGGTGAACCCTTGGAATTACCAAGTGCTGTATGTTTGGATATGGTAAAATATATAACAGCGGGGGATTAGAAATCGGAGCGCCGTTTTTCGAATTCCAGATGGATTCGTTTCATCCACTTACAACAAATACACATGAGCGATCATGAGACCACAATCGCGCCACATCCGCTCCAATCAACACCAGGTGTGTCAATGACACATGGTCTGAAGATCGCGGGATCAAATTCCCTATACATAATATACAAGATCGCTAACCCAAGGAGGCTATAGAAGTAAACTCCACGTACGTATGATTTTCTGTGCGTTTATGTAATGTATACCAAATATCAGGCGTTCATTTTAAATTACTTTGATATTTTATTAAAATAAAATTATAACGCGTTGGATATCTTTTATATATCAAGGACAGTTTAAGGGGAAAGATTTACGAGAAAGTGGAAAAATGATTTACTGTGGCTCATTTCGAACTCTATAAATTTATTGAATTATTTAGGCATCATCCTAAAGTACGAAACGCGTCACACGAAAATGTTTTGCAGTTTGTCATATATATATATATATATATATATATATATATATATATATATATATATATGTATGTATGTGTGTGTGTGTGTGTGGTTGTATGTATATATATATATATAAACGACAACATTATACCTGTATGTGTGTGTGTGTGTGTGTTGTATATACAAGTACGGTCAGCTGTTTAATTTAGATAGGGGGGGGCAGTACGTTAGCTTGAAATTCGGTTCGCTGTTTGAGAATTTTGAGTCGTTATGCTGGGTAACCTAAATGTCTGTCTCGATAATCTTGGCATAGACCACTCTTAACTGCTGCTTAAGTAGGTGTCTATCTTTTGGGTATTCTTCCTTCGCGTGGGTGTGTGGTGAGGCGTACGCGCTGTCTCATGTGTTTTAGTGTTATACTGAATTTTCAGTACTTTTTTAATTTATTTTCAAAGACTGGTGAACTTTTCTTTCCTTCCTTATCAATGGAACTGGTCATCATTAGTTTAACATTGGATAATAATATCTGAATGGCTTTTGTCAAGCTGATATTATTTTTTATTACGACAAACATTAATTTTCTTCTTTCTATAAACATTATTTTTGAGGAAAAAACCGTGCAACTCAACTGGGAACGAACTTATATTCCTTTATTCATTAGAAAAGTTACATCAATGGCCCAAACTTACAGCTTCTCGTTTTTCTTTTACAAAACGTTTTGGTTTGGATCGGTTATTATTAAATTCGCGGTTTCAATAACAAATTGAATAAGTTTACCAAGAAAAATAACGTTTATAGTAATGAGAAATGGTCTCGGAATACTAAAAAAACATTCACAAATTATTGTCAGTTACGTTTCTGTTACGAAACGGATGTTATCAAATATACATTCGTAGATGTCCGAACGAAAAATGTGACTCCGTTAAATAGGTAATTATAAACCTGCTCTATCAGGATGACATATTATGGGCAAGCTTATAGCTGCAATTTTCGGCTTTAAAAAACATTCTCTGATTGAAAAATCGTTCCTTTTGGGATGCGGACTTTTTATTTCGTAAGAAATCTCTATCTAGTCTGGTTATTATCAATTTAACTGTATCCACTAAAACAACGTTTATAGTAATACAAACATCAGATAATGCAGGGAAACTTACGAATATAACATATTCTTAAAGTAATTATTCTTTAAATAAAAACACTTATTAAATCAAATAGATTTATTAACATATAGGGCTTTACTTCTGTGTTGTTTTGATTAATGCAACGCTTGCTTTCATTTTAAATTTTGTAGTATCTTTTGACTTATTCGATTACTTCGAACAGCTGTCCTAATATTTGATCATTATAAATCTTACAATGCTTGTAACATCTCCACTATTATTTTTCTTTGTTACTCAGTGTTCGCATGTAACACGTTTAGTTCTTTCAGACTAAATGATACAATTTTGAAGCATGATCATATTCATTCTAGTTCAGAGTAATCGAAAGGAATTGCTTCATTAAATATTTTAGAGTGACACCAATGTATTCAGCCAATTTGATTTAACAATTTTTCTCCCTGACAACTTCTTTTACTCTGGTAAAAAAATGACGTAATTTCCAGCCACCGGTTGAACAGTAGTAGAGATTAATGCCCAGCCGCCATTTAAACGGTAGGTAAATACTTCTAACAATTTTAATATCTACCGTGAAAGATTACATACCAATTATTTGCGTATTTTGAATCAGGAGCTCAGGTAGAAGGGTTAAAGTTGTTCAGGAATACAGGGCTCAAAGGTTTAAAGGGATTTTAACTGAGAGTTATAGGGTTAGAATAGGAAGAGTATGGGGTGAGAATAAAATAATATCATTGGTGAAAGTATTAATTCTCATCATCTTCCAGCTTTGGGTAAGTAGCAGAAAGGATTGTCTTCTATAGCCTTGGATGGCAACTAGGAGGCTCGATTAGGGACCTTTTGGCACGTAGTGCACCAGTTCTCTGTATATGACCCTTTAAAAAAGTGTGGTTGGCTCTGCAAACCTTTACTACTATAATCAAATCACATGTGCTGGTGTAGGCCTAGGAACTCAGCTGCTTGACCCTCATCCGTCGAATATTACAGGAGAGTCCACCATATATATATATATATATATATATATATATATATATATATATATATATATATATAAGAGTATTATATATATATATATATATATATATATATATATATATATATATATATATATATATATATATGGTGGACTCTCCTGTAATATTCGACGGATGAGGTTCAAGCAGCTGAGTATATGTATATATATATATATATATATTAATTCAAAGAAAAACGGACCACTTATAATTTATTTCACCAGAGAATTTTTGTTTTTCTCTGAATCTTCAGACTTTACTTTTAAAGGCGAAAAGAAAAAAGTAATTTAAAATTAACACATCTGAAGGGCAGTATTAAGCTTATATAAGGTTACATAGAGGGTGGTGAGGAATAGTGTGAGAGACATGGTCGAGGTTAGAGAGGGAAAGGAGAGTTTTAAAATTTATTGTTAATTTTATTACAATACATGATATTGAGGAGGAGGGGGTAAGCACCAGACATTGATCTATTTAATCGGTCAACTTAACGGAAAATTATATATATATATATATATATATATATATATATATATATATATATATATATATATATATATATATATAAGTAGAACCTAATTGCCTTAAGCTCTTTATTCTTATAATGTTAACGAATGTGAGAAACACTGACAGAAAACCAAAGGGTGCAGCCTCCTGGGTAACGAAATGTAAGGAAAATCCATTTTTTTTAGTTTCAAGTCAAACTCAAAATCAAAATGATATTCCCAATGTGAAGCAATGACACTAGCGCAACTAGTTGATTCCCTTAACCATAACAATATAGAAAGTGAATGCCAAACTGCCATTGTGCGAAATCTGCTGAAACGTTATTATTCACTCTTAAGCAGTCGGGATATCATTAGTCCCACCTTGGTCGTATTCTCTTCTGCATTATGCTACGGCCCATCAGACATAAGACGTTGTCTGAAGCGTTATCCGAGTCAAGATGAAAAATGCATGAGAAAAGAAATGGCTTTTTCTTTCCTTTCGCCAGATGAACGTCATAAATTTTACTTTCCAACGCCTTGGCTTTGATGGGCCGATCAGAACCGACATTTTTTGGAATACTTTCAACCAAACTACCGGATGCCACCAACATCACCAATACAGATAGCAGCATTGTATTCTGCGTAAGAAAAAATACTGTCAAGTCAAAGAAGGTATTATCAGTTTTCTGGTGGAATATGAATGATTACGCTTAAAATCTCTTGACGAATGCTGGCTTACAAGTTAAAAAATAGCGTTTCATAACTAAGCGATTAGTATATTTAGTATATTTACTAAGGATTAGTTTCTTATCATTTATCTTATATTATTCTGATTAAATATGAATAATAAATACGAATCATAATCGCACAATAGAAACAGGATAAGACATTGTCATTGATTTTCCTAAATACACCCTTGTACAAATTAATTCAAAGAAATCGAAAAATTCCGTTATTATTTACTTGTTTTCCAACGAAACATGACCCAGTGCACACGTTAGTACTTCGTATGTCCATTCCACGAAATCTTTGAGCACAAATTGACCACATGTTCTCGACTGGATTTAAATCAGGAGAGTTTCCGGGCCAGTTTATAGTACTTTGATTTACTCACTGTTACAGCTTGCTAGTGTGTGCGTGCAAATTGTGTATGCTTCCGTGGAGTAATGTCTATCACAGAAAATGGCAGGAGGAAAAATAATTTGGGAAGATATTTTAAAATTAAAATGCATTTGAATGCATTCGAAATTCTACAAATTAAAAAGTAAAAACTAACGGTAATAATTCTTATTCCCGATTATTATTACGGGTCGTTTTTATTTCTTAATTATGTTCATACTTTCGAAACTCTATACATGTATGTATTTTCAAAATTTCTATTCTCTTGAATTTATTTCATATTTATAGTAAATAAAAGCGTAATTTAAAAAATAAGTAGTAAAAGAACGAAGTAAATTTGAAAGAAGAAGAATATTAAATACAAATATTTGAATCATTCGTCTTTAATTTTTAATTCTGCTGATACTTTCGAAACGCTATACATATGTAGAGTCACTAGTTGTGGCGGCACTACGTTTATATTAACGATTCTAACGTACAGAATTCAAGTAATAATAACAACAACTCGAATTTGTTTGTAGACTCGTCTTTTCCCTACCTATCAACCCCAGCAACAGAACAGTCTATATCTTACGCCTACGCACGGAAAACGTCAACCAATAAAAACCGTACTAGGCGAATCAACCAATCTCATTGGATAATGACACAATAATCTGAAAGTTCACGTGCAAAAACGAAATTGCGCCAAAACTCCGTGAGCCAATTTTGGAATTTCAGGACTTATAAAAGTAAACGCCAACTGCCCAAGCAGTCAGTAACGAACACCCACAGAGAAATTGCCAACATACTCCACGGCACTCGAGATCACGATTTTACCGCGCAAAGGTACATCAATGCTGACTCACAATTAAACTTCAACCAACTCTGTGGATATCGATTCTCAAACATTGCTTATCTAAAGTGAATTATATTCACTACCTATTAAGTAACATCAATGTGCGAACGACCTTAAAAAAATTACAGTCAAAGGTAGATCACTCCTTAAGAACTCCTAAAAAGACACTTAATATTAACAATTTTAATACCAACACAAATCTAAAAAGACTGCAAATGAACGAACGATTACAAAGAGAGACATTCTGAAATCTAAAACATCATACACATTTTGCCAACATAACATATACCAATTATCCTGCTTATATAATGTTTTGAATTGTATATAAATGTTATATTAGTTTCTAATTGAATATGTCTTGTTCTTATTCGTATTTAAATTTCGTTTATTTATTTGTTGTGGATGCAGAAAGTCACGCAACCTACACAAATTCCTTCTGATTCTTTCAAGCATAATTAATAAATTCTTCACATCCCCAACATGTTAACCAACAAATATATATTGAATAAAATACAACAAGCAGGAAATAATTTGTTATTCACAATGTAGATTAAAGAGAAAGAAGTTGTTCCCCTTTAACTGTTGAATCATTGTAATTAATTGTTCGAAGAAAGTTCTCTTGTGAGATAAATATTCCGAAATAATTGTTAGAGCAAAGTTTGCATATTAAGAATGAATAACACGAAGAATACAATTGCTTGGTATGTGTTGTGGATAAACTGGTTTGAATCATGAAAGTTCTGGTAAATTGTACTTGACGAAAGTAACAGAGGGAAAATGTAAGTTTGTAGTTACGAAATTCCGTGTATGTGTGTGCGTTGAGCAAGACCGTGGATTTGTGTTGACGGCTGTGATCTAACTGGCGACTTGCGAAAAGTCGCCCCTTTTAAGGAAAAAAGGTAGGCACCTACGGAACAGCGGGAAAACTTGATCTTGCATTAAAAATATGCGATTGGTTAAAAATTAACCAATCACTACACTCGTACTAAACGTAATAGGTAAGTATGCTCAGAACCAAAACATTCAAAGGAACGACTGCGATAGCTAAATTGTCCTATACAATGGTAGTTGTAATTTATTAGCCAATCACAGGCGAATAAAATGTGGGTGTGGAAAACATAGCAATCGCTATACATATATGAATTTTTAATATTTTTGTTCTCTTGAATTTATTTTCACATCCTATAGTAAATAAAAACATACCGTTAAAAATGAATATTAAGATAACAAAGTAAATATGAAAGATGAAGAATATTAAGTATTTATCAAAAAAGTTTAATATTCATTTATTCAAATGTTAGTGTGTGTGCGTGTGTGTATACGAGTAAACTACAATAATGACGACAAAATAAATATATATACAGACACAGTACAACCGTAAAAATCAACTGTCTTTATGTGTGTGCGTGTGAATAATTTTCGGTAATTTTTTATTCAATTTTTAAGAATTAAAAAAAATATGGGTTTGTAATTCGCATAAAATGTAAACTATTAAAATTAAGTTTCATTAAATCAAAAGAAATAGAAAGCCTTATTTTTGGAAAATTAATCTAAATAAAACAGAGGTAAATTCGTAAAACATATGTTCAACATGACTAATGATAACCTTAACTCCTGTCTGCTACTCCTAATTGTTATTTAACATAAGATTTTTTTTCTTTTAAAATACAAATGTAACTTGAAATGTGAATACAATCGCTTCTAAAAACTATATATATATATATATATATATATATATATATATATATGTATGTATATGTATATATATATATATATATATATATATATATATGCAAACATATGTATGTATCTGTATGGATATATTTATGTATGTATAAGTATGTATATATATGTATGTATATATAAGTATGTATGTATATATATATGTATGTACGTATGTATATGTGTAAATATATATATATGTATATATATATGTATGTATATATATATGTATGTACGTATGTATATGTGTAAATATATATATATATATATATATAAGAAACGACAACATTATACCTGTATATGTCAACGAGTTTATTTAATTTAGAAACTTTATTAAGGCAAGAGTAGAATTTTTATTAATTAATCAGTATTTATATACAGAAATGCCGTGCAGACACATACAATACCGTTAAATTTCCAAATGGTGACTTAGAAAACGTTATGGAGTAATCTAAGCGGAAGAATACGTGACGCTATTTTTTCCTCTTGCTTGCTTCCTTGACAACTATAATCTTTAAAAGTTTATATGTAATATCAATCGACATCATCTAATGTCTTGATTTCCGTTCTTCTTTTTTCTCCTTTCCTAAATCTTCACTCTACTCAGTCTTTTCTCTTTATTTCACTCTCTGTACCTTCTTGCGTTCTAGTGACTCTCCCGTCCTGGTTGGTGTGAAATGCTTCTAAAACAATGTTCCATTTACGCAGACTTGTGGACGACTGATTATATTCTAACCTACAATCACTTTCCTAGAGAATAAGCTTTCAGCCTTTCCCTAATCTATCGTTGCTTTCATGGTAAATGTTCAGATGAAACCTATTTCTCAGGTCTCCCAGTTTACAGCTAGGAACCACCATGCAAGTTACGCACGGTGAGACCATCCTCATTCTGTTCATATTCCGTTAGTAATGAGGAGGTTCCACAGATTTTTTCCAAGACCTGTTAGTTTATGGAACCGAGATTTTCCTTTCATGTTCACTACGGCATTAAACTCTTCAGTTCGAGGTTCAACCGTTATTTATCCTATATAAAATCATATACTTCATACTTCTTCAATTTATGCTATTATAGCAACGTCATTCAGTAACCCTCTAGATTGAGAGGCTCTTCAGTTAACAATTGTATGCAAAAAAAAAAAAATATTCATATCTTCCATAATGTTTAGAATTGCAGTTATCATTTGGTTTAGTTTGTTTTAGTAACAGTACTATAGCATACAGTAATACCATTAATTGCGAGCTATAAATAATTCTTTTTGAGCAAGATCAAGCAAAAGCTCACAATTCTGATCGTCGAGTTCAGATAAAAGAGAAAATATTACTTTCTCTAATAACAAGATAAACTCGCCAACATTTCTGGTTCTCTTGTTTGAAGTGACATCCTCTGTTTCTGTCCACAATGAAGTCTTTTGGAAAGAATACGTTTATACGAACATAAACAGCATTTATCTATTTGGAAGAATGCCTTCCTGTTTAACGAGCCACACAAAATAGGTTTACTTTATATCGAATGGTTGAGACATTGACTAGTTCAGCAGGACAAATTTGGCATTGGCCCATCCTGTTGGTGCTCGAAGTCTCTTGTCCATGTCCATCAAACGTCTTAAAATAACACATGTGCACTGATGTCAAGAACTTCCATTTCTACATCTTTCCATTTTTCTTCGCCTATGCGTCAATATATATGATTTGTATCTTACTTTTGCACAAGACTATATATAAGGAACATCCAGATCGGTTTGAATTTACTTTATTAGGGACGTAGAGTTAAATTAGATGTGCTGTTAATGCCTACAATCTCTTTTTAGGGATGCGGTGAGTTAATGGGTTATTAGGAAGATAAATAAAAAATAATAAATACCATAATTACAAAATCTTAAAAACCCGATAATTAATAAAATAATGACAATAATATTTAGAAAATAGAACGTAAACTATTCAGTAAGGAAAGCTGCCAATATTATGAGCTAGCAAAAATTTTGAACTTATGAGTTTCGCATTTCCAAATCAATCACGGACATGAATTTATCCTCATAATTAATAACACTTGAGGGAAATCAGAACACAGGTATCCGAAGATCTATCAAAATGGAGAAGAGGGACCGATAATTAGTTAAGCATTGATGAGGAACACATGTTTTGCGGGTTCCATCATTGTCAAACTCCTAATTCAACATAAATAATAGAGAGAATAAATAGTATTATATAAACCTATAATTAAATCATTTTTATAAAATATAATAAATGAACATATATATATATATCAGAGTTTGTCTGACGATCACTAAAGCGTGAAACCCAGGGTCACCAACTCACATCTATCCAACCAAATATGTTAGCTCTATCTCTGATATTGGGCGCTTTCTAATAAATACCGCGCATATAATATATAAATAATTATATATATATATATATATATATATATATATATATATATATATATATATATATATATATATACACACACACACACTTTTCACATATATATATATATATATATATATATATATATATATATATACATGTGTGTGTGTGTGTGTAACCCGGCCCGTTACGTTACGTTGGGTTAAGTATACTTGGATGAGATACACCGCGTAATTTAGTGAGAGCTGCGCTATATCGAGAGCCTAGGCAGTTAACTCTATGTCACGAGGCCCGTTCGTCCATTGGGTATGACTTTTGCATTGTAACGGTTCGGGTTCTATTCTTGGTATTGGATGTGCATTGCTGATGAGTCTAAAAATAGAATGAAACGGCCGTTCAGTGGTTTCTGCATTCCGTTGACGATTCTTTTAGAGACAAAATATAATATATATATATATATATATATATATATATATATATATATATATATATATATATATATATATATATATATATATATATATATATATATATATATATATATATATATATATGATTATGTCTAGTAAACTGCATTCCTGTATATGAACGGTGTATTTATTCAGTAACACTGACAAGGTCTATTTTTCCAACAATTTTGTAAATTTATATCATCTGACATAATATACTTTAATCAGAAATTAAGATCTGGACAAACTGAATTACGTTTAGACTGTTTGAAAAATTATATGGTTGTTTGCATATGTGTTGTTCGTTCTAACTCACACACACATACACATATATGAAAAAATATAGTTTTAAGGTGTGCTATATATATATATATATATATGTGTGTGTGTGTGTGTGTAAAAACTGGTCTATTCTACAAGCCCAAGTGTTTAAATGAGACAACATATGTATATTAAACTTTCTATCTTGGAAGAGAACAAGAGTTCCTTCTAGTAACTGATGTAATAACATCTTTCAAAAGACAAATTTAATCCTTGTTATAGGAATACTAAGATAAAGAAGATAAATAGAATCAATTTACTTAATAATGCTGAATACATTAGCGGTGCAAGCTGGAAGAGTATTTCTCTAATCATTTCAAAAATGTTGCTAATATGGAATGTTTTGTAAATTGTATTAACTAGTCAGTGCAAAAGAGCCACCGGGAACTTTTCACATACCCTTTATTCAAAATCAGCTTACAGAATAAATAAGCTGTTTTTATTAAGTGTGTTCGAATAGGTCGGATAATAGTCACCAGATTGACAGGAAATAAAATTCCGAAAGTTTATCCGATTTTTGACATTCCTCCATTTACCATGTTACATTCGTGTCGGAACATCTGATTTAAACCATTAACGTCTACAATGCAGAAAGCAATGGCTGACCACGTGTAATTAAATATCGTGGCTAGGGTCTAACTAACGCCTTTATTCACTGTGCCATGTGTCGTTGAAAACTGGCGAAAGTTTGCAATACTCTCTTGAAAATATAGACAGATACTTATATATTTTAAAGAGAGCAGTGCAAACTTTCACCAATTTTACTTAAAATCAGTTCTACCTTTCGAATAAGAATCTTTTCCACACTCTGATACATGATACACTTCCTAAATAATCATCAGTGATTTTCGAAACAATTCGCAATGAAGTTTGACGATTGTATTAACACTTACAGAGAACTTCGACTAAATTATTTCCGTTCAAAGAAGGTGAACGTTAATTTGTCCGTCTGTTAACAATTATATCGCGTATCAAGGCGATATTTCTTTTGTTAGCTTCAATTCCTTCTGATCTTTCGACAAAGCGTAGATGAAAAGGCAAAATCAGATTGACTTGTTGAACTGTGTTGACCTGATGTAGACTAATAATAAATCTAAAGATGAATACACATCGAAGACACTTCGATCCTTCAATAAACTTTGGCTTATGTCAATCGATATTCAGTTCTATCTCTCTCTATCACACACACACACACGCACGCACACACACACACATACACGCGCACGCGCGCACGCTCAGGCACACATACACATAAACAGAGAACAGACTTGGTTTATTATGCTTGAATAAACTACTTTGATCTAAATCGAAATGCTGGAATATGTATTCGGATTATTTGTCTATAAGAGGGCGTGATGAAAATTTCTCACCCAGTCCCAATACCCAAATTTTAACGTAAGACCCAAATTCAATTTTGTTAAGAATTATATTGTCGTTGATCTGTGTACCATTCAGGATCGAATTTCAATATTGAGTTTGATAGTGTATCATATGTTAGACAACAACAAACAAGTGAATTTGATTTTGTGCAAATTGTGTATTTGTTGTGGTAGGATCCACCTAATTTGCATAGTGGAGTACCGACCATATAAATATGGTTGGTACCGGGAAGAGAGGAGAGGAATCAAGAGATTCAATCCAGAGAGTCTGCCCGACTGCGACTCAGTCAAGACATTCTCAAGGAACGGTCTTCTCAGGAATATACAAAAGACTATATGTAAATATTGTGTACACTTTCTTGTTTCAATACATTTTGTTCTAAGTACATTTTGTGTTGCATTATTATTCCATGCATTAGTAAAGATTCAACAGTATTTTATTTTATTTTTTTAAAATCTATACAAAGAGAGATTTACTCTGAATTGAAAATTGATGTAATGAATATGCATACACCTGGGTTCCCCCTCACAGTAATATGATTGGCTGGTGCCAGCCATAAATACAGACTGATGTGGCTGTACATGGACGACGCCTATTGTCTTCGCCTATTGCCTACCACTACGAAGAGGACCAGTCCATTACGGTTACCTGCTAGATTGACTTACTCGGTTACAGTCGTCCAAAACCCCTTTGCTACTTATTATTATACATTGCATCAAGAAAAGTTTCTATTTCTAGGACACGTAAAAAGGCTTTGGAATTAAACACTCACAAACTTGATATATTGAATGTCATTTAAGCAGAATGAACGTGCGATTAACCTACCTAACACGCCTGTATAAATGAGTGGCAGAATTAGTGAAAGGGATTTTTAAAAGAGGCAGCTTAATAAGAGCTACAAATAATAGTAAGATATGGAGAGCCGTGATTTCCTATGCCTTGAAATGATAGATTAAGCCTTTGCATCTTAGAAGACAACAATAGTTCCTTCTAGTCACTTATGTAATAACATCTTTCAAGAGACAATTTTAATACTTGTTATAGAAATACTAAGATAAATAAGATACATAGAATCATCTACGAAATAATATAGTTGAATACATTCTCGGAGGAAGCTGGAAAATTATTTCTTTAATCACTTCAAAAATGCTGCTGAATGTTTTGTGAATTGTATCAAATAGTCATAGCAAAAGAGACACCGGGAATTTTTTACATGGCCTTAATTCAACATCTACTTACAGAATAAATAAATGTTTTATTAAGCTTTTTCGAATTGGTCACTTAGTAGTCACCATAGAGACAGGAAATTCCATTTCTTAAATTTATCCCAACATTTGATATTCCTCCATCTCCCGTGTCACATTCGTATCAGGAATATCCAATTTATGCCATTAACTTTTGCTGTGCAGAAAGCAATGGCTGACTACGTATAATTAAAGATCGTGACCAGGAGAGTCTGACTTTAATTATCTACAGCAGAAGAAAAAAACAACATTGGCTTGAATCGTATTGATATTAAAGAATTAGCAGACGCATAGACACCAAATCAGTTCAGTTCCTTCATATTGTATGAGAACAGGAAAGCAATGTTTTAATATAACGTCAAGAGGCACAGTAGGCAGGGCCTCACATAGACTAGAGACATCGATAAATGTATCCTTGCGTATTTGCAATGTCTTTCGAGATCAGGTTATGATATTGTTGCAACCTAGGGAAGGTTAGTGAATAGAATAATTAAATGAAGGTTGGTAATGAACGATAATACTCAAAACATTAACAACACATATAAGATTCGTCAGCGGCGCGTAGAAGAAGTTGTCAACTGCTAGAAGTGTGTCAAGTGAATTCCATAATGAATCTCCAGCAGTACGATACCTACCAACCGCCCCATGCGGTCAGATGTGGAACAAGGCCGAATTTAATGTGGGGTAAACCAAAAATTCCCCGTAGAGCTCGTATAAAACTGTGTCGTGTAGCAGTTTCCCGAGACCAGATTCTTCCCTTCAACAGAGCTTCGTCTGGGAATCCTCCCTGCTCGGAGAGGCAGAGAGTTTGACCAGCACAGCTAAAGCCGAATCATTAACTGCAGACCAACATACAGTACTTGCTACTGTATTTATGTGAATATGAGGACATATATGGGATTATTTACTACTGAGGATATGTGGATATACCCATTATCGTCCGTTCTTAACAGATGTAGACTGCATTTGACTACGAATTCCAGTTTCCATGAAAACCTCATGCAGGTTGTTGTAGATTCTGTGGACTCATTTAGCATGCATTAGTTCTCTTGTTCACCTAAACACGTCACTGGCCTGTGACACCTACATTGATAGCAACCATTCATGGACTCCAGATGCGCAAATCTGAGTGAATATTCCTGCATCATTAGGTACATGTTTATTGTTAAAAACTGCTCATAAATTTTCATGCGAGCATATTAGAAACTTCTGATAAATAGCTTGTCCAACATGTGTCCAATAAAAAATATATTGGATCTAATGAGGGATATATGGACAGATGTTGAGACGATATGCAAAACACCACTTTAGAGTTTGCTTGGCCACATGGAAAATGAATAAGCAGCCCTTGATATGGAGGAGCAATCATTAGACCAAACACTTATTAATTTACCTTTGGCGAGTCACTGAACACGTATGGAATTTAGAGGAATATTGAGGAGAGTAATGGAAGAACATTACAATTTACTCTCGCTAAATTTATCCGCCAAAATATACATATGCAAGTATAAAAATACTGGTTGTTTTGAATCTTTAATTCATTGTAGCAACTGGTAGTGTTTTTATGGTAGAACTTGCTGTAAGATACTTAATGCCTGTATGCCTTTATAATGTTTTAAAATGTATCAAAATGACTTTCATGACATAATATATAAACTGAAAATTCCTTTATTTGGTGAGTTCTTTCGGGGTGTATTAGGCCGAATCTCTCCACATCTCTATATCCTTCATATCTCTAAGGAGTTACAATTTTTTTCTGCTATTCTTACGTTTCAAAATGTCCTCGGAAAGTTAAATTCTCCATTTCATCTTTTCTCGTTATGTGTCCAAGGAATATTAACTATCTTCATTCTATCCAATTTAAAATACCATTTGAGTTCCTATTTAGGTAAAAACTTCAACATGTTTCATATATGCTGTCCATGAGGTTCTTCGCAAATTTCTGTAGAACCACATTTCTGAACCTAAATAATAATAAAAAAAAAACTAGTTTGCCATCTTTAAAAGAATCGTAATAGAAGGATTTGTCTACTCTCGAGATATGTTCAACAGCCACAGGGAGGCTATCCTAATGGAGCTGAAATACTAACAGAACTATCTAGGCGAGAAATCTTAACGGTATGAGATAAGGTAATGATGGCGAGGCGAGGTAATAAATGATAGCGATTAAAAAGAATTACGTATCAACTGTTACAAGACAGAATACATGATGGTCAGCAGGAGAAAAAAATCCCACGGTTCGAACTATGAATTGGAGTAGTCAATAGTAAACAAGTTAACAAAGGTAAAATATCTGCGAATTGTTTTAACAGAGGATTGTAAATGCGGTACCAAAATCTGAACCATTATTGTATTAGTGAATGGTGCATTGAAGAAAAGAATGTTCTAAGGAACAGGAATATTTTTTAGAAACAGAGAGAAGAGTGCCGAATTGCCGGAAAAAAACAATGAAGAAGAACCAGGACGTAACAGATATATGGTTCTACAGAAGGATACTGGGAATTCTATGTGCAGAATGGTTAAACAAGGTGAAAGTATTACAGACCATCATAACGAAAAAACACTTATACTCAGAAAGGTGTTACAGCCCTTTATGACGCAAAAACACTTATACACAGAAAGATATTACCGACCATTATAACGAAAAAAACACATTCTCAGAAACCGAAAGCAACAGCTGGAAAGTAGGGGTAACTGCGTTCCCCATACTTTCGGTCATATATCAGATCTAATCTATGCTTAGAAAATCACCATAATGCGAATGGAGAGATTGGAAAGCTTAACTCAAACAGGTCATAACCAACTTCTGGAACCTCTGTGAATGAATGGCTGAGTAGGAGACGGTAGTCTTGTCAATGGGAGAATAACTGCTAAGACCCCCGAGACGTAGAAGTTTTTGGATACCCATGATCGCCCGTGTCGAAAAAGGAGACGGCACAAAGAAGAATTAAGCAGCCAGTATATCTTGACATATATTTATACCGGGTGTTACCTTTGTATCTTAGAAATGATTAAAGATATCTTACTGAATGAAGGTTTTATAACTATTGCACACTACTTTGAGAAACAAGAATGTGTAATTATTTTCCAAGCTTAACAGAAGAATCGCAATGAAATCGATCATAAAAGAAAATGATATGTTCATCATTAAATAATCATAACTAAGAGTCAGAAGCTCATGAAATATTGAAATACAGTTCGAATACATACATACACACACACACACACACATAAATATATATATATATATATATATATATATATATATATATATATATATTCGAGGATCGTTTTCGACCTTACATTTCCTTCGCCCTCTCTAAGCTTTTAACTTTCTCTCCTCTTGTAACAATGTTCCTCACAGGTTTCACTCAAGATCTTATTTTCATGCTTTCTTTTCACTGTTCCTTGGACTATCATAGATGAATCTCCTCTCTCCCGTGCTAAATTTCTTATGGATTGAGTTAAATATTTTTCTAATTGACCTCTTTAGGTCTAAGTTGAAATGTTGAACCCCTTCCTCTTCTGAGTTTCTGATTCAGCTTTCCTCTCTAATGTCCGTTCTTTCTTAAAAACTTATCCACCGATCTCTTGATTGTTTTTTAATGTAGTTAGAAGATGGAATCCAGAGTATGATGTTGGCACCAATACGGAAGGCCCGAATGATATTTTTCCTTTCACCTTTGTTCACTTGGCAAGACAGTGCGGCTGGCAAAAAGCAATTTCAACCTGATCATTTTTTCGCTGAATAACTCAAAGAGTTTTTCGGTGATTCTTGCGAAATAGAGTTTCAAGATGGCTAAATGTCATATCTGAAAACCTGGAAAAATGAAGCTTTAGTGTTTTTTAAGATATTAAACATTTTGTGGAATGGCCAGTTATGTTGTTACACTATTTGGATATTTTGGCTGCTACAACAGGTATATACATTCTTCTGTATATTGTCTCCATACATATGTACGGGTGGTATAGTGGATAGTGAATCAGAATGAGAAATCGGTCAAGCGAGTTCTAATTCTAGTCGTATTTGTTAGATTCATATGCGCAAATACATTTGGGAATTGTATGATTCCATTATTTACCTTATTCGGACTATTGTCCTCATCTTGGTCGCCATATTTCTTACAACGTTTCGGCCGCTGTACGCTGTGGCCTTCTACAAGTGGTTGGAATATCGAACTGAAATCTTTATTTCGCTTACTGGAGTAGACTGTTCTAGTTCCACATTACCATGTTTTTAATGAATGTCAGTTATCAGTTATCTCCTGTTAATTCCCCTCTCCAAGTTCCCCACCGCCTTAACCAGCTATTGAACACACACTCTTTCGGTACTCTCACTGGATCTAACCAACGCCTTTATCCACTGTGCCATGTGTCCTCAAGGACACATGTCACAGTGACACGGAGCGTACAACGGCCGAAACTTTGTAATAAATATGGCGACCAAGATGAGGACACTAGTCCGAATAATTTAAATAATGTACTTATCTCAGAAATATAGATAGGTATGAATCCATTTAATAATAGGGGAGATATTGTACGCTAAACTTGTTTTGCATGTAGTCTAGGAGAATAAAAATTCGGAATTCGGAAAGAAAGGTAGTATTAGTCATAGGTTCACTCGGAAAACAACTCTACACTTCTCTCAATCTCCAATACGACGCACACCG
>CAHIKZ030005640.1:97500-112500 GCA_903632075.3 Acanthosepion pharaonis
TATATGTATGTGTATATATATGTATATATATGTATATATATATATATATATATGTATATATATGTGCACATATATATACCTATATATACGTATAAATATATAAATACATGAATTATTCACACAAAACTAATGCAAAGGTTAATGATTTTAAATGGCGAGACATCCATCTCGCAAACAATTCAAATATTACACAAAAACCTCAGATCCGTTATGAATGAATTGATCCTTGTTCATATAAATTTCTGCCGTATTAGTTGTTATTTTTACACAAGCTTTCGTCTGTTCCTACAGACATCTTCAGGTATATAATAGATGTTCTTGTTTTTTTCTCTTAGTAATAAGAGGACATCGAAAATATATGTGTATTGTATCCGAAATGCTATTGAAAATGAGATATTGGTTTTTGAACGCGCCCAAAGCAACATTTTAAAAACGAAAGCTTGTGTAAAAATAACAACTAATACGGCAGAAATTTATATAAACAAGGATCAATTCATTCATAACGGATCTGAGGTTTTTGTGTAATATTTGAATTGTTTGCGAGATGGATGTCTCGCCATTTAAAATCATTAACCTTTGCATTAGTTTTGTGTGAATAATTCATGTATTTCTTAAATTGATTGCACGTTTATTGTAGTATAAATATATGTATATATAAATGTATATATATATAAATATGTATATATGTATGTATATATATATATATATATATATATATATATATATATATATATATATATATATATATAGTTAAATTCCCATATCAAGACAAGTCAAATTGGTATAAAGGCTCAACTGGAAAATAAATCTTATTTTTTTGCCAATGCGTTTCGTCTACAAGGCAACAATGATGTTTTTGTTGTTAATCCAACAAAATTTGGAGGTCGAAATTCACTTTGATTTTTCTGCATAATATAAGATGAAAATTTCAAACAATTTTTGTTTGAGTTATTATTTACTTTAAGGATAAATGATGGAATTTGTGAATCCATTATCAACAAGTGTTCTTTATCGAATAAGCTTTTTGAAGAAGATATCATTTATGTCCCTTTTTTTAACGGCTAACTTATATCGTTGAGGGCATTCAAGTTAATGTTAGTGGGGTTTCTATACAGAGAAGTAGTAAATTTATGTGTAATTGAATCAATAAATACATCAAGGAATGGAATTGTATTATAAAATTAAATTCTAATGTAAATTTGAGAACGGATTCACTTTTCAATTTTTCTTTAAGTTGTACAATTTGACCAATATTCTAAAATGAAAATATCATCTATGTATAGGGGTTTATTAGTGTCATTAATTATTTTATTTTCCAAATATGTCATATAAGAATTAGACAAAGGAGGCCTAAAAGGGACCGACCCCATCGAATGCCATCTATTCGAATATAAATATTACCTAGTGGGACATGAAAAGGTATTTGAGTAGTAGATGTTAATAGTATTTTTTTTAAATAGTAGGTTTCATATTGATGGGTGGTAGAAATGTGTTCTTGTATGCATCACGGATTATAATGTCAATCGTTTTATGGACGCGACATTAGTGAATAAATTTTGTACATCCAAATAAGCTATTATTTGGTTGTTTGCTTTTACAGAATAAAGAAGTTGTATAAATTCATTAGTACAGTTAATACAATATTTACTTGGGAGGTAGGGAGTAATTACTTTTTTTAGTGTTTTTGATAGGTTTTTGATCTTAGTTCTATTGAACACATTTCTTTGAAACATAGCCATGTACATACTATTAGACATATATTAATTGATAACACAATAATACTCATACGTACACACAGTAAAAAGAACCTTCAGATATAAGAGGCTATCTACATATAAACAAAGCAACCTACACTCAACAAAATTACAATTCAAACTATTCGCAACACGTTACATTGCATCTGTTACACGATACTGTTGTTAAGATTTCGGCCTCTCATGTGTTATAAAGTCATAGAACTACATCTTGAACTTAGGAACTGCGCCTGCTGTTCGTCGACCGCTTTCGTCGTATAGCAATCTTCTACGTCAACATAACAAAATATTATTTTCGGCGTATAACGTTGTTAAAATGTTCGTATAAACACATTGAAGATGACTCAACGAAATACAAAAAAAACAAATTTTTTATATTATTTTCTCTTATTTTTTTTATTTATTTTTCCCGAAATTGAAGCGAACATACGATCATTTGAACGGCTCGTGATCAGATATAATAGACATTCATTGTCTGTTATATTTAACTATATTTGTTTATATATATATATATATATATATATATATATATATATATATATATATATATATATATATATATATACTGTCAGAGATTATGTCTAGTATACTAGAGAAGCGAGGGAACATGAATGGAAAATGAAATAGCTAAAACAGTGTAATAATGAAAGAGGAAAGTCCATGTAACTGTCGTCTCTGGACCCAAGAGACCATTCCCTTTCAATTGGGACATTATACCGAATGTCGACATCTACGCCATTCATGTGAATGTGGGAAATCTTTCGGCTACGGGTAAGATAGTTTGGTACAAAATTTATTGGTAGCAATGGCAGAATTTACGTTTGTTTTACAAAGTGTAAGGATAACTGTCGACCGTTTATTGAAAAACGATTCTATTCTCCTGACGTTAGAGCGTATACCACGAACATAGCAGAACGAAAAGTTTATGTGTGTAGGTTGTTTTTTTCTGGATTTCTCGTATTTAATTCCGTTGCATTTGACATGAGGAGATTTGTATTGGTAAGAAAAAGAAAAGGTCCGCGTAATTTTCCCTTATACGTCGAGAATGGCAATACGAACCAGTCAGAGTTGGCAGAGAACAGAGCATAATAGGGCATCCGGTTTTAATCGTGAAATTCATGTGGGAACACCTACTTCTATATGACATGCCACTACAACTACACCAATATCATACAACTGTTAATCAAATCAAAACTAAGTGTTATCAAAAAATTTTTTACTCCGACCAACCAATCGGAGGCCACAGCCAGTCAACTGCCAACACGATACCCTCATAATGGAAAATCCAAGTAACTGAGTAGCCCGATCATGAGAAATTTAAGACAGTTAAATCATTACGGTTTTGAAATTAAATATCCTAAGCACGGAATAAGGGATAGTCCTCTACCCTGTTTCATATACCTGAAATGAGTTCAGGCCGGTCAATATGAGGTGTTATCATCTGCTGATAAATCTGGATGTTTAGTCCGTAAATTCTCCTTAAACACTACCCTTGAATCATCTGGGGAGTCTCTGCTTAACTTCCCACCTGTTTAGGGATATTTATATAACCCCTTTCTATGTGTCTGCTATCATCTCTAAACTAGATCGTCACATTTTTGTAATAGTCATTATGAAATGTGCCCACAAACTGGCAACTCTTCTCTTTAAACTCTATAATAAGTGACTCGCCATGTCTTGCTTTCGTGTCTGCTGGAAGTCCTCATCTGTTGTTCCAGTTAAGTACTCTGTTGAAACGTCCGACTCTTCCAACTATCGGCCTATGAACTTTTGCAAAACCGCTAAATGCCCTAAACAATGCCGAATCATCTCTCATTGCAGGGCCTTTTTTTAAAAGGAAAGCACTATGGCTTTCGTTTCTCCAGGTCAAATGTTGATGTACTGACGACAATTGCGGAAAGAGCCTATCAAACTCTTGCTAAAAACGGTGAACCCCAGGCTGTAGCATTGAATATCTCGAAAGACTTTGACAGGTTCTGGCATTCAGGTCTTTCCAACAATCTGAAATGTAACAGTATCTCCGGACAATTATTTTAACTGATTCAATGTTGCCTATCAAATATTGAAATGAAAGTAATCCTGAACGGCCACACATCTCTCAACTTTGCATTAACGCTGATGACACAAGCATTTATTCCTGTCTCAGTAGTAAGTTTGACCAGTCCAATAAGGACTAAGTGGCAGCTGATAGCCAAAACAACCTTAAGTCTTTTGTTAACTACAGCAAATATAGCCTGTTAACATTAACGCCTCCAAAATTAAATTGGTCTCTGTTAATCATCTGAGAGACTCCCTATTTGCCCTCTATCAGCATGACTAATGTTGACCTACAGAAGAGTGAATCGTTGTGCCTTCTCGGGCTAATATTCACGGCTACCATGAAGTGGAAAGATTATATTGAATCCATTGCTACATGAGCTGCTAAGAAAGTTGGTTCACTATATTGTACTAGAGATTTTTCTCTCACTAAAATCTTTCATATCTATAACTTTCGACCATGCTTACAATATTGCTGTCACATTTGCCCCAACAGTTTACCAGAAGATCCGTGATAAAATCTAAGAAGAATCAGCAATTGCGCCAGTTTCAGTTTCTTACCCACAGCCGTAATGTTCCCTCCTTTTCTATAAATTCTTTCATTGTAATTGTTCAGATGAGTTCCTCGCAATGGTGCCTGACTATTTGAATTTAAGCGCTGCATTAGACGGGCGACGAAGTCTTAACGTTATAAAGTTGAGTTGGCTAGATGTAACTGAAATTTTATATTTCTAAAAGTTTCTTGAACGTCTCGCTTGTGAAACACCCTCCCGGCTCCATGCTTTCTAGGCAACTTTAATCTTTAAAAATGTATATGCAATGTCAATTTACGATCTACTGCCCTCCTTATTCTTTTATACTTGCTCCTTAGTAATGTTTCTCTTTCTAAGTCTTCTACATCCAATAACCCCTTGCGCCGAAGTGGCTTTACGGACTTGCTTGGGACGAAATCAATTTAAGAAAACTCACCCACACACACACACACACACACACACACACACACACACACACATATATATATATATATATATATATATATATATATATATATATATATATATATATTTATATTTTAATGAAAACATATATATATATATATATATATATATATATATATATATGCATGTTTCATTAAAAAGGGTATAGCTGAAAGCGCTCGGAAATATAAAACATTTGGACAGTTCTTACACAGCCTTTGTCCAGAAAAAAAAACAAAGCTCTTGTTCGAACACAAGAAAAATTAAATAAAAGCTTAACCGTAGTACGTTGTCTGTCGTTTTAATGAAACATGCATAAAGGAAGGATTGCTGTAAAATATACAACTATATATATATATATATATATATATATATATATATATAATGAAATGGACAAAGTCAGACAACTATTTTAAGACATTTTTTATGTTTGTACATTCTTTTTTATAGAACACAAATATTAAGTAAATGCTCTGTTTATCAAAAACTTTATTAAGAACATTAACCGTCCTGAATGTCCGAGAAATTGTCATAGAAAATATGCGTCCACTGAGAGGAATCAAACCAGTATTCAATACGGAACCGTAGTATAACCTAACGTGCTTTACCGATTTCGCCACATAGGAGCGTTTGAGTTAGCAAGATCGACTTTACTGTTTTTGAAACTACAATTTTCCATGCTTTTCTCACGTACATTCATATCTGCTTGATGATTATCCAAATGAAAAAAACGACGTCGCACATAATAAAATGTACAAAGTCCGACAATTATTTTAGAGATATTTTTATGTTTATACATTCTTTTTTATAGATACAAATATTTAAGTGAATGCTTAGTTTATATTTCTCGGACATTCAGACCGGTAAATGTAGTTAATACTGTTTATTATAAACGGAGCATTTACTTAAATATTTTCATCTATAAAAAATGTATGTCCATAAAAATATTTATATATATATATATATATATATATATATATATATATATATATATATATATATATATATATATATATATATATATATATATATATATCACTGAGTGTTACAAACTCTTATCAATACAACTGAATAAGTTAGCCCTATTACAGATATTGAGCACTTTCCACTCAGTACCACGCAGTTATATATATATATATATATATATATATATAAGTATGTATGTATAAATGTATGTATGTATATCTATGTATGTATATATATATGTATGTATATGTATGTATAGATATGTATATATATGTATATATATGTATGTATGTTTGTGTATACATATATATATATATATATATATATATATCGATTGAAAGATAGTGTTTCGAAACTATACTCATTATTACAAAGCTAACAAATAACGAAATATTTATTTTCTCTCTGTTCCTCATTTATAGTAACGCCTGACACGAAAGAAGTATTTACGGCAAGATCCCTAAGAAGGAACCATTAGATAGGTCTACAAGAATGATATCTAAATACGGCGGAATTGCACGAGTCTCATAAAAGAAGTCTGCTGAAATAATTCCCTCAGGACTCAAGTAATTCACTTTGACAAATAACTCGTGACTTATGACTTTCTCTATTGAATATCTATAGTATTTCGAAGCAGACATACTGGAAAACATTTTCGTCCAAAATTAACCCTCAGCGTCAGTGAAGATGTTTGTGGTGATTGCGATCTTGATATTTATCTGCCGAAAAAATAGATTTTCGAAACGACTATTTTAAATTCTATATTCATACACCATCTGAATTCGCTGGACATTTTAATGGAATCTTCTGAAAGTTATGTCTATGACAATCAATAAAATAAAATTAACTATTCAAATCGAATGCCCTCAAATCGGAAGCGATGTCATTCACGATGTATGCCGTTCCAGTAATTCACGTTTTTCCCACTGTCTGGACCAGCAATTTTAGTCAGTTCAAGAAGATGCGATAACTGAAAAGGGTTCTTCATATTTTAATTTAATTTGAAAGATAAAATTTAACAATCTTTCATGTGATGTCATTCATAAACAACCTTGGGGCATAGAAAGATACAGCCAAATGCTCAATGGAAGTAAAGACTCTTCTTTTAATCGTTATCACCCCGTGCAAGGTAGTAAAGTCACTAAAACACGACACAAGTCTAGTACTGTGTTTACTGAATGAAATTAATTAAATTAAAATTTTAATTTTAGCTGGTCAATTTTAGTATTTTTATGTCAATATCGATGCAATTTATAGATTAATAACATTTTCTCTAATGGAAATAATGTTTAAATACTCCTTTTGGAGATTTTCAACAATTTTTCTTTTCCGGCAAATTATGAATTATAAAGAACTATATGCAATTGTGAGTTATCCTACTTGCCTTTGCCAAAAACACGTTTCTAAGTGACTCTCCTTAAGTCACTGAAAAGGCGTGTATTCCCACCCCAGATTTTTCTTCTCACAGAGGCTTTCAGATGTAGTCGTATATAGAATTAGTAAGTTGCCAACTGGAAACTGTGTAATCGTTAGGAGGTTTGTCTCGCTAGAAAAATTACAACTAACTAATGAGTTCGATACTCACTGGGTGCTCCCTACTTTCGACCTTGTGCCACATCTATACTACGCTTGGAAAAACACTATATACAGTCGGGAAGCGGCCGCTTGGCTCCGCGTGTTTATGTTTCTTTTATTGACTGCTGAAAACTCTCAGGCACATATTTCTCGCACACGTTTATTTCTCGCACACGTTTATTTCTCGCACCCTTACATATACAGTCATTGTCTCTTATAACTAATTTAAATCGTTTTTTTTATGTAACTAGATTATAATATTTTCTTTTTTTTTATCGTAATTGTATATTCATGCAATTCCTTACCTTGAATGTATGCAAGTAGCTATCGTTTGTTTTATATTGTGTTGTGATACTCATTTTTACGTGGACTCACAGTGAATCCGCAATACCTGTTGAGGGATAAATATCTCAGAAGGTATGTTACTATGTAAACACACTCGCATCCAGTATCACATTGTTAAATATATTGTTCATATCTATATACATTTTAGAAGTATTTGTATGAGAAAAATGTTTTAAATAAAAATAACATATAGTTCAATGGCTTATTTAGAACATTTATTATATATGACATACAATTCCAGCTATTAAATTATAATAATCATCAGCTACTTTCTTAAATATGTCGTTCATGTCGATATACATTTTAGAACTATTTGAATGAGAAAAAGATTTTAAATAAAAATAACATATGATTCAATCGCTTATTTAGAGCATTTAATATAGTGATTTTCCAAGCGTAGCTTAGATGTGGCAAAACGCCGAAACTAGGGGGCACCCAGTGAGAATCGAACTCTCTACTCAGTCGTAATTGTTCTAGCGAGCCAATCTTGCTAAACATTACACTGCCTCGAGGTGTCCCCAGAGTATTTAATACATATGACATACAAATCCAGCTATTAAATTGTTATTTTCATCAGCTGCTTTCTAAAAATTAACATTGGTTCTTGAAGTTCTGATTTTTTTCACGATTACGCCACTACCAAAATATGTAAAATATTTGCATAGGAGACTTACCTAATATATCTTGTATCTTGTTACGTTCTCCGAGGCAATTCAAATCCTAACCTCGATGGACTTACTTTGCCAAAGCGGATGTCAAATGTTATAAGCCGTACTTAGCATCGATGAACCGCAGGGGAGAGTTTAATGATTATCATACGAGGAAATATCATTTTCCAGATGAAATCAGTTTCTAAATTTACAGTAAACTGTCAAACCAAATTAATATTTTATGAAGCAGGACGTATATCAATTTATCTTCCTACTTTACAGCGCATAATAAACGTACGTAAAAATAAAATGATAATCCTTCTATGTCAGGATCGAATAAAATGCATGTGTAATTCTTCAGAAATGTTTAACGCAGTGTATATGTAATCTAACTCATGGTGGAACAGATCAAGTTGAGAAAAATGTTCAATTGTATTAGATATAAAAGAAAGCCCTTTTCACATATGATCATGTTTGGTGTATTTTCCAATACTTAATGTAATGTTACATGAAATCATTACATTGTACTCTTTTTTTCCCCTCTTTGTAAATTCCTTAATGCTAAATCGAATAAAGTGTACATGGATCTTACTCCATTAAAATGAGTTTATAACTATTCATACCGGGTACTATATTTTATACGAATTAAGAATATGCTCTTCAGCAACGACAGCGGCAAGGAATATTGGTTTTGCCTAAGAGAATTAATCATTACATATCCAGCCAATGCCAATGTTAGTTTGGAAAGTTTCGACTGACAAACTATTCGCTTAAATAATTTTTCGATCCGGACGACAAATTTATGTTTATAGTGAGTTACTGTAAATCGTAGCTGACTAATAGCTTAACATTTTCTACAAGAATTTGGAAAACAGATTTATATAAATCATAGTTCGATCAAAAATACAGGAAAACAGCGAAAAAAGATTTAACGGAGTAGATTTTAGGGTCAGCGTCGCACTTAGATTAAACAACATATCTCTGCACTTCTTTAAAGAGGAGACTTATTATCTAACATTTCCACTCATGAAAAGTAATATCAAAATTAAACGACGATCGTTTCAAAGACAGAACCACTGATAAAAACATACTCTCTGTTGCAATATGAAAATGAAAGAGATTTTGCATAAAAGTATTGTCGCATTACATAAAAAATGTGTAGGTATTATTGATTCATCTTAAACTAGCAGTAGAGCCCGACGTTGCCCGGGGATGTAACAGTAAGTGATAGATCAAATATCGACCATCATAAAGACTGAAAAATAAAATTGACAAAGATTATTGTTTAAGGTTGACGGACACGCATGTCTTAAATAGTTTTTTTTTTTTTTTTACGAATTGGTAAAACCCAAACTCAAACAAAACATTGTTTTCAATCGTTATGAGTCTACCCATTGGATAGTATTTTATTATAAACAATTGTCTTGTAAATGGAATTTTAAAGCATTCTGAATGTAAAAATAAAGAAAAAAGTGTGCAAGACAATAAGAAACACTACCTGCCAAAAAAAAGTGAAGTTTTGTTGAAATCGGTTGAAAAATGTAGGAAATTCGATCCCATATATAAACGAAAACACACACACACACACACACACACACACACACAACCTGGGTTTCATAATAAGTATAACTCGATATGAGTTGTCCCCCTTTCATTCTGGCGACAGAATTGTGTTTTAACGTGTTTTCAAATTGATTTCGTGCAAAAACAATTGTGTTTTTCCAATTTTTGGCGCTGTCAGAACCACCGCAAGGTAATTTTACGCAGTCCTGTGAAGTTTTGTTGAAATCGGTTGAAAAATGTAGGAAATCCGATCCAATATATAAATGTACAGACACACACACAGAGCCAATCTGCGTTTTATAATAAGTAAGATGTATGTTGATCTAACAATAAAGCAAGGCAAAATATTGCTAGAGTCACACAATTATTGAACTAAAGTAGGATGTGTCTCACATGCTTTGATCTTGTTCTTTCTAACACCTATCCAGATAATTGCAAGCTATTTTTAAGGAAAAAAAAAACTGTATTGTAAAAGAAAAGCTGTTACTCTGTCCGTCAGCCCTCTTTACTGTGTGAGTTGCATGCGCGTATATTACAACATGTCTATGATATGCGTGAGTGATCTATATATGCCTATGTCTTTTTAGGTCTACACAAGCACACGGATACACAGATGAGCGAAATTCGATTAAGTTTGAAATATGAAACTGGGAGAATATTTTCCCACCCCAACCTAACTTCACTTACCCTGGCCAGAATAATAAGATCATAAAGCTGCAGAGAAGAAAACAAAGTGAAACATTAAAAATGTCAAATAATTTAAGATTTCATTCATCTTTCCGAAATTATTCGCTAATAAATAGAATTATTTTTAATGCCATTTTTAATTTTAGAAATATTTCTCGGTCTCCCATTGAATTAAAATATATACACGTAAACTTGGATACACACAATTTGAAAGAAATTGAAATGGACATCCTTGTTACGAGGACATATTTTCATATCTGTCTGACAACATCATGTGTGTAGCATGAAAATAGTATTAGCCAGAACGTGTGGAGTTTTGAAATCATTTTATCACTCCTGTATTTAAACCAGCCGTGGGAAAACTACGGCCTGCGGTCCACAAGCAAACATCCAAAAGAATTCTAGCGGTCCGCCAAATGTTAGTAAATTTCAAAGAGAAATTTACCAAGCAACGCCAAATAATTGTTACAAGCAATTTGACGCCTAATTTTAACAAACTGGTAAATGACTGCAGTCAGATACATTATTCTCATTGAATCATTGACATCCTTCTTTTGTTGAGTTATTTTGTTTTTTTAGTAAATCTGTTTTATATCAAGTTATATGAATATCAATATTTTTTGTTTATACTGAATTATTTTATTTTCAAACAAATCTGTTTCATGCGAAGTTTCTACTTTAAAATCTAAATTAATTTCTTTAAATTTAGTTACTTTATATGTGTTTTGTTTGAAGTTTCTACTTTAAAATATTAGTAAGAGTTGTTTTTTTTATTTCTTTACACAGAGTTAATTTGTTTTTCAAATAAATGTTTTCTACGTTATAATACGTTATAATATAAATTGATAACAATATTTTTTTATTAAAACAAGGCTTTGTATTTCAAATATGTTTCATGTAAATCTTTAATTTAAAAATACTTATTAATATTTTTCTTTAAAGTATTTAAACTGAGTTATTTTGTCTTTCAAATAAATGCGTTTCATGTGACTCTACTACAGTACATTAAAATATTAATTAATAAAAATGAATTGCATTTTTTTCTTTAAAAGCCTTTTTTGCCTATTTTAAATATTAATTATTTTGGGTTAATATACTATGCGGCCCAATAAAATTGTGAGTTTCTGAATGTGGCTCTTGCACTGAAAAGTTTGCCCATCTCTGATTTAAACTGAACAGCTTTTTTAAGAAACGTAAAATTTTAAATAGGCCAAAATATTGATATATGTATTCATTCGTCTTCTACAGCTTATCAAACACTTGCTGGTAATTTAAACCCAGAAAATGATTTTAGATCGTAATAATTTTTATTTTTTTGATATAATTATTGATAGAAATCTTGCGAATTAAGCAACAGCTGCGGGAGAAGTTGTTGATACATACTTTTCCCAAATGTATATCCACATAAGTGAATATAACGAACCGAACGAGAATAGCAATTCAGCTTTTCGATTAACAATTACGAGCAATTATCCATTACACAAGCCGCAAATTCAAGCCCCTTGTATTACTAAGCGGTCATCCATATCGGAAGTTACCAAGCTCAAAGGGTAATTAACTTCAGTGATCATACGGGAACCGATGTTTCAACATGACTTGGCCTTATAAAAGTTTCGATTTTAAATTTAATCATCTTGACGTAAGCGAAGCATTAGGTAACGGACCAAAAGTATATAAATGGCAGAGAGATTAATATTGACTTCTTTCTTGCATGGACATTTACTGTAGAACTTTACGATTGATGAATCAAAAAAAATTACTCAATGCACGGCATTTCTTGTATCGATAATAATGGAATGGGTTTTCTTGTTTAAAAATCTCATTTAATACCAACGAAACATTTGATTCTTTATTTCTAACCGAATACACTAGAATCCTCGAAAACCGGACTGAGAAGGTTTTCCGGATATGAGGAATTCGTTACAAAGTCCGGATATAAGGGGTTATATTTAGATTAAAATAACAAAACTGAAATCAGCTTTAACATTCATTTTCAATGTTTTTTTTTATTAAACAAAATAAGATAATGTTCATTGAAATATAACGGCATCGATTTTAAGGTAAAAGAAATAAATTATGTAATGTTAATGAAAATTCATTAAATTAAATATGCCAAGTATGCAAAACAAATAATGTAACGAGGATTGTTTTAATCGCTGTTGCATGATGATTCTTTCTCTTCTAATGTCATTCTCAACTTTTTCCGCATTTCGTTTTGCTTTTGTTCTTGAATTTTTTTAAACGAAATACAATTTTTAACTCTGTGTGCGTTATTGCAATCGTCATATTTGAATGCTGGCTTTCTTTCCATAAAACTGACAACCTTTTCAATAGCTTTATTAATTTCACTCCAAGTTTCATTACAATTATGAATCTCGTCGCTATCTTGTTGCAGATATGTCTCGTTGCCATCCTTTCCTTTTATTCTCATCATCGTTTGCACGAATACAAATCATAAGGGTGAAATAAACATGGACAATTATATTACATGGGTAAATTTCCTTGAAAATAGAAATTTCAGATCAGTTACATATCACCCAAATATTTCAAATATACACATCAAAATCATGTCCAGATATGCGGGATTCTGGATACGAGGCACTCCGGATATGAGGGATTCTACTGTATTTTGAAAACGACAGAGAAAGCAATGCAATTTTTCCAAAATTAATTGGATATTTTTAATCATCTATTTTCTTAAATTTCAGTCAATACCTTCTTCAGCCTGTTTCAGTTGTATGTTATATCTCGTAAGATTTGATTTCTATCTCATGAAAATATATATCACAAAACCTCAGCAGTTACATCAAGATCAGACAGATGTTCTCTAAAAACACTTTTTTCAATTAACTGATGTGACCTTAACTTCTGTTTGTTAGATTTAGGGTCGTTTTTTGCGGTGAAGAATATACCGTGTGCTGATGAACAAAATTACACGTGTTTAATTAGTTGAGAAAATAGGTAAAAAAAAGCATAAAGAAAATGATATGGAAACTTGTATTCTATCGGGAACATTTATTATGGAGAATTTCAAGGATATTTCTGGAAATAATTTGTAGGCTCAAAGAATGATCTTACGATAGTCCATGTGAAAATGAAGAATGTTTTGAACTATTGTGGAAATTAATTGAAATAAACCAATTATTCCGTTATTATTTACTTTTGTCGTATTTTTCTAATGAAACATGACCCATTACACATGTTAGTACTTCGTATGCCCATTCCACGAAGTTGTTCCTTGCAGATTGACCACAGAGTCTCGATTGGATTTAAATCCGGAGAATTTCCGGGTCAGTCTATCGTACTTTGCTCACTGGTAAGGCTTACCATTGCGTTCGTACAATGTTACAATTTTCGTACGCTTCCTTGGAGTAACGTCCAGCGCAGACAATATATGTAGGGCAACTAATCGACAGTCGAGACACTAATGTCTAGGCGTGATGAATATCTGATGCAATCACGGATGACACAATATTTTTCAAGGTCAAGCAAATTTAATCATACACCCCAAAAATATATTCATATTACCACATAACACTGCAAATGTCTTAATCTGAGGAAAAAAATAGTAATCGATTACACCCTGTCACTCCAATCGGTAAATGGAAACTAAAATGGTTGTTTCTGTTTGTTTGCACAAGGGTATTTTTTGTTGGTGGGTAAAGAATCTTGTCGATGCCATACGCGTCTGTATGCGGAACATTAAATTCCTCCATATCAAGGGTCATATCTATTTTATTTAGTACTGATTAATTATTGCTTGCTCTTTATCCATTCACACCAATGCAGTGATTGAAATCGCAAATATCATACCAGGACCCTTTGGAAGTTACGCTTTAAACTACTAGGATATTTCCCGGTGATATTATCCCAAGATATGCTGGGGCATATACAGATAAACTAGAAAGTATTGAGTTCGAAATTCCCTGAAATTTATCTGAATTGCCAAACAACTTAGGATGGGCGAAGGACAAAAACCCCGAAACGCTGCGATAAAAACAACAAAGATGGTGACACTAGTCCTCGTTTAAATAATGCAAATTTAATGGACTGAAACGTTCATAGATTGGATATGAAGGTATGATGTGAGAGCTGTTAAATCTTGCATGCCTTATTAGCAACTCTTCTTTTTAATAACTGCATTTTCCTATTCACGCTGACATACCGATGACAGACATGGCTGATAACAAAAACCCTTGAGATGAATATGATCACTTGTGTAATGAAATGCCCGAGGAAAGCAGTAAACAAGACCAGGTGAGACAAGCAATATCTATCATACAACACATCGAACGACAGAGGATCAAGTGTTTCGACACCTCACTCGGCTGGGGAGCGAGAGGCAGACCAAGAAGATGTTGGAGCGACTTAGTGGCAGACACACTCAGACCTCACGAGATATTTCATCTCCAGGATAATCGCCTTGGCACTGACAGACGATTGTGA
>CAHIKZ030005640.1:117500-130000 GCA_903632075.3 Acanthosepion pharaonis
CTCAGGCACATTTTATCAGCACAATGAAAGTTATCTTTCGAATAACCTCAGTCAGTATTAATTACAACGTTTGAGAAAGCGGGCCAAATTTGATGTGATCAATAGATGAAAAATGTCAGTAGGCTCAAACCTTCGGTCACGATGATTAACGACTTTTTGTTGGCAGCACCACTGAGGTCTAGAGAAGAGTCACGCCTACAAAAAATTACTCAGTGGTTCATTTATTTTATGGCTTTCAGATCCAACCATGGCCCGACGAACATAATTAAATTCTAATCCCAGTCTCACAGTCACAGCGTTTTCTTTCTAAACATTCATGTCTGTTAACTATTAATATTTTTCAGAGACTTATTTCTTTTCATTTTTCTTTCCTCATATAGTTTTTTTAAGCATTACATCCTAAGCAAGGCGTGAGTGCCACTTGCAGGCACGGGGTTACAGAGGGTGAGATCAAGAGTAAAGAGGTGTGTTTAAGGAACGGATATAAAGAAAGTCAGAGATAAGGATCAACGTATCAGAAGATGTCGATTGACATTACATTTGAATATTAATGATTATATCTATCACAGAAGCAAGTAGGGTGAATCGAATTTCACTGCCGGGAAGTGCGAGAGAAGACGTTGTAGGAGTAGAAGAGACGACTACATTTAACCGTTTCGACACTGAAAAGGTGGGACCAAGATACCTAGTATCACGTTTAACTTCTTGCAGTTGGGGTGCCAGTGAAAGTAGCTCGTTGGATCACTTGCCATGAAAATATTTGTAGAAATGACGGAGAGAACCAACAGTACGTCTATGAGAAAGTGACTGTAGATGAGATGCCAGGTCAGGGCCTAGGTGTGTGAAAATATTTACAAAATGTCATACTGAATATTTTAAAAAAATGTTTAAAGACATAGTGGTGGCAATACGCCGAATATTGGTTGTTATATTAAAGGGTGATAAACTTATTGACATGATTGACTTACATGATGATGTCAATATTTGTAGATATATAAATATATAGATATTTGCTCCCACAAAAGAGCACTAATATCTTTATTTCCTATCATCTAACAATGTCACTGAAAAATATAAGCAACTATTAATTTTTAGTATGTGGAAGATAAATTTTAAGAAAAACAATTATTATACAGATAAATTCCATTTTATTATTGATAGAAGAGATTGTTCAACTACTTAAACGGTTTTAGAATCGAGGATGTAGATATGAAATCGGTGCGTATTTTTGCCTAATAATAGGGGAAATATCTTACACGTGTGGCGTAAAATTTTATCGGCCTGACCAAAAAGAATATTTCAAAAATATGCTGTTTGAGTTCTTGAACAGCTTTTGGGAAAATAATTACGTAAAAAAAATATTTATCATCCTGTCACAGTTTCATGACCACCATTTTTGTTATGAAGAATAATGCTGCAAATTACATGATTAAAAGTGGGTAAATGGTTTAGTGCAAATCGTCAATATTATTTTGAGCGAAATCTATGTTGTTATTGTAAACTTGAGAAAGTTCAATATTGCTTTTGGCACTTCCATTAAATGAGCCGGCGTTTATGTTCAAGAGACGCAATTTATACGAAAGAGGAAATGAGGTATTAACAAAGCGAATGGGCTTAATTATTGAATTATGAATAAATAATTATTATATATAATATAATATTTTTAAATTATCAGATGACACATGTTCAAATAAACAAAATAGAACACACATGGACGTGCAAAGACACACACGTGCAAACACGGATATTGAGTAGGTATGGGCTTTCGAGAAAATCTGAACTAGTCAATTTGCATTTCTTAAAAAAGGTACATAGTGTTAGACATTTTCATGACGGTCGTCATCGAGTATAGAATGCAGAGGTTGGCAGTGAATATTTCGGAGACAGTAGGAAAGCGTAGTGGAGGTTCGCAGTGGATATCACAATAGAGTGTGGTTCATCCTTCTCCTGGTCGCCTTTGGTCCTTCCGGTAGACGAAACAAGATGGCCGCCTTTATACACGACGAATACAGTGTTGTGCGGCTTCGGATTGGTCAACCTTCCATTGGTCGACTATAAAGGGAAATAAGTCATTCTGACTCGCTCACTAGTTATAAGTGTAACAGATAGAACCTTTCCGCGCTGTGATCCTCTCTGTAGTTTCCCTTCAAAGTGAGACAAAAAACTTGAACCCCTCACCGTATGAATTATCTTTATTACGTTTCCTCGAGTATACATGCTAGAGAACATAACAGAAACCAGTTAGAATATAATATTCGTCGTAAACGTATTTGCTATAGAAAAAGTCGCTTCGAGAATTTTCGCCGTAGAAAACATTGCCGTATAGGATTTTTTTCGTAAGACAATTTCGCCTCATTTTTTTTTAATATGAGAAGTGCCTTGTTATCAAGTATATATTGCTCACACTATTCTTACTTCAATTTAAACATTTTAATAAGCGAATTTATAGGATCAAAATCCTACATCATTCATCGTCGTCAGTGAGAAGCGCAAAAATTCCAACTTGAGCGCAGAACCTACGTCACGCAAATTTAGATTTCGAACAACGTTAAACTTTCTGTTAACATAATATCAGTCTGCCAATTATTCTCACTTAAGCAATATATATTATTTCAAACAAACTTACAACTTGAATACACAACCAACTACAATATAAAATATCTGATCAAAGAAAGATAACCCTTTCAAACTCTCAATAAGTCTTTTGAAATTTCCCCAAATTATTTGCAAACATGAACTGTTTTAAATTCACTATAAATAACTAAATATAGAAATTGTCATACGGCAAAAATCCTATACGGCGAAAATTTCTACGGGGTGTATTCGTTTCGTCCGTTTTCCAAAGTCAAAAATGTTTATGGCGAATATTCCGGATGCGAAAGAACGTATGGCGTCTATTTCAAACACGTGTATACAAGAAAAATAACGTTTGAAGCAATATAAATATCATCTTAAAAATAAATTTATTACCTGCAGATATGTTTATTTATACACTACAATTCAAAAGTTTGACGACTCCCCCAGAATGAGCTGAGCGAACGTGACAGAAGAATAAAAAAAAAGGAAAATGAAAACGATCTCTTAGAATCATTGAAAAAAGAATGGAATCATTTACCAAAATTACACTTTCAGAAACTTTTCCAATGAATGTCCAAAAATTGGCGTTATAGTAATCAACGCTAAAAGATGATATTTTGTCAAGACCAAAATTTAGTCATAATATTTTTTTCTTTTTTGTCACAATAAAATTTCTAATAAAATAAATAATTTTCTTTAACAATGTTTAATAATGTATGGCCTCAAACCTTTAAAATATACTCTCCCTCCCTGTCTCTTTCTCTCTCTGTCTCTCTCTCTTTGTATATATATATATATATATATATATATATATATAATTAATAAAAAAATTATGATCATGTATGTTGGACTAGAAAAGAATTAAGTAAAGAGATATTTCAAACAAATCCAAAGGCTAAGTTAACATTTTCGCAAGAATCGATAATAGCACTATCTAGATCGTTATTTTTCCATTAATAATATAGGCAGACGCAGGAATATACACAAGATATGGAACAGAATATCCACTGATAAACATCAGCTAAACAACCCGAAACCTTAAAAAAACAAATTATATGATCATCGCAAAGATATGTTGTATAATAAAAAGTTTGAACGCACTGGTCGTTCAACATAATTCACCTTACCACAATTTCGAAATAATAAATGTTATTCCGTTCAGAAGAGTGCACAAATCTCAGAGTTCTTGTCAATAAACCTAAGGCTTGGATCCATAATTTCATCGATAATCGAAAAAACAATGATAACGCAAGGCGGTATATGAAATAATAAAGAAAAAAATTGTGATCTAATTGAAGTGGGTGGATTGAAATTCAAAATGTGCTAATAGACATACACACAAACAAACACACACACAAACACAATCACACATTCGCATGATACCGTCCTAGTCGTTTAGTTCTAGCCGCCTGAAGATCTCGAAAGCGGTAATATTGATCTACGACTCGTTCAGTCTTTCGTTACATACTCACGTTGGGAAGCGTTCTTAGCTCTGTCTAGGTAGCCTAGGCGTTGGGTACATTAATTTATAGCGTCGGTAGTTATTTGCCTTTTTGGCTGTATTTCATCTATCCTTCTTCGTGATTTCTTCTTTGCCTAAGCTATCAGACCGACTGGCAAGTTGTCTGTTATTCACACCAATATTGTTACGTTTTTTTTATATATATATATATATATATATATATATATATATATATATATATATACACACAAATACACATACAAACATACACACACACACACATATATATATATATATATATATATATATATATATATATATATATATATATATATAAAAGGCTCAAACCCTAATATTTCTTTTTAAATTTGTAAGTCTGATGAACTGGATCGTGATAGCGATTTCAATGTAATAAATTATAAACCATATAATGTTAGCCTTTTTCCCTCTACATTGAGCTCTACGTAGATTTCATCCTCTTGGAAATATATATATATATATATATATATATATATATATATATATATATGTGTGTGTGTGTGTGTGTGTGTGTGTGTGTGTGTATGTATATGTATATATATATATATTGACCACTAATATATATATATGTGTGTGTGTGTACATACACACACACACACACACACACACACACACACACATATATATATATATATATATATATATATATATATATATATATATATATATATATATATATAAACACGTAGTTTCTGGTCGTCGGTCCTGTTAAGGTAATGTATTTTTGCCCCTCTTATATCTAAAAACCCCAAGTGCATTTTCGTCACGTGCAATTTTATGTCATACGAACTGAAGAAAGCGATCCCATCATGCTTCGTCGAAACACGTTGCTCAGAAGATTTTCCACTTCCTCTTATCTCAAATTTTGTTTCGTATACTACATTTTATAATTCTACTATATACTATAATATATACTATACTATATAGTAGATATATTATATATACTATAATATATTCTACTGTACTATTATACATCGTACAAACACACACACACAAACCACACACTATAAAATGAAGAAAACTATGCAAACTATAATCAGACGCTGAAGCATGTATAACTTAAATTTAAAGTCTCTTGCTTTAAACTATTTGTAATATCCTTATTTAGATTTAGTATGATTACATTTTAATATTAGATGACGCTTTTTTCCCCATTTATGTTTATTGTCTGACTTAAATTTATTACAGGCTTGACGAATACATGGAATTTGACAACAGCGAAAGAATAATGTTTCAAAATTATAGTTTAAAATTATTGTTTTGATATATGCAAAAAGGAGGTGTTTCTGTTGAAGAGGCTGTTAAAGATAAGAGAAAAAAATAACAATGCAAACTATTTGTGATATTCATTTTCATAATAAGCTCATTATAATAATTTATGCATGAATGTTTTATCGAAAAAACAACATGTTAATGAGTCTGCGCTTTAGGTACAATATAAGTACTTCCGTTTCCTTTTCAAATCGTGATGATCGGAAATTTTGATAAATATTTTCAATTACAGATTGAGTAGGAGTTGGAATCGCTGGCCGTAATGAAATTGGAGAGGTAAAATTTATAGGGTTTGATTACCGTATTATGCTTGAGTAGAAGCATATTTCTGCACTTTCAGCAAAGGGGTGTGTATTATGAATGAAGGCGTATTATATATGTGGAATTACATAAATATTAACAGAAATAAAATGAAAATAATATGAAAATTTATTTTTTTCTATAAGTCAAAATGTTTATAATACCCATTTGAACAAGATTTAATTTCTGTCTTATTAATCTTTGATATTAAACGCATGCTAATATTTGCCTAATTCTGAGATGTCTATATATTTAAGTTCTGTAGACTGGATAGTGTAAGTGGGTTGGGAAAATATATATCATTTGGATTTGATTTAAATGCAGGGAGAATTTTAACACGATATTCTGCACCACACTTCCGTCCATTTAGCTATATGCTTGTATATACTATAGCTGGCCACTCATAATCGAGGATACCCGTCTACTAGAACGACTAGTCAATCCGTATTGGAGGCGTTTACTCAGGCGCATTTGTGTTTATTCAACACTCGCAGAGCCCATCTGTGCTTTATAATGCAACCATGCTGAGCAGACCTTAGTTACAGTTTCAGGGAAAGAGCGAATTATCTAGCGTGATTAACAATTTGAACAAGGCCTGCACGCCTAAAATCCTCGGCCACGATGACTTGTGAGTTCGTGCTAGCAGAGGTATCGACGGCCTCTAAGGGTTCCTTTTAACCAATTTCACTCACAAAGCTTGGGTCGACCCATGGTATGGTTTTCAAGCACGTTCCAAAGGTGCCGCACGCTGGGATCTACACCTCCAGTTCGAGAACATTAGGAAATCTCCTTCCTAACAAATCAACCGTAGTGAGATTCGAACCCGGGTCTCATGGTCATGGATTCTTTGTAAATGTCTATACTAAACGATTGAATGTGTTAGTATATATGTGTTTTTAAATAGAAATGTTATGTTATGTTAAATAGAAATGTTATGTTATGTTAGGGAATGCGTTATGGTGTCAGGGCAATCTGATTTTAAAATAAAGTACTAAGCACATAACATTGAATGAAAATCTTCACGTAGTGTTATTCTTGGTGTGGTCCTGTCTAGAGAACAGTCAAAAATCTTTCTCATCTAACAATGAACAGTTATAAAAAATTTAGCATTTTTCCAATCGGTAATGGAACAGCTACACAACATTTCGATTTTTCAACATTTTTTGCTGATAATTTCCTTTCTTTCGTAGTTTGCTGTACACACTTTCACCCCAAATATAAAGTCCTTTACTGAGAAGTTTACAGCTTGCCATTTACTTGAGGCGAAATCATATTGGAAAGAAAAGCGTTTTTTTTTCCTTCTACGTGGCCGCGGCAAAAGGCAACACCTATATACATACGCATTATATATAATTTAAGTGAATGGGAAATGCCGTCAGCGGTAGGTTGATGAAAAAGCACAAGACATAATAAAAGAAAAAAAATAAAACAAATGGAAAATTACATAGAAAAGAAAAACATTTAAAAAAAAATGTGATGTCTACGAATTTGTTGCAGACATTGGATTTTCCAGACTAAAAGCTAGTTTAACGCAATGTGGCAGCAAACACCATTTCGCTAAATAGAAATTAACTGCTCCACGGGCTGCACTATTAAGAATCTGACTAAAAGCCAAACACTAGAAACACTCACCGCTGGCCAACACCAGCCGCTTATTCGTGGAACAGCAGCCTTATTCAACAGACTGTCTACTCTCTACGAACACACGATATACATAGATGAAGACATAGCTATTGTATCTTCCGTCGCATATTTTAATATTTCTTATTTTATTATCACGTATGTCTTTATGTCTCGAAAAAAATAGCATATTGATTTTTTTTATTAAGATACGATTAGGATATCATAGAAATAGGGAACCTTTTATGAGCAGTGGGCTGCATGTGGTGTGGTTCATCATCAGCTAAATTTGCTTTGAAGATTCCTCAAATATTTTCACTATAGAAGACTGTACATTTAAGCACATGACATAATAATAAATAATAAAAGATATTTTTATTTTCTTTGGGGATAATTAAAACAAATAACATCATTATATAATGGTAATTACAAAAGTAAGCAGGTGTAGGCTTTAAGAAAACTTTATTGAACTGGGAATAAAATGTTCGCGTATAGTGTCCTCTTATAATCCCAGTAAACAGAAATAGCTCTCTCAAAGAGGAAAGTAACGAAACGAAGGGCGACCACTCTTGATTATTCAAGCAATAATATTATCCCTGGTGACAGTTTTATTAACACGTGCTACGGCGTGTGTAATGTGTCTAATTCATTTATGTGTATAAATAATAAATATATTTTAAAAACGAAAATAAATATGTCTTCTCCATAGAGAACAAAAACGTGATGAAAGTGTATCGTTTCGAAAAGCAATTTTATTACACAATGCAGTATTCGATTATGCGACATAATACATTGCATGATCGAATGCTGCATTGAAAACCATCTTCAGCCAGATCATGTATACGATGTGACAAATGCTTGCATATCTAGAAATTCAAAATCTATATTTTACAAAGGATCTGAAAAAAAGTTGAGAGTAGAAAATACTTAATTTCATCCACTCAAAAGTTGTTTTCTTGATAGTTTGAAAGTGAAATTCAATATTATGCCAAAGAAATTGGGAGTTGGATCGTTAAGGTCATTATGGATTGGTAAGTTTATCTGGATGAGTCATCAATATTATTGCTTGGCAAGTTTCGGCTAATCCGGATGTGTCATGGTTATTATTGCTAGGTAAGGTTCGGCTTATCCGGATGAGTCATCATCATTATTGCTTAGTAAGTTTTGGCTAATCCGGATGAATCAGGATTTTTATTACTTCGTAAGTTAAGCTTATCCGGATGTGTCAACCATCATTATTGCTTGGTAAGTTTCGGCTAATCCGGACGCGCATGATTATTATTGCTTGGTATGGTTCGGCTTATCCGGATGAATCAGGATTATTATTGCTTGGCAAGGTTAGGCTTATCCGGATGAATCATGATCATTATTGTTTGGTAAGTTTCGGCTTATCCTGATGCGCCATGATTATTATTGCTTGGCAAAGTTCGGCTTATCCGGATGAGTCATCATTATTATTGCTTTTTTAAGTTTCGGCTAATCTCGTTGAGTCAGGATTATTATTACTTGGTAAGGTTCGGTTTATCCGCATGAGTCATGATTATTATTGCGTGGCAAGATTAGGCTTATCCGAATGAGTCAACAATCATTATTGCTTGGTAAGTTTCGGCTAATCTGGATGAGTCAGGATTATTATTGATTGGCAAGATTCGGCTTATCCGGATGTGTCAAGGATCATTTTGGCTTGGTAAGGTTTAGCCTATCCGAATGAGTAATCTTCATTTGCGATACTTGCCCTCATCTTTCCTCGAATATCCCTTGGAAAATCCGGTTAATATATATGTCAACCAAAACAAACATTTTAACGTATTGTTAGATGCTGATTTCCGTTAGGCAGTGCCTATTTTTTTCTCAAAAATGATCAATTACGTTAATGTAGAAACAGTAGAATGAATTCATTTATTTCACACTAATAAAACCAAGATACAAAAACCTTGATTACGTGACATCATTGTTTACTCAGCTCAGCATTCTGTCAATTTATATCAATGCTTCGAGAACTGGCTTTGGGTTTTTTTTTTAAAAAGTGCATTTTTCATTCTTGTGCGGATGTATAAAATTATCTTTTCCCATCTTCGGTGGGTCCTTATATATCTACCTGTCGTCTGCTTTTTCCTACGTGTGCACATGCTAGACGAAACTGTGTCGACCAACCACCTGTTTATATGCCGGATAAAGCCTTTGACATGTTTATGACTTAAAGGATTATACCTGGCTGCTATGAGGTGACCTCTCAGGTCTGTGGCACCATTAACCAAGGCAGAAAAAGAAAAGAAAGGAAAGAAATTAAAAGAGAGGCGAAGACCCAAAGCGTGGATGATAAGCAGAACACCCACGGCTAAGAGACAATGGATAAAGGATATTTTGATAAATAACAAATGGCGAAGAGTGTCATTACAATGAAAAAAATTCTGAGTGGATAAAGGAATCGGGTGTGTTGTGACGACGGGCTGTGTTATTGGGATACATAAATAAACCGCTAATGCGGGAAGGCATCTGATTAGCAAACCACAGACCGACTAGCCAAAGAAAAATCCAAATGAAAATGTTATTTTGATAAGTGACGGAAAACAGGTGGACAACAGGGTTTGGATAGATATGAAAAATTAATTGTGTCAAAAGCCGCACACGAGGTGGCCACTGACCGATTTCTTTCGACAGAACATCTTTCGCCTGCGATAATAAAACTGTGTTATCAGAAATGTGTACCGAAAAAATGAATGGGAACCTAGAAGTGTTTCTTTTCGAGGCGACGGTCTGGCCGTGTTTAAAGACCCCATTCTGATAATTAGCGATATAATGACTGACGAAGCCCAGGTGAGAACTAGAGTTATGACCATCATCGATCGTATTGTTCTGTTTGCGGCTAGAGAAAATGATAACTGCGATTAAAAGAAAGAAAAGGAAAAGAAAAAGATAATTTTTTTTGTTAAGCAAGATATTTTTTTTTCCTGAAACAAAGCCGCGGGATAGTACACGCCCGACTACACATCATTGGTCGAGTGGTGATCACGTGACGCACGGAGGAGGCTGTCACCGCCCATTTAGAGGATGGGTATGAGAGGTTGCTACGAAGAAGTGGGGAGGGAAGTTCACGCCCCTGTGAAGTATGTTGAGAAGGTGGGAGCAAGAGAAGGCTCCCAAAAATGGAAAAAAGTGGAAAATTCCTAACCAGAAATAAAAGAGGCGGATATGTATTTAGAATTATCGAGGACCCCCCGGCGCCGACAAACCCACCCCGGTTTTGGTCGGCGTCCATATAAGCGAAGTCGCAGCGAGCAGAAATCAGTTCGAGTTACAGTTTCAGTTCCAGTTCCAGCAGAGAGCTCGAAGTTCGCAGTGAAAGTTGTTTCTACCTCGTAGATAGCTGACTTGAAAGATTCACGCAAATTCCGGACTCCTCTTCAATCCAAGAACAATTAATTTGAAGAGCGACTTAGATCCAGACCACCAAGATAAGCTTTTTTTCGACTTTCGCCCGAAGACACACCGAAAAACCCATTTCTTAAAGAGCAACAACTTGAAGCGTTAAAACTCGCCTAACGGAAAACAACGTGCCACAATCCATAGAACGGGTCGGGAAATAGACGCAGTCCTATGTATCCAACAACTAGACATAAAGTTTCTTATCCTTTTTTCTGATACCTTGAATTTTTGAGTTATCATTTTATTTTCTTTTATGCATATTTGTGCGGTGTCACCCCGTTTGAACCCGATTTGCATTACGGCCCCAACTACTGATTGATCTCGTCTGCCTAAGATCAATTCACAACGTGGGTAGGCGGACTGGAGATCAATGCAGTTACTTTGGTAACCAGGCGTTGGAAGCGAGTTGGGAACGACGAGGCTGATATCGAATCTAACCAGATTCCCATCCGAATCACCAAAAGGTTAGAACGTCACATTTGGGTGCCGCGACCGATACCAAGCCAGTTGGTCGTCACAGGACGAGACAACACGACTGACGCGACAGGCGGACGTCACGTTTGGAGCGGCGACACCCGAACGGAGCAGCGAAGAGCGAGCGAAGGCTGTGTTTAGGGATGTCGCAGCTGACGCCGCGACCAAGGACGTCACAGTTGGCGCTGCGACAAGGAGGTCACAGATCAACCTGCTGTTGATTTTGACATTTCAGAACGGAGAGATTGTTTTCATCATCTGAAATGAAAAGGAGATGGGGATTTCGATATAAAATGAGAGTTATATAAAAAAGACACAGAAGAAATATTTTCTTTTTTAAAGCCACTCATTTTCTTTCTTTCTTAATGACGAAGATGATCAGCTTAGGGAAAAAGTAATATGATTCATTATTTACATATACACACATACACCTCCACTCATTTCTTTAGTTTTTGAATTTAATGAAGCCTAGAATTGCGAAACGCGTAATATATATATATATATATATATATATATATATATATATATATATATATAGAGAGAGAGAGAGAGAGAGAGAGAGAAAGATGCACATATGTACACACACACACACACACACACACACACACACACACACACACACACACACACACACACACATATATATATATATATATATATATATATATATATATATATATATGTATATATATATGTATGGGTGTTAAAATTGTATTTTAAGGAACATTTGGGAATGATTTGTTCCATGGTACAAGATGGGTAGTGAGACCTTAGGAAAAATACCATGTTTTATCCATCGCCTTGTAGAACTATTTTTTTGCTTTTCCTATGTTCTGTTGTGTTATTATACAAAGCGAGTAGCTGTCTGCGCCATTTTCTATCTCAATGTCATCCAATCAGTTGTTTCCCCTTCCCGATTATTGTGGTTAAATCAATAACTCGTAAGTGCTTGTTCTTTACAAGAATCCTAGAATATATTTAGAGTGTGGCCATTTTTTCCATTAGCCGAAATGTGAGCAACCAGAATAGGCGCATTTTCAGAAAACAAGTTAAGTCTTCTCTTGATATATGTCATGCTTATTTCATTTTAATAGCATAATTTAAAATAATTCACACTTGATAAATCTAAAACATCACTATAAACGAGAAAACGACTCTAATGCGTATTTGGAATGCTTCAGAACAACGATGTCGGATGAATATCTTTGCTTGAAGAATCTGAAACTAGGTCTATTCATTTTAATTTGTATTAACTATAACGGGGCCCGTTTACGCGTGTTCATAATTAAAAAAAAATAACAGGTTTCATGTGCATTTACAAAAACAATTT
>CAHIKZ030005640.1:132500-145000 GCA_903632075.3 Acanthosepion pharaonis
TGTCAGCTCAATATCTGGCTAAACAGTATAGAATTAAAGGGTTCAGTTCAAAATTCCAACCACCTGATGAAGGCCGGAACGTACAACGGCCGAAATGTTGTGATAAATATGGCATCAAAGATGAGGAAAATAGTCTGAATAATGTAAATAATGTACATAACACCTCATCTCAGAAATATAGAGAGATAATAAAGTGACCTGTTGATTCGTGGTCGACAGATAAGAATCTTGCTAATATTTAAATGAATTAGAATAAAATATGGATTAAAAAAGATGATATAATAGATAAAATCATAAATAGGAAATATTTTAAAATTTAACATATTTTACTTTAATTTAAAATCTATCATTATATTTTGGTACGGAGTTATTTAAAGAAAATGTTCTGGTACTTTGTATTCTCTGTTATTTTCATTGGTCAGTTAGGTCTCACGTGTTAATGTCTCTATTCTACTAGGCATTTTTGTCTCTGACTGATAATTTCCGTGTGCTTAAATCTTGAACGTGATAGAGTAAAATAAGAAGAGTGTGAGGATATGTGTGTGTGCGTGTGTGTGTGTGCGTGTGCGTGGTAAATAACTGTATCTGAATAGATTGCGTTAAATTCTCACCTTTAAGAAACATTGTTTTATTGTGGAATCACGTTTCATCAGTAAAGCAAATACAAGTTTGAACTCCATGTTTCGCTTACATTACCATGGTTTACATCTCGGATATGTTTACAACGGAGTCGAATCGCTCTCATTCCTACTTAGATATTTTCACAAGGATTGCCACTTTGTGTGACAAACTCCAGCGTGCTTGCTTACCTGAACCCTTGGCCTCTTCAAGTCAAACATCATCGATCCTGTATATCCTTCACAACCTTATAATCTTCCTTTCCTCACACGTCATTCATGTCACACCTCATTACAACTTTAAGAGTAACCCTCTAACTTAAATGATTGTTGAGCATTGTATTAACTGAAATGTGGCATGAAATAATGCAAATTATTTTTCTTCCTATTCTTATTACCATAAAATTTCAGCTTATCCCTTAGGATGGGTGCACTTGTAAGAAAAATTAAAATAAAATGCCAACCTTATTATTTCTTGTTAGCTATACAGAGTGACATGGTGATTGATTGATTGAGCAGAAATAGTTTTATATATATTAGCCTTTTTAAAAAGAACAAGCTGTCAATCAATAAAGTAGCTGTAATAACGTTTGAAAAGTCAAACAGCGCCTAGATTGTGGTGTAAAAAAGCAAGCCTTTTCTGAAGTTTGCCAATGTATTTTAATCATTCATTATGGCTACTTGGATGAGTGTTTAGAACATTCACCATAAGAGCAGGAGCCCAGGTTTCAACCTCACCACCGCTAATTCGTCAGGAATGTGTTATCTTGATGTTATCGACCTGAGGATGTGATTCTAGCGTACGGCACGTTTGTTTGGAAAATGTCTGAAAACAAGATCATAGACGTGTGAATGAAATTGGACGTAATAGCACTATTTGGGAGCCGTAGATGGTTGTGTTAGTTGTGCATACTTGCCTTTGTTCAAACTGTTGGTCGAGCCAGAAAATGCGCTCTCTCACAGAAATTCTAACTAATGTCATCTTGGCATAGTTGCAATATAACACACAGTCGCGTTCTGTGGTTATTGAACACATATATGCCTAAGTGTGTGTCAGCAACAGGGATTGGCTCGCCGATGTAAAATACGTGGATGTGATTGGCCAGTCTTCATTTTTGCATTCTGACAAATCCCCTTCTCTCTTTGTTATTATCGTAAAAATTCGGCTACTCTACTCAGTGACCTTCCGAGAGTGTATATTCTATTTTTTTTCTGCTTTGGGTAGGAGCACGCATTTGCACGCCAAAACCTATAAAAAAAATCAAGTAAAGCAGGAAAAAACGTAAGAGGTTTGATAGAAGCAAGATTCACCCTTTACTTAATTCAGCATATTAGGAGACAAAAAAGACATGAAACATATCAATTTACATAATATCATAAGAAATTGGATTGTTGATAAAATTCAATAGAATGTCACAGGTTCATTGCGTAGACCTAGGGGAACAATTCTAAGAGATCAAATATATACTTAAGATAAATGACCTTTATCAAAGAAAAAAGTGTATCAGACTAACCTTTTGAAATAAAAAAAAATACAGGTCGATGATGCAGGCGAAGGGAAGAAAATATTGCGATTATATAAGACATGTAAAACAAAAATATAACGGATTTAAATTACGATATTTCATTGCCTTCGTGCGGCCTGCTTCAGACATGTGTTCACTAAATATTAATCCCTTGACAATAGAGACTTAATGCGGCCAACAGATTATTCCAACCTCTTCAAAAGGAGAAAATCCTTATTTAAACTACTGAGTTATTTTCTAAAACGAAAGATGTACTTCAGAATTCAAAATCCGAGAGAATCTTTTGAGACTTCTCGGATTTTGAATGTAAAATTATGTAGAAAACGATATAAATTATTTACTATTCTCACTAGAACAATGTGTTCTTATTTTTTCTTCTTTTAAATTAATTGCGTTCTTTTTCTTTCAAATGAGTAATTACAACATTGAGCATAAAAATATTTTCATTATTTGATGTGAGAACGATTAGTGAATTGCCGTTTGGTTTCGGAAAGTTCTAAGGCTGAGGTTATTGCGTTAAACAGAAATGTGTTCACAGCTATCAGTGGTTCCAAACTGACTTAGCCAGTCTGTTATTTCAATGTCACCCAGCCGACTTAGTCAGTCTGTTATAATATCTACTAGTATTCGGCTATTATGTGAGGCTTTGACAGTTTCGAATGATGGAAGATTCGAGAATCTCGAACTGTCCTGACGTTCATTTAGTGAACATTCTTTTCATTTAAAAGAAACTTTTAGTGACAAGCACATTTCAAGTTCTATCGAGTATCGATTGAAGATGATGATTTCGAAGGATATAATTGACATTTATATGTGCTTGAATATTTTGACTTTCTTTTCTCCAACTAATATTTAACTTTGTTTATTAATGCCACTCAAAGTTGATAATATTTTCTGTTACATCAAATTTAAAAACGTCATTTTTCAATACTAGTTGATCTGGGCAAATAAGATCAGAAATAAACATCATAAAATCAGTAAGTTTGAAATGGGTTCATTCAGTACGCGCTCTTCAGTGACAAAACTAGCCAGTCCAAACAGTAAATATGAGTAATTATTTCCTGGAGCTTCATGTTGCAGAATTGAGAAGTTATAAGAACCTAGGTTTAGTTTATTTTGTTTTACGACATATTAACCTCAATGGATTATTTAATGCCGACAAGATATTTTGATATGTTCGTATGAATAGAATAAGTATTTGTAAGAAATCAGTTTGTAGATCAGTTTCCTTGACATTTTATTTTAAAAGTGTTTTTTTGTTGAGAGCCAATTGTATTGTCGGTAATTTTTTTTTTCAAAAAATTATTGCTGGTATTTGTACTATAAAAAGCTATCTTTATACTTTCATAGTGTTTTGACCTTAGTTTTTTTGGGGGGGTTAACTATTTGCCCATAGCTGGGAACCCAACAGGTACTACCACCCCCGGTCATGGTAGACTTGGGTACAACAGCAATTAAAAGGCATTTCCACTCGCCTCAAAACCTCCTGATCACAGTCTTTGCTGCCGGATGTAGTTTATCATCATTCCCAGGGTGCTATAAGAAACATGGATATTCCGGTAAAAATTTGCTTTTTCAAAGCGAGTTCTAACATGCTTTTTGTACTGGGAGAAAGCTTCAGGTTACTTGTATGGGTCTTAACACCGACATCGACTCTACTTTTGTGTTTAAAAAACTGCAAACGAATGTTAGCAAAATTGGTAGGAAATCCGTTCTTCTGAGCCTACCCATTTTCACAACCAATTCCGCAGCACTGTCGGCAATCACAACGATATAATGGACGCATTGTTGATATTTTATCAGTAGTAACATTATCTTATTTGACAACAGCTGGATTTTAAACTAGCGTTTCGTAATATTCCTGATACAGATTTCATGGATAAGATTAACGATCGATCCGGCCCTGGGTCACTCAACGTAATTTTTGAATAAAATGTAGCAGGAATAATTGGGATATTCTTGAAGAGAAACAAATGTTAACTTGTAATTGGAAACATTCAGTATTTCTTCGAGTTGGATGAAAGCCTGCAACTGGTATTTCACCTGGATCCTAATTTAGCTTCTTGGGCAAGGGAAATAGTCAACTCGGATTTTTCATCGAAAAAAGTTCTCACTTGTTCTTCTTTAGCTATCATTTAAATTCAATGTCAAACCAAGCTTATCTTTGGTTCTTATTTTGCTTACACATGTTTTACCCGAAAGTTGACTTAACTACGATGACTGCATTTTTGTTGGCAGCTCACATAAGATAAATAGCTGTTACGTTAACACTTACTTAATTTAATTTTAAATTATGCAATATTTTATATACTAGTAAAATCCATGCTATAATTGGTCAAACTGTTGAACATTTCCCTGGACCTATTCTTTCAACATTTAATCTTCGTAATTAATATTTTAAATCTCCGCCGACTTTTGCACTTACACGATCAGATAGTATCTTAGATAATTAAATACGGTCGATATATTATCACAATTTTATGTGTTTTTTTTGTTTGGTTAGTAGAACGGTAATAGTAGGACTGATTTGTGTGAACAACCGATATTATCATTAAATATTTGATGGAATTATTGAGAAACGTGATATCAGGACATTACGCTTCAATGAAAAACTGCATCAGACATCTTCTTTAATAGGCCGTGTTCCTGAAGAACATGGCTCTTCATAATTTCCTGTTTTTTGTAGCTCTTAATAATTGTGCCATATTTTTAACGCTTCTAAAACTTGTTTTGCCATCAGTTTACTCAGGCTGAATGACTAGGTTATGAGTATTAATAAAATTGTCCATTCCTTTTCTCACGAGGCCCAGATCTCCGATTACTATTGGTTCAGTCACAGTTTTCATTCCTCAAATCCTGTCAATCTCGATTTCTAGGTCCTTGTATTTGGATAATTGCTCGATGATTATCATGGAGTTGTTTTTTGCAGATGGTACTGCTATGTCAATAAGCATACATTTCCCTATTTTTTTGTCTTTTATAATAATATCAAGTCTGTTGGGTTTTATCTCCCTGTCAGTTTGAATTGGCATGTCACGGCGGATAGTGACATTGTTATTCTGGGTAACTGTGTCTGCTGGGTTCTCATGCCATCTATCAGTGTTTATTATTATTATTATTATTATTATTATTATTATTATTATTGTTGTTGTTGTTGTTGTTGTTGTTGTTGTTGTTATATTATTATTATGCATGTATTTTTGTATCCCAAAATGTTTGCCTGTTTCACGGAAGGCGAACTGGAAACGAAATAATTAAAATACTCCGGCATTTGTTTGTCACTATTCTCACTGTAATTCATAGGATGGATTAAGAATTCTGACTTGTATTCCTAATTCATTACAGCTCTTATTTTCAGTTTCGACACGCGTTTGATATGAAAAACTTTCCGCATCAACTCTTTGTATTTTCTGAATATTGGCGAAGCTTTTAACATTTTACCCCAAGTTATGCGATAAAGGATACAAGGGATTACTTATATTGAAAGGAAAAGTGAAGACAATTAAAGAGCAGGCTGGGAGGAAACAGAGAGAGAGAACTGACGTTACATTTGAATTGTTGAAGAATTTAGTTGCGGAAAGCAGGAAGCCGGAATAGAATTCTGGAAGCGAGAAGTAGCATAGAACGTACGGTTGCTGTTAGCACTATCATCTGTAAGATTACGAGACCCAGCCGCCAATCTAGCTGTGAACTTAAATTTGTAAAGGCACGGTACCAACAAGGAAAACTCATCAGAGTAGTTGTCTACAAAGAAGATAAGTTACGGACTTGAAGCTGATATGTCAGGTCAGTAAAATGATAAAATTGCAGATTTTTTCAAGTATCTCTAGATATGTAGAAGTGGCCGCCCAGATGCTGTAGCTATGGCCAAAACACGGATGAATGGTAGATTCATAAATGATCTCGATAGATATTGGGGAGAACAATTGTCTCGCACGAAACAGTGAACTGACTTTCCTAGCAGGAGATTTCTCACATGATTTAGTCTAATTGCCGATCATGTGGCACAAAAATTATCTCAGACATCTCAGATATCAACAACAGAACATATCTAGATACTCTTTTTATTAGGCCTAAAACATGAAAGTTATTGTATATGAATGCGTTCATAGTAACGTTTAAATATTTAAACGTGTAACATAATAAAATATTAATATAAATGTATGGAATATTATGTTAAACGAATATTTTTCTTTGTCCTATATGTTTAGAATTTATTTATGAACAAGATTATATGTTGTATTTTATGTATGGTTGACCGTATCAGCTTTCATAATGCTCTTTTATATTCCCCTCACCTTTTCGTACAATATCACCCAGTAAACATCTATATTGAGTGACCCTGGTTGAATTATCAGTAAAAGAAATATTGTTTTCTGGGTGTTAATTATAGTTGGTTTTGCATAGACATCAGTGTAATTGATCATTTGCTGTAAATAATTGATATTGTTTTTTAAAAATAAAACATGTACATATCTCAAGAATGACAAATATCGGGAGCTTAACAAATATAAACATTCAGAATTATATTTTTGTAAAAGAATTATTTAATTTAAAAGGAATATATAACCAGAATCAGCAAAACAGGAATGAATCAGAATTTACAATAAATTGAATAGCTATTTTTATATTTTAAAACGTGATTAAATAAACATTGTATCGTCCCAACCAAGTTGATGCTCAGATAATTCTTTAAGCCAAGAGATCTTCGTTCTGAATGACACTTAGTGATAAGGACTTCCGATATAAATGTGGTCGTGAGAGATATTATAAGAGATCAAGTAGACAGCTGAAGCAGGAGGAGATTGATTTGGTTTCGACTCAAAATTTTAATGAATATCATTTGGAGTGACGTTTGAAGATTTTGCAATCTATTGTTTCTAAAAGTTAATGTTTACTTTTTTAAACTTCCTGTCATTATCAATGGTTTTGCATCAACTGTGTAATCTTGATCCTAAGCCTACATGGTATTTAAATAAATGATGATTTATAAAGGTGATTTATGGTGAAACAGATGAGTTTTGTTACTAGACAGATTCTCATCGAATGGCACATCATTTTGACAGTCAAATACACGAAAGTAAGAGTAGAATTCAAGATATTTTAATGTAATGTCCACTTGGACAGAATCGAAATGAAATGTCCGTTTGGATGGAAGCGATCACAGATATCCACAACAATTCGCTTCTTTATTATCTGTGAACTGTCACGAGTCCTGGAAACGTAAGTGGATTGCATTCCCGTTACCTTGTTTACGTAGTAATCTTCAGAGATTGGCTGATCCTAAGACTATCGTGCCTCGACTGCCCTGCTATTTAACACGTAAGTACGTGGGGAAAATATGGGTAAGAATTTTCGAAAGTGAACGCAATTGATTCGGCGTGGAAGTGAACTCAGCTGACTGATACCTTTCTCCAGACTTATGCTACACTTACATTCATATATTAAACGTTTTAGCGAAGCAAAATAAGAAAGAATTTGACGGAATAAATGTAACATCTGTGAAAATGTATTATTTAATTTAAAATAATAAAAAGAATACTGACTGACAAACTGTGATGAAGTTTTTTTTGTTGTTGTTTTTAACTCAGTGTTACGTTTATTGGTATACTTACCTCAATAGGAGTAGAAAGTTACGCCTATCGTTCGCTTTGCACGCATTTCCGGTTTTTTAAGCAAGAGTAGAGATTTATTCCTTGTTTCCTGCTTAGGATTGTCTGTCTGGTTTCTTTTAAAATGTTCTTATTCTCTTTGTCGTCTTTGCCTCTTAGTGGCGTTATCACCTTGCTTAGGATGCAATGATTAAAAAATGTTTTTTTTTTTTTTACAAAGTCTCGAATGTTATTACCATAGAAAATATTCGTATTATTTCGCCGTAAATGTTACAGCCATAAAAATAATATGCTGAATATATTATGGAATTTAGTGATTTTTCGGAATTCTTGCGAAGTTGGTTTTCTTGCTTCTTAAATCATTTTTTTAGAATTAGCTAAAACCAAATAAAATATAAGATAAAGAATATAAATAAGCGTGTAAGAAAAGAATAATCAGTTTCGTAAGAATTTTGGTTGGCAATGGACGCTGAACAGCTAATTTTCTTTAGCGTATTCGGTTGCATTCAGACGTGTTTAACCTTGATGCAAGAACAAATAGTGCACCTCGCCTAAAGTCATAACAATCTGTATGGCGTTCGTCAGGTGATTGGGTCGTCTTTCAAAATGACAGGCAAATCATTTGCTTCCCATCAAGCTTTCAGTGAGTTGGCGTAGAAATGCGAATGGATCTTCATTGTGAGAACCCGCAGCTGAATATTGGACCTGGCATGGAACTTGACTTCTATCCAAATTCCACTCTTCTCATTTGATATCTCAGTTATGAGGTGTCCCTTTAGATACTCAAGGCCGATGTGATCAATAAACACAATCTGAGGATGTCAAAGAAATAACAAATAACGTTGGTTTTTTTTCCTCTTTGTTTCTTTGGCTAATTTTAAGTAAAATATTTTTATATTAAAATTAGCCGTCTTATTAAGTTACGTAATAAATCATAAGGACAAATGTGGAGAGAGTGATTTTATCAATTCAGTTTTTATGTATCAGAAGTCAACGTATTTAATATAAGCATGCCAATATTTTTTCGTCTCTGGGCTCGGACGTAGACAGCTCAATTTAATATAGTCTATTCGATTTTGCATTTTTCTATCTTGTTTTCGCTTTCGAAAACTCTTGCTATTTAATCAACTTTGTTTAACTTGTAAAATATAAAAAAGGTAAATATTCGATCATGTCTATTAATAACTTCTTATTCTTTGTAGATCTTAGTAAAGTTTGCTTTTTCACTATCTCGCAATCCTTGCTCTTCCCATCAGTTACTCGTTTTCTTTTTGCCTCTGCCCGACTGACACTGCTGGGAGTGTCAAATTCTCTCATCCTTTGTCCTCATAATGTGTCCTAGAAATTTGAAAATATCTTTTTTTTTTAAATATAAGCTTTATTTTTGTGTTCATTTTTGTCCGGCATAAAACCACAGACGCAAGAAAGATTGAATAGTGGCATATATTACTATAATATGCTATGAAAGAAATAATATACGATATCAGAAAGAATGAATAGTTGCTTATATTAATAAATAAAAATACATCACTCCTTTAGAAACTGCTTTCTTTATTGTTACAAAATGCGGAGGCCACGGCTAGAATCGTCAGCGATTTACCGGAGAGATTTATGGGCGGGACATTCTGATAGTGATGAATGACCTTTTATCGGGGTTTTCAATATAAGTCCAAAGACAGAGGGTCTCGAAAATTCTGACGAGTCGATATGCATCTCACACTCACGTTTGTGACTGGTTGATACCACTCGCGGAGGGACGCTGAGTCAATATGCGATGTGTGTTCTGGACAGGTCTTTCCTGCTACTAACTCTTAGAATCAAAGCAGCCAGAGTTAATAAAACTAATACCAAAAGTAAATGACCCTTTTTGTTGACACCCATTTGTATTAATAGCGTGAGGATCCCGAGAAGAAACATTACGTGAGGATACAAAACTGAATAGATATGTATATTTCGATAGTCTGTGAAAGATATCATTTATTAGGTACAATCAAACATTGCTTGATCATCGATGGTTTCTCCTGCTCATGGAGGACGCAGGTTCGAATTCTGTCAGAGAGTGTATGTTTTTCTTTTCTAAGTTTTCTTGAATATTAAGACCGGTATAGAAATATGAATAAATAGACAGTTTAATAATTAAACGGGGTGTCCACTTAAACATGGGTATCCACTAAATACAGTGGTTAAGTAATAAAATCTGTCGGATTAATAAATAAAATTCCATTCACATTTTTAGAAATTGTTTTGCTTACGTCAGGATACTAAGAGACGATAGGTATATTTCGAGATTCTGAGAGAGATTTATGATTTTTACGCACTATCCCGCCTGGGTTGATTGGCGACGTTGTCCATGGCCGGGGCGGTCTACATCATGTTGTATTTAACCACGGTTTCTCTTAAAAATGCGGTGGCAAGACCGAATCCAGTCGGAGAATGCATATTTTTCGTTATTAATATTTGTTGAAAGTTGGTAGGCGAAGATGAAGAAATATATTGTTTGAAAATAAATGTTTATTCAAATATGTGTATCCTGTAAAAATAACGTTTATTAATTATCTTTCTCTCTCTCCTCTTTGCTATATCTCTCTCTTTCTTTCTCTCTCTCTCTCTCTCTCTCTCTATATATATATATATATATATATATATATATATATATATAATAACATCATAATTATATTGTTGATTGCGATCGATCGTTAATCACGGACACGATATGTAAAGCTTTCTTCTTAATGTTCCATTAAGGGTTAATTCTTTTTTCCCACTTTGGTCTACTGCCTTGTATAGGAGGCCCTGTAGTTTCATTTCTGAGTCGGCAGTCAACACAGTAACATCTGCGTAGTTTATAATATTCTTAAACCCGCTGACAATAAATCCTATGAGCACCTCCGGTTGCCCTCGGAGAGCGTCGTCGTAAATGTTTAATCAACCGGGGAGAAGACACATTTTTTCTCACGCTTCTTTTTATTATTGTGTAGTTAGTCAATTGCTTATATGTATATATTGTGTTTTTTTGTTAAATTCAAATAGATTCTTGTTCCATAGTGTAATTATATTTTAAATCAAGTTCACCTCAAGCAAGGCAGTAAAGACACTAAGACACAAGACATTACTAGTTTACAAAGTAGAAACAACGGAAAAATGCGAGAAAAAAAATCTGTTACCATATAACTTACGTATACATCGAACTCAACTGTATATCGATTACACCTCGTTGCCAGTCTAGTATTGCTCTTATATTCATAAAATCGAGGTACCATAGCAATGAGCTCAACCGAACAATTATCACGAAAATATTTATAAAACAGGCACAGGGAAGCAACTTTACGTCGGCGGGATAATCACTGAAGCCGAGAGGCCAGATCATGAACAATTATACTGTAGATTCTTCTTTGTATTTTATCAAGTACTCTTGATATATAAAAGGAACACCAGACCATATGTGACAGCAATATTCTAGCATAGACGTATAGTATACTTCTCGATATATAAGATAGATTCTGGAGAGAGAAAATGTCTAGCACAACACATTACAAATTTTCTTATCAGGTGTCCTAACAATGGATTCATTATAGTATTTGCACTTCATGTCAATCGAGAACATCAACCCGAGAAGGCACAACGTGTGACTTTCCTGAAGGTTATCTTCAGCCATGCTGATGAAAAGCAAAATGGGATCTCTCAGATTTAATAGTGAGGTATTTGGTTATGAAGGCGTTAAAATTCAACAGGCATTCTTTTCCCCAGTTAACAACAGATTGAAGGTTGCTTTTCACATCAACCGCCAATTATCGATCGGATCGGATTTACTATCGAAACTGGAGTAAAGGTTTGTATCATCACATAGATAGCATGTTGAGAGCTTATGCCATCGGGAAGGTCATTTGAAGAAAATTAAAAACAAAGTAAGGTCACGGATAGAAATTTGGAGGACACTTGCATTAGTGCGAAGGATCTGGATGAGATGCATATAAACCCTTCTATGATTTTTACAATCATCTCTAATTTTTACTCCCACAAAGCATATGAATTTGAAGGTATCCCTGTAATGGTCCTTAAGAAGTGTGCTCCGGAAATGGCTCCTGTTCTCTCTAAACTGTAAATAATTACATGGGTGCCTCTGGTCTCCCTGCCGGTTGGAGTTCATCATCTTTTGTTTTAATTTTTTAAGAACAGGTGAACATGAAGAAGTCAAACTAGTCGATTACGACATATTGAAAATATATGAAAATCGACAAATGATTAGTTGTAATTAAAGTATAAATTAGTTTAAATTAAAAAATGTTAATTCTCTAGTCAACAAAACGATTGCGTAGTTCTTTCGAAAAGAACTATTCATTTGCAGATAAAGTACTGAAAGCTTGTAGCATTTCACAATTACCTAAACGCCGGAGAAATCATATCAGAAGATAATAAGTTTGAAAAAACATCTTATTACATGCAAACGCTAAATAAAAAGTTTAAAGTTAAAATCATCAAGGCCACGGTTTGATATTTTCTATGGCGTTTCAGCAAAATTGGAATTAAGTTTTAATTCCCTGCGTGTCCAATAATGATATAATGCCTTCAATTTCTCATGAAGAGCTGACAATTGAGTTTGCCATTTTTTCGATCAGAGCCTTGACAAATCGTTCGTTAACCTTCAATAAATTGTTAATATTTCATTTTTTTCTTTTTTTTTTTTTGTGAAATCGGTAACTGATGGATCTGAGAAGCTATATGGATTTGGCTGGTGATGTTTGTAT
>CAHIKZ030005640.1:150000-222500 GCA_903632075.3 Acanthosepion pharaonis
ATAATTCAACAGATAATAATAAAAAGAAGAATACACCACTCAATAAAATCAATTATTATTACGGACAAAATGTACTGACCGTATTTGCACCGTATTTAATAATAATAATAATAATAATAATGATAATAATAATAAACTTTTCTCATCACGTGAAATATATATAGAACAATTTACACATTCAGTTAAAAATAAAAATACAAAAATTCCTTCCATATCTTTAAAGAATATTTGCAAGCTTTAGGATATATACATAACTTGAACACTTTTAAAATTTATGTCTAAAAAAGAAATTAAAAGAACACAAAAAAATTGAATAACATCTTAATAGCGGTAACTTGTCAGTCATCTTTAGTGAAACATGTATAAAATAGGGACTTCTACCCAAATACACAATTATATATATATATATATATATATATATATATATATATAAATATATATATATATATATATATATATATATATATATATATATATATATATATATATTATTAAAAATTTATCTACCTCTCTATCCTTACCTCTTGTAGATATGTTATTCATGGAGGTATGCTATATATTTCTCGTATATGCCCGTATATGTAATATGTGGTCATACACAGAGATATAGTAAGATCAAAATAAAATATGCTAGGAGGCCCATAAAACCGAAATTATCCTTCAGTATAGTGAAATGAAAGCGAATTGATGTGGTCAAAACTCTATTCCCTCGACAAGTATTTTTAAGATCTTGGACGTCTTTCAATAAGAAACGATTTTTATTTTCATAACTTTGTCGACGCCGGTTGGTCTGTCTCTTGTTTTCATACTGTCCGGTTAATGGATCTTTATCAGGGATCAGATCTTTATGAGTCATTCACGAGGGACTCAGTTAAAATCGCTTCGTGTAAATAGGTATGGCCAGTAAGATTGGTAATCAACAGTCTTTTTTCTCTACGAAAAGGAGAAATTTATACATTTCAAAAGGAAGAATCATAAAGGAACTGAAGTACATTGCAAAGCATCGAAAAGAGAATGGGTCACCAACCAATGGTGGATCACTACCTCCTCTTGTCGGCTTCGTCTGTCCAATTTGTCATTTATCGATTATGACTGTCTTTTGACAAACTTCCACTAGCCATAAATTTTCCTGGGAAAAGTCGGAGAATTAATCTTCGTTCCAATGCAGGAAACATAAAAAAATACTTTATAAGATGTATAGTTATTTATTATTGGTTTATTTGATTTATTCTCCGGGGTCAAAATTTTGGATATAAAAACTTCCTATAAGAGAAACGTTTTCATTTTTCTTCTGGAAGGAACATTATGTCAGATGCCAAATACCCAGTTCCTTTTTAAGTGGCAGGGTAGAATATGAATTTGATAAATAAAACGTCAGATCATTTATTTACTGGGTGTCTATGAGGCCTGGGAATCAGAAAGTAGTTTATAGCTCAATCAGTTCCATAAAAGTTTAGATCCGTGTTCGTGGGTAGTAGTGACGATTTAATATTTTGTACGTGAATGAAGAATCCAATATAGTATGATTTTTTTCATAATTTTTACATGAAAGAGTTTCCTTTCTATATATAAGTTTATATATATATATATATATTTATACACGTTTCATTAAATAATATAGACAAGTGTTGTCTATTTATTTTATGTAAAATTTGTTCGTAACATCTGATAAGTTTGATAACATTATCATTAAACGAAGAAAGAAATTCACAATATTGATCCATATTTTTAATATAATCTAAGCTTTCGGCTTACATAAGCCATTATCAAAGATGTAAATCACAAACATATTAAACAATATACGGACACGACAGTGATGATAGTCTGTCATTGTTTACATAGTTAATCACTAAGCAACGATAAACACGCGCATATAAGACGCTAGAAGCGAAAATCGCACAACATCTCATGACGTCACACATGACTACACGAGAGTGAATTGTAGAATGAAACAAAATCAATTATGGCATCTCTACAAATATTCTTAAATGTCTATAATTGGTAACAGAAGCCATTGGTTTATACCAACGCCTTTCCTTACTTCATTCTACAATTCACTCTCGTGTAGTCATGTGTGACGTCATGAGATGCTGTGCGATTTTCGCTTCTAGCGTCTTATATGCTGTTATCAAACTTATCAGATGTTACGAACAAATTTTACATAAAATAAATAGACAACACTTGTCTATATTATTTAATGAAACGTGTATAAATGAAAATATGCTGCCTTACTTCTATTGATTTATGATATTTTTAAGGTCAGTAGTTTTTAAAATATTAATTCTCTTGAAAATTAACTTAGACATATCTAAATTTCTGTGGGTGTTTAAATGTTTAGCGATGGTAGGAAAGTTGGCTCCCTATACCGCGCCAGGAAATTTTTCTCACCGGAATCGATACTTCAAATCTACAAATCAACCATTTGCCCTTGCATGGAGCATTGCTGTCATATATGGTCTGGAGCCCCTTCTAATTGCCTCAAGGTCCTTGATAAAATCCAAAGACGGATATGCAATGTAATTGGCCTTGATCTGGCATCTCGTCTGGAACTGCTCTCTCACAGACGTGCCGTTGCCTCCCTCTGTCTTTTTTTTTACAAATACTTTCACGATAACTGCTCCGATGAGCTGCTTTCGCTGGTTCCCAGAATTCGTGAATTTAAGCGCTCAACTAGGCTGGCATCTCGCTCTCACCCTTACACTGTCGAAATGTAACCGTCTCTTCTACTCCAATAGCTTCATGTTTCGCACTTCTCGCCTGTGGAACTCCCTCCCCATTTCTTGTTTTCCTGATAACTATAATCTCCAACTATTTAAATGTAACGTCAATCGACCTCTTCAGATGTCCTGATCTATCCCCTAACCGTCTCTTCATCTTTTCCTCTATCACTCCTCTTTATTCTCGCTCCAACTCTGTAACTCTTTGCGTGCTAGTGGCTTCCCGCCTTGCTGGGGATTGAATGCTTAAAAAAAAACTGAGGTCGAATTCAAGTTGGGATCGTTGCATCCATTCACGCTTAAATACCCTTGGGGGAAAAAAAGTGTGTATTCGGTTCTTCTCCCCACAGCTATGGATCAAGTAAAAGGATTTCTATATAGAAAATCGTAATTACCTCAAAAATCCGTCCTGATGGTGTTTCGCCTTGATGTGGTAGGACAGCTGGCGTGCTTCAACGACCCTCAGAGATATGAGGGCGGGATCAGTTCGAAAGAAACTCAACATCTCTATTGGGTAGGAGCCAAACGAAATACATATCCTTGTCCTCCAGGCTGTGGGGTTGTGCTAACTGAAAAACTAGCTTGTTAGAGAAACCTAAACGATATCTTCAAATAACGATATGGCTGATAAAGGGTCATCCAAAGGAGAGCGTATGGCGTGTGCTGTTGAAAATCCCCCGGAATGGCAGTCGGCATGACATGGAACGACCTGATGAGGATCACCCGGAATCGCGTCCGTTGGAGACGTGTTGATGCGGCCCTATGTTCCCTAAGGATTTAATAGGCATAATGAATGATCTTAAAAGTAAACTCTTAATACAATAGCCACTCGTAAAAAATAATTATCCTTACAATCCAGAATATATTTTACGTTAAAAAACAACAAATGACTGAGAAAAACAAACATACCAATCACTCATGAAAAATTATACTAATTAATACTTTTTACCAATTTTGTTACAGAATATCTGAATCATCTTGTCGATCCATATACATTGATTTATTATTTTTGTATATATAACATCGTTATTTATCCTTATACTAAACCTTAGAAACAGGCAGACAATACAAGCATAAGAAATATATTTATGCTCAATACAGAAACTAGCTGTGAAGTACACATTAAATTTTATATTTTATTTTCTAAGTATAGCGTAAATTTTAACATGTATTTTCTGAACAAACAATCATGACATATAGAAGTTTAAAGATCATTCAAAATTATCTGATATAATGCTGGTTTTTTTTTCTCCTAAAATCATTGTTCTTTCACTCTCTTAAAGGAAGCGAGCAATGCGTTTTTGTATTTTATCAATCAGAATTACAAATTACCTCGAGAAAATGATGCCAATCAGCTAAATAAGAATATAAAAATAGGTGAAAAGAATTATATAAAAAATGGCTACAAACTGGCAGTGGGTATGCTTAAGCTAAAAATTAGTTTGTTTTCCATTACAAGTATTTTTTCAGCTTGCGATATTTATTTTTTTAAGTTTTACATAATTTTTGAGTCAACTATTCTAATTTACGAAAGAAAAACGCAAACTTCGTGTAAAGCGAGGTTTAAATGGCTATTACTTGTTGGAGTTGAAATGCAATCAGCTACAGTGAAAAGCTGAGAATTAAGTTTTTTTTCTGTATTTGACAATAACGAATTTATGAAGGAATCGATGCTAAAAAGCCATGTCAATTTTCAAGGATTTAACTCAGTTATTAAAAGGATTGGAATGTCGCAGAGATTAGAGGAGGCTTATTAATGTCTTTTGAAAAGTCAATTCTCTTGCCAAATTATATCATTCAACAAAAAGAGACAACTGATTTTATTTGACAAAACTAACTGCAAATCTATTCAAATATATTCAAATCTTGAATATGATAAGACCTTACTGAACAATAATTCACCGTTTAGTAATATTTGTATTATATGATTTTTCGCATTTAATATGTTTTCATAATTATTATTGTTTCTATTTTTTAAAAGTAACTTTCACCTTGTACAAAGCCAGACGGCCACTCGTGGTAAACGGTTAAATGTAGTTTATACGAATAAAAAGGGAAGATAATGGTTAACTTAAGACATAAACAGGTGAAGATTGTAGTGATCTAAGACTCATCTTCTTAGGAGTCTGTTCCACAGAGCTGTAGTTCACGGGAAGAAGCTGTTCGAGTGGAACTTACTTCTCAACGATGGAATACAGAGGGAATATGGATGGTTTGCTACAATTTGAGCGGCATGGCGGTCCGAGAAGTGAAAGTTAGACCTGGCGGAAACAACAAATGTAGTCGGTCCGAGCACCTTCCATAGAATTAGCGACAGAGCAATGAATGCTCCGCCACATCCGTTGGAGGTTGGAAAATAATTCTTCTCCAACAAGAACTCGACGATGATTTTGAACTCTATCAAGCCTGGAAAGTAAAGAGTGGGAATCTCTCGCCCAACTAATATTTCATTTAAGGCCTGATATTATAAAGATAGAGATAGCACGAGGATTCATGTACAGGAAGCTGATCATTTTACATGCATCTTTAGCAATGGTCGTATGTTCCACTAGAAATAGGTGTGAATTTTAGGCTCATTCAAGGTAAGGTGCCTCCTTGACAGGGCATGTTCATCGCGACTGGATGTAGTTCGGGTCTAATCAGCGGTGATGGAATAAAACTAGTTTGGTTTTCGAGGCATTGAATGTATTCAGCCAATTCATTCTCCACTGGGAAATTAGGGCTAGATCAGATAAGAAGAGAGGTTAACTGCGAATCTCTGACTGTCAATAATTTTAGAGATGCTCCTGCCTATCGTCGTATCATCGATATAGATGTTTACAAATGATTTGAATATATTCCTAGGTAGATTATTTATGTAAATCAGACAGAGTGTTGATACGAAAAGTGTGGGGGTCGGCTGCTTTGACTGCCAGGGCGACAGATAACTGACCGTTAATATCTACCTTCATGGATCTACTGGTTAAGAAAAAAATTATAATTGAGAAAACCCTTCCGGTGATTCCATAATGGAGATCTTGTGTAGCAAACATTTGTGCCGCATCTAATGCTATGGTCCTGGAAGGTGGGGTGTCGTCAGGAGCCTAAGTCTATGTGTAATGGTAGTTACGACGTCAGCAGTGGATCCCGCTGATAGAACCCATCCTGCTCGTCTCCCAATAGGTTGTTTCTATCTAGATCTCCGAAACATACTTCTCGATTCAAGCCTCAAAAGCTTATTGATGATACTGAAGAGATTAATAGGTCTAGGATGGGCGGAGGAGGATCACGCGACCGCCGTCTTAAAGGCCGGATATACGCACGCCTCCTTCTACAGGCTTGGTAAGGATATCTTCTTTAAGCAGCGGTGAAATAACTTCGCTAGGGTTGGAGGTAATCGTGGGTTGATATTCTTATTCATTGCAATTTCGTCTGTGTCAGTGGTATCATTAGCGTCGAGGCTTTTGAAAATTCTAGACATTTCTCCTGTTGAAACTGAGATTGTGTTCAAGGATACGTGGGAATTTGGAGTGGGAGTGGCCCTTGTCATCTAACGTTGGGTTTGATGGAAAGATCGAGATGAAGAGCTTTGCCTTTTCTGTCGAGGGAGATATGACCCAGGGTCATTTATATAGTGGCCACAGCCGTTTTGCCTCTGTTTAAAATTTATTTCGTGGTCTTCCAGAGTTCTCGAGAAGCAGTTTGTTTCTTTACAACCTTGAACTGGATAGCTTGCACGTATCTGCAATTTGAGTATTCGAGAATTCTCTTACAGCGAGTGCGAGCACTTCTGAAGGAAGTAAGCATCCGACTACACTGCACCTTGAGATCGATATCGATATAGTTGTTCCGGTGAGTTATGTTTGCAGCGCATGGAACGGTAAACTAGGGCTGACTGAATTTTACTAGAAATCTTTTTCGATATAAAACATTCCATTCCATAAATGATTCATTTTCAGACTTAGGCAGCAGTTTTGGGGCAGTGTGCTTGATGAAATTTGACAGAGGAGATTCCGTCATATAGAACAGAAAGTTATCCAAGTCTGCCTTCGTATAGCGAAAGAACGTTCTAAGGAATGATAAATCAGGGCATATCATTTCTTTGAAATTAATCTGGACACTGACTCGGGAAAGGTTTGATGTGCCTATTCGGGTGATTTTTTTCCTAAGTATTTGTCAGGGTAGGATATTAGAAGAAAGTCGACAAGGTTTGCCTGCGTCCGTGACACGGGTGGGTCTGCGATAATTTGGATTAGTTCATCGTCGATTTTCTTCGAGTGGACTAACCACTCTTTGAGGTTATTATTAAAGCCACCGCAGACATGAACGCTTGCAGAGGGAAATTGAGTGAGGATTTTATTCTCAGATATTCCATTGAAGAGTGCCGTCCCTTTGTCTTGGGGTGATAGAGTGCAAAGACGAATGTGGCACTATGGATAAGTGCCACGCAGAAGCAGATATACGCAAGATCAGGTTCCTCGTTTTTCCTCTCCTCACAGGGAAAACCGTCCTTGATGTAGATACCGAGTCCGTGGCTATGTGATTTTTGGTGTTCAGTCTCATTATAATGGGTGTGTAGTCTGGTCATGCTATTAAGGCATTGGTACCTGTTTCAGACAAATCAGGAGGTCGGGTTAAACGGAAGAAGGTGGAGTTCCACTTCTGAAAATTTCGATCGTAGACTCCTTACACTGGTGTAGGAGATAATATGCCTGGGGTTAACTTTTTTTAAAGGTTGAGTTTGCTCGATTCATTCGTTTTCAATTTGATCAATATCATGTATGTTTTTCTTGCTTTGATGGGTGACTAGTAGCAAGTGAAAAAGACACCCACAGGAGATGCCTGCATAAATAATTTGCATTGAATCATGCCGTAAAAGTACTCTTCATCATGACATCGAGAGTCTCCGCAGGAAACAACTGCACGGTCCATAAACCATCGACAAAATGGCAGTACAATATCGCCGATATTATACACCTGATGATGAGATAGAGTTCTTTTGAAGTGATTCGGATCGAAAGAAGATTTCTTTAAAATGGCTGACAGAAATCTGGAGAGCATTTCTAATTTGCCATTTAGTGCGATTTTAATATGACAGAAATCATTCAATCATAAATGCGAATAAAAATTATTTGCAAACAAAGATTTGAAAAGTTGACTGTTTTCATTCTAGTAGACAACATTACAAGGACTTCTGGGGAAACGGGTGGAAAGAAAGTACGTCAAATTGGTAAACATTAACTGTTGTGCTTATATAAAATGGTGTGCCAAAAGGACTGTTTTTTTTCTCCTTGACACCGCTATTATTTAATACTACCTTCACTTCTTCGGCAATGACTATTTACAAGATAATAAAAATGTATGATTTTAACATTTTAAAAATGTGTGAATTATCTTTAATAAAGAAATATTTGTTATTTATTATTTTATAAAGAAATAAAGAAATTAACTATTTTCCTAAAAAAATAAAAAACAATTACAAAATATGTAAACTATGTGCAATACAATGATTTATTGAGCGGTATGTAAATAAATATAACAACATATTTTATTCATCACATATATAAATTAGAGTTTATGTGTGTGTGTTTGTGCAGGTGTCGTTCCAAGCAACTTTTCCGCTCCTGTTGGTACGATTTCAATGATTCATAGCTCATTCAAAATCCCTAGAAAAGTTAGGCGCAGCAAACGATTTTCGTTTAACTCAGATTCAGATTTGCAAGATTCAGCTAGTTCAAATATATATATATATATCGATATATTATACTAGCCATCGATTTTAGTGGAGTAACTCTTTTGTATCCAATATTGCAGTGCACGTTTTATTAAGAAATAATTTAAAAGATTTCCTATCGGCCGGTATTTAAGCTAGCTCCTGTGAAGGACACTTGGCTTGGCCATCATCAGACTAGGTAGGAGGTAGTAGATGCGATAAGCATCAATAAACTACAGAAGAACTCAAAACTGACATTTAAGTATTGAATTAAAGTTTAAGATTATCTTTTTAAAAGTTCAACGATAATTCTTCTGCTGCCACTTAATTTGAAGACGGTTTTATGTACATAGATCCTTATTTATATTTTCATGGGAGAGACGCCTACACACTGTCTCCACATCAAGACGATTTTTGACATAATGTCAGTTTTTAAAGCATGTACACCCGATCTAGGAATAAAAATTGCCCGCAGCGCCGCAACTGTGGGTTGGGCTGGCCTCGGTGCGAGCACAGATCTTTCTCTCTGGTGCAATGAGAGGGTGAGGCCTCGGACAGCTGTTTCCTAGGACTGGACACCACTCGGTATAATTTTCCTCAGTTGCGACTGAAAGATGATAAATAAATGGTTAACTTATTGTAATTTGTATTTATGAATGAAATATTTATTTAAAATTTTTGTTACAAAGATTTAAAGTAGGGAATATATCTTACTTTGCGAAGCGATAGCGAGCGAGTGAATCCTGCTATATCAATATCAATAAATTTCTGCATAAAAGAAATGCGCTGAAAATGCATTTTTTTTCACTTTATATTTATAGTTACACGATTTTGTCTATTTATTTAAATTTTCTTGTTTACATACATCTTTTTTTATAAATTCATGAATACTTTTTTTTTTCATATTTATTTCTTTATAAAATGATGAATGAAAAATATCACATTGTATTTGTTTATTCTCACTTTTCAGGTTTCTCATTTTTTTTAATATTGTAAATATGAAATTATTCTTTTAAATAAATGAAAAAAATAATAAATAAATAGTGTTTAATATTGTTGATGTCAATTCTCAAATAATAACGAAAACTTATGAATTCACTTTCATATATTTGGGTTTTATTAAATTTCTAATAAATGGTCTTTAAAACAACAAACATTCTCGAAGGAGTGAAGTTAATTAAAATAATAGGGTTAACAACGTAAGAAAAAACAACATTTGACACACAGCATGTAGGAAGATTAAAGATTGCCGTCAAATCTCTTATCCCCGAAATGGCGCAAATGAAAAAGAAAAATACAAAATTCTAAATGATATAAAAATAGTAATAAAGAATAAAAAATACAAAAACAATCTTGCACAAAATTTTCTGTTGGCTTTTTTTTTTTTTTTAAGCATTACGCCCCGAGCAAGGCGTGAAGCCACTAGGATGCAGCGGGTTGCGGAAGATTTGGAGCGAGAGCAGATAGGAGTGATAGGATGAGGAGAATGTTTGTGGGTAGATCAAGGTAACTGGAGATATCGATTGACATTACATTTGAATATTTGGAGATTATAGCTCTCAGGGAAACAGTAATAGGGAAGGGTGTTCCACAGGCGAGAGGTGCGAGTTATGAAGCTATTGGAGACGGCTACATTTAAAAGTTTCTACAGTGAAAGGGTGAGAGTGGGATGCCATCCTCGTAGGACGCTTGAATTCATGAAGTCTGGGAACCAGTGAATGCAGCTCATCGGAGCAATTACCATGAAAGTATTTGTAAAAAAGACAAAGAGAGGCGACGGCGCGTCTGTGAGAGAGCAACGGTAGACGAGATGCCAGATCAGGGCCAATTATATTACATATCCGCCTCTGGATCTTGTTAAGAACTCTAAGGTTAGTGTAAGTACCAGAAATGTTTACAACAGAAGGTGCTCCAGACCATATATGGCAGCAATACTCCATGCAAGGGCAAATGGTTGATTTGTATATTTGAAGTATCTATTCCGGGGAGAAAAATTTCCTGGCGTGCCACAGACAGCCAACTTTCCTCGCAAGAAATTTTAAATACAGTTCTGTTGGGCTCATTAAAACAATTCTAATTATTATCAAAAAAATTGTCGCTAACTTCGATTCATTCGACTGTCGAAAGGAGTTGGGAAGTATGTCAATTCACATGCGTCACTGAATTTTCTTTTCCACAGCAGTTAGGCTTTACAAACAGACTCAAATATCAGATAAATCTCTTATTTTCGCAAAATGTTTAAAGTCATAATTAATGCCTTTTACTTTTGTGACAAACTTTCAAAAATAATTAGAGAAAACTAATCGTAAATCTCGCAAAACATATAGAATCTTCTCTTTTCTGTTTTCTTTGCTTTCTTTCTGCTTCTTTCATTTTTTTCTTCTGTTACTTTCATTACATTTTTCTCTTTCTTTTATCAGTTGCAAGAAACATCCCGTGGCCATTCTATTGTGAATGCCAAACCAATTACCTTCCTTTTAGCTATTTATGGATCACAAAACCCGCGAACGACTTTCGCCTGGGAATTTGTAAACATTTCTGGTACTTACACTAACCAGATTTCTTAAAAAGCCAAAAATCATCTCCAAAATTGAATAAAAAATTCAAAACTATGTGGTGTAAATTATTTTCTCTGTTAATTAAAAAATCGCAAAAATTATTTTTTTAAACTGCAGTGCAAGATTAAAAAGTCGGTGCAAAATTATAAGCACTCATTTCGTTTTACGTTTCCCTAATCCTTTCCTGAAGATATGTAAAACTATGAACAAAAAAAATTTCTTAAGTCCGATTAAGTCCTTCGATAGGACGCAATGAGTTGCATATAATTCAACTTTATCTTACTGAATCCAAGACTAATTTTCCATGTTTTTGCGCCAAATTTCCTTTAAATATCATCGTTTAGGAATTCTCAGTATCTTTCAGTAGAACTCAATTGTGTTGTTCTAATGTCTATTCTTCATCTGAGAAGAGTTTCTCCAGCTTTCATTTCTATATTTGTTTGACCTTTTTTCCATGAAAATTATGTACTCTTTGTTTCTAATGAATTTATCCACTTTCTGAATACTTTGCTCGCATTTCGAAGATATTTTCGCTATTCTATTTTCCACTTTGGAATGCCGTATCCTATGTTTCGTACTGGGTCAAAATATTTCTTGATATTTCATATTTTTTAAATACTTGATTTTCTTGTCTTCAATAAGTGAATCGCATTTTGGAATGTTTCTTTTGCTAAAAATTATATTTTTGTTTAGTCCTTTCTTCTGGCTTTTCTTTACTACATTCTTTAGGAGTACCTGCAGTTTCGTTTCGGTATATTATATATCAATACTATGCCCTCTGTATATATTTCGTTAAGACAGTACCCGCCAATAATGAATCCCGGTAACACATCTAATCCTATCAGTATCGCTCTGGTGTAAAATTTGATGGGCCCGGTGAGAAGACACACCATTGCCTTACGCCCCTTTCTATATACTGAATACACTTTCTATCCGTACACATATGTTTTTTTTCTTAGCATAAGTAATGGATTATTAAAATATCTTTTTAAAATAAATCAAGTTTACCTAACAGGTAATGGAAGATCTTTCACCCCATGGCCAAGATTAAGTGTTAAGTGTTAAGGATGAAAACAGACAGCTGAAGAAGACTGTGTAGCGTGTTTTAAATGGATGAAGCGGTGGAATAAGTATGTTAGTTTTCAGGGTAGTAGATGTACGTAGCAAAGAGAGCATTACCCCAGACAAAATATTGTTTATTAATATTAAATATTTATATACTTACCAGACAGATCTCACATAAAAACATACCTATTTATATATATGGAGAATTGGTTAGATTTCTTTTTATTTGTTAAGTGGGGAATTGGCAAGTGTGACAAGACTACACCTGAGGCGTGAAAGAAATACCGAGGAAAACCCAGAAGTTTTGCAGGAACGCAACTATCAACATTGATAGGTTTTGCTATAAATATTTGCCTCGCCACAAAATTTTCCCAACACGGGGCAGTAGTTCAGCAGCTATCACATGCCAGGTGAAAAGGTCTTACTAATCTATCTTATCTTACATTGAAAATTTGCCATATCATTAGTAAGGTTACTTTTTTGTGAAGTTAGATTGTCTATAATGACGTTTATAGCGAGGATACCATATTTTATGTATTTTAAGTCAAAACCGTTTACATTGACTTTTGAATCACTGCCATTCGTTTCGACTGCCAGCTCATTTCGAGCTGGTCACAACCCCTACAAACATAACCATATCTATCTATCTATCTATCTATCTATCTATATATATATATATATATATATATATATATATATATATATATGTGTGTGTGTGTGTGTGTGTGTGTGTGGGTGTGTGGAGAACGCGATTAAACAAAGTTTAATTGTAAGTAATTAACGACTAAATCATATTAAATGGTTCCAGAAGTGTATAAAATAGAAAAGGTTTAATCATAGTCTTCTAAATAAACACAATGTTTGAATAAAATGTCCCTTATATCTGCATAGGCTCGACTGATATAATTTAATATATGGAGATTCGAGAACTCGTAAATGCTGGACAGAGAGAGATCTGTGCAGCGGCAGAAAAGAATATGTTATCGTACACAGCGGCACAATCTGGGTTGTCCATAAATGTTGTCCAATAGACAAATCGTGAACGGGCTGAGTGTTTATTAATATTTATTTCGTATAATAATATAACTCCAGGTCAAAAGTGTGATCGGGGAATGGCTGGTCTTCTTCTGTCTTCTAATTTAACTTACCTAGCCACAATCACAGACCCAATCATAACACAATATTCCTGACACCAAAACAACACATTCTTACATACCATTCTTACTACATCCACCATAATACCTCAAAATATTTGTGTAGCCCTAAATAGTCTTCATATATAATTTTTTTTTTCTGTGGGGGGAGGAAGTGAATAAAACAACAATTTAAGAAACCTAAATTCCAATGTGTATTTGCAATATGTGAAAAACTATTTAACAAGAAACTAAATAAAATAAAATAAAAAATAAAAACCACGATCTTTCATTGTTGCAGACACATCAGTTAATTGGATGGAATTAATGCGGTACTTGAATAATCAAAATATTCATTCGTCCAAGCACTTACTCAACCATCCGCTCATTCAAACCCAACAGCAAATATTAAAATCTCACAGGAAATTCGAAAGGCTTCGTGCATCCACCAGAGAACTGGCGTCTCTGGTTACTTAACGATGGATATGAGGCGGAGCTAAATTTAAAAAAAGTGGAAGCAGAAAGAAAAGAGGCCAATAGGCTTGCGGACCTTACCTAAGTAAACTTTGAAAGAAGAATCTAAAGACTGACTTAATGGAATAGCCAGTCACCCCCATGAATGTAGGTAGTAAGTAACTATAAAGTCAACGGTCTACGAGAGACTGAGAGAGGAAGTGAGAGCGAGACGACGCGAGCACGTATAACCTTCCAATTAGTGGCACTCACTACTAGATTGACTTGTGTGTACCGTACCGTATTTCATATTGTACTTGTTGTGTACAATAAACCTTCTAGTATCCACCTGATGTTATGTGTTTATTCCCTTAGCACGGAATATAACAAAGACAAAAAACAATCCTAAACTAAACTTCGGACTGGGTTGCAAATATTCAATCCGGGTAGAGCAATATCCTAATGCATAACCGGTGTCAAAGTGCAACTATAAATCTGCCTCTCATATTTGACAGATACGCGCAAGTCTCACGAACCTTTTACCAAATTCCGATGGGGAGCCGCCCACTTTCTATCCTAATCTTGACTTTAAGCTTTGATTCAAGCGCAAGATAGGTTAGGAGGAGTTGAACCTAATTTTGATGGAAGTCCTTCTGATGATTCAGTGTTCAGCCTTTGTCAACGACGATACCACATTGCTACAGACAGAACTGGCCTCAAGAACGAAAACTTTTCCGCACAGTATATGAACCATGAACTCTCCGATAAACTTGCATAACGGGACTTCGACCCTACAGTGAAAGAAGGCATGATCCAGTGTCTCTACCGCCTCATCGAAGCTAACGCAGTTTGGAGATTTTTCCAAGTTCGCTGCACATACAATTGTCGATCCAGACGGCCCTTCCAATTATTAGCCATGTAAGTGATGCCACATCATTAGTGAGCCATCGAGATTCATGCGCCTAACGACAGAAGAGAGTACGACTATCTAATCCTCATGAACATTCCCATTCACTAACAGCTGATATAATGCCTTACGGAACAACTCGGACCTCGAAGAAGCTATCCGTCGCCCGTAAGAAGTACTTAAGAATAACCAGACATTCAAGGTACAAGGAGCATTCGCCTTGTCGTAAACATTGGCCTCCTCCTCGTAGGAGTGCACAGGTCTCAAGGATGGGAAGCTGTTACTGGCGTTTTACAGAATTCGTTCGCACTATCCGATCGCTGACACATTAAGTGTAGGAACACGATACGCAGCATATGTGGCCGAATCTCAATGTGAGGTATACCCAGATCGCCTTCAGATGGCTTGAAGCAACACATCTCTTAAGATACCATACTAGAAAATCCGTACTAATGTCATTAGTATAGCACACGGAATCCGGGGCGTCGGTAAAAGTGAATCGGGTAGATGTGCGGGGAACATACTTCCGCCCTCCCATTTGAGTAAATATTCCTCCGGGACCACAGATGAACTACTACCTCAGCCGTCTCCCGTACATCTAACCAGTTCATTTCCAATAAGAGACCGAACCAGACACCGAGTATCTTGACAGACCCGTCCGTCCAAAGGAAAGTTCCGTGTAGAGAATCTTCATTCCACGAACCCAACCGCAAGCCAGCAGACATCGCGTTGATCTTGGTCCCTTTCACCCCCCCTCTTATCTCCTTGCCGACGTCTTCAATCTTGGTTCTGCTCGACACAAGAACTGTCAGCATATGCGGAATAAATGGCCGATGTGATAGCACCAGGTAGGGTAATTCTGCCTACGGCCGGATTAGTCTAACTTACGAAGGAAACGCTCCAAGGCAAGAACGTACACTAAAGGCGAAAACGGACTGCCTTGACGAATGGATCGAGACAATACGAAATATTCCGATTTTACTCCAATGCGTTCCACGAGCGGATCCGGAGATGTATACAGTCGTACCCAGGTGCGAAAGTACGTCCAGAAACCGGGTACGGGAATCACAACCTCCAGAATTCGATGGTCAACAATATCAGATGTCTTGGAATGATTTAAATTTATCAGCGGGTCGTCACTCTCGACTTGCTTGATGATCATGCGTACCGAATGAATGTTTTCCTGAAAAATCCTGCATTTTACAGCGCAATTCTGTTCGGAGCCAATCAAACTAGAGAGGACAGTCTGCAGACGGCTGACTAAGATCTTTGCTAAAATCTTCATCTCTTGTTTTTAAATTGTTAAAGGCCAATAATTACCAATCCCATCCCCACCGTTCTTGTTTTTGCAAAGCAGCTTGATCCCACCACCAGTGAAACATTGAAGTATAGACCTCTGCTTCATCAAGTTGTTGTAAATCAATGCCAGCAAGTACAGTTCCTAAGAAATAGCATCTAATTCCGGAATTTTGTACCGGTCAACCAGTTTCAGTGTTTTCCATATCTCACACTCTGTGATGGGATCCTCGCACCCAGCCGCCTATAGGCGGGGGAAGTTGGCCAAATAGGCGTCAAACTGAGCAGGTGATCAGATCCTGAAATTAGTGTCGAAAACCTTCACACATGTCCGCATTTGTAGTCATGGGTCACTTGGTCGGCAATTAAATGTACATTGAATGCACTTCGAACCTCCTATATGTTCGTCGTCTCGGAAGACTTCTTTTTACCTAGCCCTAACTACCAGAGTTTGCTCTTTTTCCATACGCAAGGAGACCAGAACTGCCCTAACTAAGGCTACGTCCCCACAATCACGGGATTTACTCGCCCGATGAAATATTGCTTCACATTTCTTTTGTGCTGCTGAGGTAAGTAGAGTAATTTGACGACAATAATCAACGACAAACGACCTAATTTTAGATTTTAAATTATCCAACCATGTATTCCCAACCACAGACCGCGTCATCTCCCGCTGTAGCATTAGACGTAGCTAGTTTTGGAAATCTCGCACACCTAATAATGATTCGTTCAATTTCCAGTAGCTAGCCAATGTAGCCATAGGATTATCTAAGTTTTCAAGAATACGAACGAGCATAGGATCCGTTTAAATGATCAAATGGAAACTTGGGCGACATAAAAGAGCTACTTCGACTCTCTTAACTAGGACTCGATGTAACTTGAACCCACCAACGAAGCCGAACTTCCTCTATTAGTCCAAGTCTAAACTACCTCCCGGTGATGCACATTCTGAGACTTATCGACAAAATCAAATTTGTTGAAAAAGTCTCGAAACGCTTTCACATCCGTTTTGTTATTACCCAAACTTTCCCCTGTGCGATCTATATCGAGGACACGTAAGGCATTCCAAGCGCTCGCTAAAACTAACCGACGAGATGTCATCAAAAAATCAGCCAAACGTTCTACAAAAATACTTGTCGATTCTACAGGCCTGAAAATAGATCATTAAAGACGTGAGTGAATCTTGAAAAATTCCCAGGTCTTAAAAAGGCGGGAATGTGTTGCACAATACGGGTTTCCAATCTTTCATTTTCCCAAATCAATTCATTTGTCTACAACAATCCATCTTTAATAAAACATGGAAAATCAGATTTGGTCTGAAAGACAGTACGCAAGCTGAAACCCTATCAGCAAGCAACTGACACCTCCGGCCTAACCATGGTAATTTAAATAGGATACCGACTGGGAACTACAGCCAATAGTTTCTTAAAACGCCTAACCTTGCGTTCGATAATACACTTAACGATATAAGAGGAAAACCATTTTCTACAAAAAAGGTATTGAATCTTTTCAAATTACTACTTTAAGGTAGTAGGTCAATAAATCATTAAAACATTTTGGACCAATTGTAAGCGAACTTACGTTTTTTTAACCAATTATATTTGGTCAAACGCTCTTAAAATTCTGTAGATAATATCGGGGTTGGCATTACGTTTTTATTTTCAGAATTTCCCGTTATTAGGACTGTTTTCATGGCTTAAGCCATTCTCGTATATATTCGACCATGAATCTATACAGCATTCTGGACTTTTTGCTTTAACTAATTTTTGGACCACTTACCATCCTTCTCTATGCCTTGTTTTGCTAGTCTTTCTCACAAATTCGTTAACTATGCTATTTCCTGCTTACACCACTTCGCTTTTCTGATATCTTTCCTGTGAGTGTTAACTTGCATAAGCACATTTCCGCATTAAACAAAATATTTCAAATATTTGTCATTAAACAGATCCGATAAATTTTACGCTGTATATGTTTAACAACATTATATAAGAACAATTTCTTTCGGTCGAATCGACTATTTTTATGCAAACGTAACTTTTTATAAATAATCTGAATTTATCTATCTCTGACGTCAATTCAGTCGGGTTTCGTTCCTAGCTAGAGGCAACCGGACATCTAGCCACATTGATTAGCTGTGATACAGCGAAACAGTCTGTCTGTGGATAATAATATATATATACACCTGAAAAATTTATTTCGGTTGAGCTCTCTTGGGAGCAAATTTGTTTTTGTAAACAGTGACAATTACAAGACGCTCTCTCAGTCGCTATGAAGGTGAATTTAAGCTTATTTGCTTTTAGATAAAAGCAAATAAGCTTAAATTCACCTTCATACATGTCGTCCGCCAAAGGTTTGGTGGTAGAATGCCCGACTGACGCCAATTCGGTCGGGTTTCGATCCTAGCTAGAGGCAACCGGACGTCTAGCCACACTGATGAGTTGTGCTACAGCGAAGCATTCTGTCTGTGGATGCTAATATATATATATATATCTATATATATCTATTTATTATCAATCATAACAAGATTACGGATAATTCTCAAATATAAGAATAAACGGAATGCTAATGCTATTGCTCTATATACATACACATTTTTTTTATTGCCTATTAATTCATACTTTATTTTTAGTGGATACCCGTGTTGGAAATAGACGCACCATTTTTTTATATTTTCATACAGTGGTATAACGTCTCTCGGCCTACACACTCAAGAGTACGTAATAAAGAACATTTCATCCGTGGCAAAGTCCATCCCCCTTTATAGCAGAAACGACATTTGATCAGGCCGATAGACGTAATAAACACTGTTTAAAATAATAATAATAATAATAATAAAACGGATTCCTATTTCAAAAAAGGTTATTTTCTAAACAAAACAATGGAAGTGAAAGAGATGTCTGATTAAAAATAAATCATTTAAATGTTAAGAAACTGGTTTCTTTAAGTTTTGGATACGAAACTAAGTAGACATGAGATTTCGAGAATAACTGAACGAAGATGTGTGCATACTTTAAAAAAAAGCAACTAGAATCTTGTTATCTGTCTATAACACTGAGATAAGGTATTATGATTATTAGCATTTACATTCCAATTGCCTGAAGAAGGCTGGAACGTTTAACGGTCGAAACGTTGTGAATGTGATAATGAAAATGATGTTAACAACTGAGTAATGTAAAAATTCAGAAAATTGTTGGTTCTCTGTAGCTGAGCGCGCAAGATCAAACAGTGGTTTTCTTCTACAAAGAGGGATAAAAGTTTGAACTTTCTTGGAGAACACATCGCCATCATAAAGTTTTCTCAGTGAACATCTATTTACAGATGGTAATCAATATGTGGTCAATGTACGACAATAGAACAAATGTAGATATTCTGTTCAGTCTAAAGAAATTTAAACCTTTTTATTACATATAATATATTCGTTACCTATAACGATGCTGTTCATATCATAGCGTTTGTTGTCTCTGACAAAGGCTTTTGTCGTATGCAGACAGATGCTTTCAGTCAGATCACTACCAGTATTTGATTTCTGAAACCATATGGTCAAAGTTGATAACTAATCATGAAGTACATTATTTACATTATTCGGGCTATTATGCTCATCTTTGTCGACATATTTATTACAACGTTTCGGCCGTTGTACGCTCCGGCCTCCCTCAGGTGGTTGGAATGTCGAACTGAACCGTTTATTTCGCTCACTGGGCTAGACTGTTCCACGTGCCATGTTTAATGGATGTCAGTTATCAGTTATCTCCTGTTAGTTTCCCTCTGAAATTTCTCCACTGCCTTAACCGGGTATTGAACTCACGCTCATTCTGTCCTGTCACTGGTTCTAACCAACGCGCCATGTGTCCTTGAGGACATTTCAGTGTGAACTTCTGGGTATTATAAACTTAATGTCTCAGCAACCATTTTTACCAGTGATCATATTGCAATTTTTGCTGTTATCAATTCATGTTTTTACCAAAGCTCATATTGCAACTTTTGTTGTTATTATCGCTTTTCTTGGCACTCCTTATTACAGGTTCTCATATTGTATTCATTTCTATGCTTGGTCGATTCAGGAAATTTTTGTGGCCTAGCATATGTGCTGCTTCCTTAAGTTTACGAATTTTCCATTGGTGTTCCTTGTCTATGATCTCAACCTGATCTTACAGAGGGTGGTGATCTCATTCTCTCTCCATATGTTGTCAGCCACACCTGATTTTAACACTTCCCGCCGAGTTACAGCTTTCTTGGTTGATCAGTTCGACATTTCAACCACCTGAAAAAGGCCGGAGCGTACAACGGCCGAAACGTTATAATTCATATGGCGACAGAGATGAGGACAATAGTCCGAATAATGTAAATAATATACATAATACCTCATCTCAGAAATATAGACAGATACTAATCATGATGTATTTCATAACAGTGGCTTTCATTTTAGAGTTCATAACGTCTGAAGATACGAAATACACCGTTGGTTTACAAAATCAAGACATGCATCACGGAGAAAAAATTCTATTTTAGACGTTATCAGACATTCTGCTTGTCTAATTTTTCAACACGGGGAAATTGCATTATTTGTTTGCGCATTTGAAGCAATTTTACAGCTTTAAATATTTGCTAACTCCATTGACATCACCTTTATTTTATTCAAACTTCAGAATGACAATTGACACTTTTGTAAAATATCGACGTATATTATTGGCGCAGGCATCACACCTTTTGAAGCTAGTCGAACACACGATAATTAGCTAGGGTAAAATGTGTAAAATTAGCCCCATCACCTGTTATCTTCGGAACGATATTACTCTATGCATCCAGGACTGTTTTATCAGAGTTTTACAAAGAAATTAGAAAGAAGAAATTATATAAAATTTATAAATAACATATACATAAGTGAGGATTTTAATTTTTCTTATCTCTGCATTTATAAAAGAAAGAAAATATGTTGCGTTTCGAAACTCATTTCTTCCAAGAATAAGTTTCTTTTTTTAAATATCATTCAGTGATATAGTTGAACCTTTCCTACAAAATGCGTTATTGTATTATATAAGGTATATAAAAAAGGAATAAAAAGCAATCAATAATATAAATTTATTATCAGTTGTATGCCATGCGTGATACACACTTAGGCGATCATGTATCTTTCGATACATAACTGATGAAGATTTTTATTCTCGCAGTAGATTGCCATTTCTTTCTGCGGCAGATCAGATGCCATCCAGCGTTATAGAACCCGGTCTGTCCTGCTATTTACCAATAGCTGGGGGGAGGGAGAAGAAGAGGATTCATATCTTTCCCAAGGGTATTAGCACGTAAGTGAATGTAATGGATTCGACTGTAATTCGAACTCGGTTCTCCGGTTCCTCAATCCGACCCGATCTTCATTACTGAGGTTTAAAGCCAATTGTTGAAAACAGATGAAAATGCTCGGTTTATATATGTCGAAGATAAATATAAACAAACTAGGGTAAAAATAAATAGTCATGATCTTCATTAACTGAGATGAAAACAGAAACTAGATTTTAAACCCCAAATAGTGGTGATTTGATAAATCACATTCTATCATCAATTTGTATTTTGAACAACAGAAATTATCATGTGGTTCTGTATTCCACATATTAAATATAAACATGTTTTTGTGAAACAATTTTTAAACGAAAGTTCACTCAGTACAAATCTTGAGAGTTATAAAGGTAAGATTGAATAAGTTGTGATATGAGAGAGAAGGAAGGATGTAGAGAAGGAAGTTTGTGAAAATAAGAGGATACGGAAAGAGTGACACTTGATGTGAAAAAGTTACTTTTATGATTTAATCAACATCTAAGCAGGATATTTTCTATAACGTATCAGTTCTTGGTAAAAAGACATTTGAGTGGAACTTTCTGTTTACATTTGGAATGCAGTAAAAATTCAACACTATGGAAATAGTATGGTGTGTCAAAGTTGTAAAAGTCTGTAACTGAAAACGGAGCTATACTGAGCATTTTCTATAGAAATATACGGGTGATAGACTTGTGATACTACATCTAAGAGAAAGAGGCAGAAGAGTGGAGAATACGTTTTCACCCAGGAGATACCGTAAATGAATTTGACAACAATCAAGTCTAAAAATAGTATGGATTAGAAAACTCCAGCCAGGTATAAAAACAATTTTCAATATTTGGTTTATTCGAATACTTGTAAATATAAAGCATATCAGAAGAAGACTGCTATTCCCTGGAGCAATCAAATGGGTAGAATTCTCTTGTAGAATTTTCAGCTAACGGTTTGTATATACGAGTTCCACATGAGGTCGGTGGTGGACGGAGAAATACCGCTTCAACTAATATATCTTGCGAGAGAAAACAGAGACACAAAAAAAGCAATCAGGAACTGCTATTTTTTGGTGTATTGCTAAATATATTTCAACTGTTTTCTCTTTTACAGTGGTTGTAAGAGATATATCTATTATTGTTATAAGAATTTGAAGATGGTTAGTGTATTAGCATAGATTTTTATCTCATAAAAGTAAGCAGCTTGTATTGAAAACCAATTCGTAAATGAAATATTATTCGTCTGAGAAATTTCAATAATGTTTCACATATGATTGCTTATTCTTACCAAAATATCTCTCCATATATTTCTTTTCTTTTTAAATTCTGTGAATTCCCATGAGAGATTTTAGAATGATATAGATTTTTTTTGGATTGAATCCACCCGACTATAATGCTATTTAACACGGGTCTCTTTAATTAAATGTCATGTACACTCAGGATGTAGGATATGATAGCTCCTAACATACATAATTTATTTCGACCTGAAAAGTGATATGTCTTACTTGGGAAATGTCGTGGCCTTGTTAGGGCCAGAAATAAAGACCCAAAATGGGGAATTGAGTTATATATATATATATATTAACAGAAGCAGTAATACAAGCGAGTGTTACAGCAAGAATGTTCGGTCTGACTGTCAGAGCTGACAGCCGGGAACTTCCCTCGCCAGAAGGCAGTACCTGCTCCTATTTATCGCTGGGGGAATCCATACATGTGTGGATAAATTGCCATAAGAGAAAGATAGAATAGTGACTTCCCATTGCCTTCTATATGGTTTTGAAAAAGAGTGTTCTAGTATGTTTGCCGCCCAAGACTAGAGTGAACAGTCTACTGTTCTATTTAACAAATATCTCTTTAATTAAATACCCTAACACTTTAGGATATAGACGTTAATGTCTTTCACCAGACAGATTTTCATTATGATCCTTGAACTGACAAATCATCCTGGGAAATATAGTGTGTTTACCCATTGGCTTCTAATTGATTGTGAAGTCAGAGTAGTCTTTCTTCTAGTGTATCTCTCAGTGGAGACTATAGTAAACTGTCTGCAGTACTATTTAACGCGGTATTATTTAAATAAATAACATATCACTTTAGGGTGCAGGCGTTAAAATATCTCCCCAGACAAATTTTTATAATCCGTGAACTGACATAACGTTTTGGTCAAGATGGTAGAATGTTCTCCCATTAAATTATACACGATTATGAAATAGGAGGATTATTTTTCTATAGGTTCTGTTGCGAAAGACCAGTCTATAGTGCAAGTTAAGACGCCTCTATTTGATCAAATGCCATTAACGTCTAGGTTGTAGCCCAAGACGTCTCCTACTTTCTTTACCATGTGTGAATTGACATCTTCTTGCCAAAGATATTAGAATGTTTACCCAAAGTCTGCTGTACGGTTGTGAAATCAGAATCGACTTTCTTCTAGAGTATCTGTCTCCCATTACAGGATTGATCACTCTCCAGTGAAAGTAACACGATTCGCTTTAATTAAAAGCTATGCAACTTCAGTATGTAAGCGATGACACCTCTCCAATCAAACATTTTCTTTATGATCTGTGAATTTATATATCTTATTGGGAAAGATTATTTTTTTCACGTTTCACCGTTCTCCCATTGTTTTTAAATTAGTACTCATTCTTCTATACATTATACCACCCAATACGAAAGAAAATCGCCTATTATTCTTTGTAAAACATATTAGGAGGGTGGATTATGTACTTATATGCCTTTCATATATGTTTTATTGCGAAGGTGAAAATAAGATGGAATTTGTATTCTCTTTTCCGATTTAACTATGTTATAAACCTGTCCTAGCCTTTGATTCACACATATTACTATTACCCACACATATTACTACGTGTAGAATTATGTGAAAAAGTAATATAACTTAAAAATATTAAAATGCTGCTAGATTTCTACGTTTGTATTAAATATGTTTTTATTTATTTTTCCGATCCTAACCGATAAAGTGTTGTCAGATATATAAATACATAATAACCCACGACGACAATACAACTGGGAAGTATTATTTCTGAATATAATACATAGGAATTTCAAGCATTCCCCAACGCTAAAAAAAGATTTTCAATATAAACAAGAAAGTTGAAGTTGTTTTTTTTTCTTGGCACAGTTGTGCAAATATTTAAGCAACATATATCACAGTGCAATAACGCTATACTAAACAAACACTTAAGCAAGTATAAAGCAAACACTCCCACCCATAATTAAAGAATGCAGCTGCCGAAAAATAATCTGCCGATTAAACGGCAAATGTAAGGAAAAAGGTTTAGTTTATAAAGCTAACAAATATGATGAAGAGGTCGAGTTCTATTTGGGTTCAACTGAAAACCATTGGAAACCACGCGTCTACCATTACCAACTGATATTAGGCAATATTAAATATTAATAATAGCATTGCCTCTCTAATTTTTTTCTGGAAAATAAAATGGGAGACTAGAAACCCATCTATCACCTGGGATTATTTAACGAAAGCTAGACTCTTCAGCTGTAAAGGTGATAAAAGTAATTTATAACATTCTGCGAAGTTAATGGTCCTAAAAAATACTGAGCCAGATTAAAATAGTTTTCTCAGATCTGGACACCATAGATACTGGTTTAATATTGCTATTATTATTATTATTATTATTATTATTATTATTATTTTTCTTATATTTTTAATGTTATTATTACCATGACCTATCATTTTTTTTAAATTTTTACTGTATCACTATTATTGCTTTTAATTTTACTATTATCGCTATTCATTTATCACTATTATTTTATTCCTTTGATTTCTGCTGTGTACAACTCTATTTCCTGGTCTTGGACAGAGACATAAGATTAGAAATGGCTTCGTGACATTATCCACTAAAAAATTTAAAACACACACGCACACATTTTACAGTGATAAAGCCCTTCGTAACGTGTGGGCTGGACTCGTGAGAACAATTATTTAAATTTCTTTCTTTAAGGCATGGGATTCCACGAATCCCTTCAGAAAGTCTACTGGAATCTTTTTTCCAACCAATCTGAGGATTCCAACTACAACAGGGATTGGTCATGTTCCCATTTTTGAGATTTCGATTTCTAGTTTTTGAATATATTTAAAGAAGGACTGTCATATTAATAAGGAAGCGAATTTTTGTTTGCGTTCTCTAATAACGATGTTTGGGCGGTTAGATCTTATTGTTCTGACTGTGTGTATTGTGTAGTCCCACAAAATTGTAACAGGTCCTATCTCCGTATCCAGGTCTGAGGGGTATTCATACCAAATTTTTCAGTTTCCTTTCCGTAGAGGTTGCATATTTTCCAGTGCAGATATTGTAGCACTCTGTCATGCCGGGTTTTGTATTCAGTGGATGCTAATACCGTGCAACCTGATACAAGATGATCAACTGTTTTATTATTATTATTATTATTATTATTATTATTATTATTATTATTATTATTATTTTATTATCACTACAAGTTAATTTTAATTTTATAAGTATCTATTTTTAAGTAAAAATGAGTTAACCCCATGAGATTTTCGAACGTATATCTCCAATGGAATCTGTAAATGTCTTTTTTTTTAAATGAACATTCGAATTTCTAAATTTCATTTTTGGTTATAAGTGAAACTTTTAGCCTAATTTTAAATTCAAAAGTAAATTATAGTGCAATGAAATATGTAACAACATTTATAATTCATTCAAACGACATCAGGGACTCGCAAGACCAAGAAATATTAAGCAAGCCGTGAGCAAGATTCAATACCTGAAGATTACAACAGGCATGAACCTCCGAGTTGTACTGTCGGCGTTGGGTATTTTATATCTTTAATAATATATACTTAATAGCTCTGTTATTTAGCTTTGTTATTTAGCATATATATATATATATATATATATATATATATATATATATATGTATTAACACATAAACATACATTGATTTATATTTATTATATATATATATATATATATATATATATATATATATATAATTTATTTGTTTAAGTATTTTTTAAATGTTTACAATATTTGAATAGATACGACATTTCCTTCTGCCGGACTGAATATTCGATAAATCATCTTAGAAAAATATGCGCCACCCGGCAGGATTCTAGCCTCCGACCCTTACGGAAAACCGTCTCTTGACCTCTCGGCCAGCTTCTTCGTGATCGAAAGGTCAAGGCACGTGAAATAGTATATTTTCAGAATCGGTAAAAATCTGTGTTCAAAAGAACTATTCGGGTTTGTTTGACCAGGAGGTACTACGGGGCCGAGAATCAAGGTACTTCAGTTCTTATGACGGTTCCGTGTTGGGGACGCAAATTCGATTCCTGCTGAAGGGCGCATATTTTTCTAATAAGATTACCTATTAAAATATAATGTGTAAAAATAAATTTGAGACCTAACCACCGCTTTCCGGGTAGGAGAAAAAAATGACGTAACGCCTAGCCAACGACTGAACAGCAGTAAAGAAAAATGACTTAATGTCCAGCTATCGGTTGAACGGTGGTGAATCACTTGTAACTATTTTATACCTACTGGTAAATATTACAAACCAATAATTTGGGAATTTTGACTCTGGAGCACAGGCAGAATGGTTAAAATTGTTCAAGAACGCAAGGTTCAATGGGTTAAAATTATGTCGGACAAATAAAGGAAAGATCTATCCTTACAATAATATATAGGATAAAATAAAATTTTAACGTATGTTATGTTTACGGGTTAAAATTTTTAACATCAGGAGATGACGATTGATTTTAAGCATGAAACTTATTTTTATATTTTATATATATATATATATATATATATATATATATATATATATATATATATATATAAAAATATATATATATATAATAGAACCTTGTAATTGCGTTATGCTCTTTATTCTTATAATGTTACTTAATGTGAGAATCACTGAGAGAAAGGCAGATTGCAGCCTCCTGAAACTTAAAATAAATCTCACAGACACGAAGTTTCCAGAAATAATCAATGTAAAGCGATCCAATGTCTCTCTCTGTCTCTCTCTTGTGTCTCTGTCTCTTCTGTCTCTTTTCTCTCTCTCTGTCTGTCTCTCTATCTATCCATCTATCTACCTATATATATATATATATATATATATATATATATATATATATATATATATATATATATATATGTATGTATGTATGTATGTATGTATGCACTACTGATTCCCACTTATTAATAAAGGATCACAGAACAGAACAGTTTGAACGTTGATATAGTAAGCAGCAGAAATACGACGAAAAACTTATTTCTTTCATCAATCCCATTTACATTTGATACTTTTAAAAATAACGTCTTCTTTTATGATGTACACTACAAAGGAAAACTCATTACTTACTGAACTCTGATATTGTATAATAAAACGATAATAACAAACTCATTTTTTTTTGCCTTAAGTATCAGGTGGGATTTATTTATTGCAATATTTTTTTAAATTTGCCTTTTCTATACTTCTTTACATAATATTTGCGAATCGAACATAAAAAGTTCCATATATCTTTGTTCAAGTTTTGCATATACGACTACGTCATATGCATTACACATAGGCTATATATACATAAATAACAGAATAAATTGTTTTGTTCGATCATTTTTCAGAGTTTTCTTTCAAAAAATTCTGGTTCAAAAAGTGTAAATAGCGAATGTTTTTTCCTACTTCTGTGGGTGGATCTCTTATTCTGGCCCGGAATATTTCCATATACAAAAATAAAACCAAATTGAAACAAACCTTATCAGACACAATGTATCTACAGGTGTGCAGTTTAGATATGAAGAACAAATATAAAGCGAGAATAAATCAATAAATACGTTAGGTTGAAGTCCGTGCATTTTGGTAATGCTTCAGAGAAATTCAGGCAGAATAGATTCATCAGTTAAATAAATGTATTTAAAACAATATAATTAAGTCGTAAGTTACTTAAGCAACAAGAAAATACACCAATATTTCGCCAAATGCTGCTTTTGTTTTATTATGTAAAATAAAAAGAAAAGTGAAATCATTTGTTTTGGTAGTTAGTCATTTGGGTATACGGGTAGTATAGAGTTTATTGTCAGGAAAATTGTGATGAGCAAAACGAGTTCAAACTCTTAATGAAAACGTTGCATTCATTTTCGCACCACCCTGTTGGAAAATATATAAATCCATTTCGTCATGTAATTCCCAGCCAGGCGTTAAATAATCGATTCGTTGTGAATTTCCATCTTCGATTTCTCTGTTTACTTTGTTTTGTTTCATGGTACATCAAGCACAATAGGTTATTTAATGACGACAAAATTTTTATTGCTGGCAATTATTTTCTTTCCAAAAATCCATTACTGGTAATATATTTTGTAAGTGTATTGCTGGTAATATTTTTCTTTTTCAAAAATGTACTGCAAGTAATAATTTTTCAAAAAAATTATTGCTCATATTAAAACTTTTTTTCATAATTTCATAGCATTTTGACTATTTTGGGGAGTTAACTATTAGCCCATAGTTATTACCTGACTGGTGCTACCACTCCGGCTCAGGGAGGACCTGTGAACACCAGTAATTAAGAGGAGGTTCCATACTCCTCATAACATGCTGATCAGAGGACTTGCTACCGAATGTAGTTTATCGTCTTACCCAGGACGCAGATGTAGTTTATCGTCTTACCGATGACTGTATATCTTTGTCTTGCAATCAGTCTGAATTTAATACCGGTTACGTTTGGGACGAACATCTCCAGTCTATAGTAAACTATTCACTGCATGTACCACTTACAGTGACGTGAAAATGGTCGCATACTCGACAGGTTCTAAAAGTTAACAGTTCGGTGAAAAATGCTCATGTCTTAAGATAATTCCATGTTTAATTCGTTTGAATTATTTGACTTGATATATAAACAATATGAACAATGATGTAATGTATTTTTATTGCAATCTACGCAGATGACATAGTACTGTTTGGAGACAAGGAAAGAAATTACAAAAAATACAGAATATAGCGAAGGAGAGCGAGAAGATGGGACTAAACATAAACTACAAGAAGACATAATTCATGGTCATCAGTAAAAGGATGAGTCCGAAATGCGATTTACACACTGGGACATTAAAATACAGGTGCCGAAATTTAAATATCTGCATTGACAGAAGAGGGTATGTGCGACGCTAAGATCCAAAAACGCATTGGGATGGCCAAAGACATATTCCAAAAGCTAGGCAGAGTATTAAGAGCCAGGACGCTTTCTTTGGTAAGAAAGAAAAAGTCGTGAGCGGATACGTGACATCTGTCTATTTTTCCGGCAGCGAATTTTGGATGGTCTCCTGAAAGATGAAGAAGAGAATCGATGCAACGGAAGTATGGCTTTACAGAAAGATGCTAAAGATATGGACCGATCGTGTGTGCAGCAATGAGGTTTTGGAGAGGATGCAAACAAGGAATAAGCTTATACTCCGCATCAAGAAGAGACAGCTGACATTTCTGGCACATGCAATGAGAAAAGAAGGCTTGTGGAATCTTATACTCACAGGTCGAATCGGGGGAAAGAGAGGCAAGGGAAAGCAACGCATGATATACCGAGCGGGCTTAAGCAAGTGGATGACATAACATGCTCCGGGTGTGTGTGGTTGGGGACGTAGCCAAGGGCCAACATCATTGAGTGCTACAAGGGATAGGGGGAGTGGAGTGTTGTGATCGCCTACATCCTGAAAGGACACGAAACATAAAAAGAAAGAAAGAAGACTAAAAACTAATAGAACATTACTACTTATGAAATAATTAACGTATCAAATACTTTGACTTACGGTGGATAAATAATGACAAGTAAAACCAAAATAAAGGAAATAAATACGGAGAATTTATTGAATAAACATAATAGGTATTTATTAAATATTAGTAAATAATAACCCCAAAGATAGAAATACATTTAAAGACCTAACTAAAAGTAATTCATGGATTCGGCTAAGAAATTATTGCTTATGAATTCATTTTCTCACTAAAACTTTCATTTTATAGACCTGTCTGATGTTGGCAGCAAGGATAATATAATGGTTATTGACATGGAAAATGATTTCAGTATGTGGTGTTCAATCTCTACTTGATTCACTTCCGTTTATTTCACGTTAATGCCCATGAAAATGCATGAATCTATTTTCTTCCAGCTCTGAGTTAAATATCAAAGCAAACCAGACGTTTTTGTTTTGAGATGGTAACCAAACAAAGAGAAAGAAGGCACTGATATCAAAACAAGTGTGAAGTATGATGGGCTCCATCAGACGATGACATACCAATGCTACTGTGGGTGTTGTACATATGTGGCACTTATGTCCTTAATGGATTACGCATGCCATGTCATGATGTGATATAAATGAGACTAACAAACGCCAGGAATGAATATAGGAAAATAATGTATTAACGTAATAATACAAAATGGTAATGCAGGTTAGTATTTCCAGGAATACGGGTTAGTCGCAAAATATCTATACACTCCTTTGGTTATCTACAACCTTTCACTCCTCCTCTCCTTGTCTTGGTCTTGGATCTTCACGTAGCCGTAGTATATGTATATACTGGGTGAGTCCATTTGTGTAAAATTCCTTTAACTTTGTCGCATCTGATTGTTCGCACTCTATCCTTTTACAAAAAGAGCTGACAGGTAAATCCCATACGTCGAACTTTTGCATCCAGTCTGTGCCCACCAGATTTCCTGTATCTTTCATTGCGAATATTTTGAGTTTTCTTGTTTTCCCGTGAAATTTTACATTTAGCATTACTTCTCCTTCGAATTTTATACGCTTTCCTGTAACAGACGTAGCAATTTTCTGTGTGTGTAACATGGTTGGTCTATTAAGCTTTCTCCATGTTTGTAGGTTAATTATCGTCAGATCTGACCCTGAATCTAGTTGCAATTTTATCATTTTATTTAAGATTTCAAGTTCCACATATTTCTTTATACTAGTATCGTCATGCATTCTAGTAGCTCTTATCCTACTAGTAGCTTTTCTGTTCCTACATTGGGATGCCTTGTGACCCATTTTTCCACACGCAAGACAGTTTTTATATTTAAAACGACAATCCTTATTCCAGTGTAGTCCTCCACATCGATAACATGCAGATTGGGGGAGGGGCTTATATTTGCTTTGATTTTCGTCATTGTTTGCCCTATATGTTGTACTTTTTTCATTTTTATAGAATTTTTGTTTTTTTTTCGGGGAGGGGGAAAATATTTTTTCATCATTATAGAATTTTTGTTTTCTTTCCGGGGAGTGTGAAAAACGTAAACTTTTGTTAACTTACGTATATGTGATACTCCTGACTCCTCAATATCCTTCTAGTCTCTCTTTATATTTTTGGCAGTCTTCCGGTAGTTTTTGTAGTGTTAATCCAGGTTCATTTTGCAGTTTTGAAAGCATTCTTTTGCGCATTTCATTATCCTTTGCTGAGACTAACCCTTGTACAAAAATAAGGCACTTGTAATTGTCCGGGGATTGTATTTGTCTTTCTTCATTTTGCATTTGTCTTTCATGATTTTCCTTCTGCGTTTGTAGGAATATTTTTTCTATTTTTTCTTGGAATTGGAATTGCTGTTTATTTTGGCTTTTTGAAGTTGTATTTGTTGTTCCTTTTGGTATTTTACAAGTTCTACTAAAATACTTTTAAAATCCTCCATAATAAGAGTTTTCCGTATGTTAATCCTCGTAACTCTTTGTTACCCAGTTGATGTGGATACTGGCAAGAACGGCAATTTTCTCTTTTGAGTCTCCGAGGAGTGCAAATTCTTGTCGCACAAGCTGTTGTGGTGAGACGAGAGAATTTTTTTCTTTGCGTGTAGGTCCCATTTCCTCATCGCCAAGGTGTGGTCGGCAAGGGAGAATTTTTCTTTGTTCTCTTCCTGTGTGAGTTTGAATTCTCTCGTTGCCAAGTTGACGAGGGAGAATTTTGCCTTTTTTGTTCTTCCCGTGTGAGTTTGATATCCTCGTCGCCAAGTTGTGGTCGACGAGAGAGAAATATTTTTTTTCTTCCGTGTCAGTTCGAAGTCCTCGTCGCCAAGTTGACGAGGGAGAATTTTGTCTTTTTCGTTCTTCCCGTGTGAGTTCGATATCCTCGTCGCCATGTTGTTGTGGATTCCGGGATTAAATCCGGTACCAATAAATAAGAAACGTCAGAAATGACAACAGGAAAATAATGTATAAACGTAATAATACAAACTCGTAATGCAGGTTAGTAGTTCCAGGAATACGGGTTAGTAGCAAAATATCTATACAGTCTTTGGTATTGAAGTATCGCTGTATGACTTCTTACTGAGTCTACGTGCTCGCTCATTGTGACTCTTGATCACTACGTTCGTTCGGTCTGTCTGTTACCTTACTCTCACTCTTCCGGTTATCTACGACCTTTCACTCCTCCTCTCCTTGTCTTGCTCTTGGGTCTTCACGTTGCCGTAGTATATGTATATACTGGGTGAGTCCATTTCTGTTTAAAAGGGGAGAACCCCTCAACACTAACAAATAACTATAACATAAAATATCAATTATCAGAGAGTAAAGAAAATGTTTGGAAAATAGGAACAAATCATTACTTGGCGAAATTTGCAAATATTTCATTGAAATCTGAATTGCTCATAGAGATAAAATTTCATATAAACGATTAAATATTTATTAACCCGAAATCCATAAAATTTACTGGAACCCATGTTAAGAAAATTACATTTACGGAAGTTATGCCATGTGAACGGCATTGACTACACAGTCAAGAAATAATTAAAATAATTCTTTAGAGTGAAATAGATTGTTACTAAAGTTGAAAGGAGAGCTCATTATTTTAAACGTTTCACTGATCTTGGTTGAATGAGTTCATTAGGTGTGACCTTGACGATGAATAGATTCACCCTTCAAATTTCGATTGTGTCTTGGGGAATTGTGAAAAATCTCATCGGTAAATCGCCGAATTGTTGACCTTGGCGAGCCCATGCGTAAGCTAATGTCTCAACCAGTTGGATTGGGTATTTGTTTAGCCACCTTAGTACTGTTATTGGCGAGGCACTCCCTAAATCAATGTTGACCTGTGACCTTGTTTCGCGGCCGGTATCAAAGGTATCTTCCCATCGGCCAGATTTTCCTCTCAGGTTCTTCTGCGTCATTTCTTTTTGTTCGGCCATCTTTCCATCATGATTTCTCCTTCCGGTTACGATTCTTCTTCTTCTTCTTCTTCTTTGAACTTCTTCTTCTTTGAACTTCTTTTTAGAACTTCTAAAAGTATTTAGTATTTATTTCATCGCTTCGTGGCCCTTTAAGTAAAAGCCCAAAAACATATTGAAAAGCATAAACGTATATTTATCTTCAATGTAATTTTGTTTCAAAATGAAACTGTATAATCCAGAATTGCACGTAACAATTACATGTATATGTCTTTTTCTCTTCAAAAGTTTCGTCGCAAATATTTCATGTATTTTCAATAACTCACGACTAATAATATAGGCCAATCGAGCAAAATAAAATGAGATCGGTTGGTTGGTTGGTTGGTTGTTTTGTTGTATGCATATCAACCTCTGTGGGTCATTTAATGCCAATAAAATTTTTGAAATAGGTTCATATCGATAGTTTGGGAAAAAAAGGTGTGTATGAATACATATATATTTGAACCATTTTTCAATTACAAATTTTTGAATACAATCCAAATTCCTTTAGGAAATTTACAATCTTGGATGGTTTCATTTTCGTCAAATGTCATTTTTTTAAAAAAATACTCACTTGGTAATATTTTGCTCGCATTAGATCAAAATCTACACACTCTAACAGTATATGTTTCACTGTAAATTTTGATTATTGCTGATAATAATTTTTCTTCAAAAAGTATTGCTGGTAATGTTTTTTAATACAAAGTATTTCTGGTATTAAAACTTATTTTTAGTTTGAATGTAACTGCGACCCTAACAGGTGCTACCACTCCGGGTGAGGGTGGACCTAGGAACACCTGATCAGATGCATTTCTGTTGGACGTTGTTTATCGTTTTACCCAGGACGCGGATGTAGTTTATCGTCATATCCAGGATGGACAAAAAGAGATGAAACTGGAAAGACAAGTTTGGTGATTTGCCTTATACAATACAAAACAGACAAGAATTAACTTAAATTTTTCAATAAAAAATGCTCGTGAAATTTGAACTCACAAAAAAATTATTGAAAGAGCAAATGCTTTTTATTTTAATTTTAGAGATTTCAAAATATCCATCTGATTTCTGCACAAACACAAGAAAACTTGCAGTGAGAAGGCGGCCTACAAATTATTTTTATTCACTTTTTAAAAAAAGATCTCACCGAAATACGAAATTTGGTGCAACCTGCATATTTGAAATAATCTGATACTTTATTTCTAAGTTAGTCTATCTGTCGTAATATAGGTTGCGACACAGTCTCTAAAACATGCAGACCGACACATGGATTATAATATTTTGTGTGCAAAATTCACCGCTCTCTTTGGGAAACAAGAACAGAAAACACAGAAGCTAATTAAAAATATATAATTGTGGACTTGTTTGCACAGATCAAATGAAATGACGTTAAACGAGATTGTTTATATAGAAATATTTAGAGTAAGTTTTGAGAGTATTGTAAACATACACACAAATTTGCAATATCTGCATTGTGATTGCTAGTTAGAAGCTCGCATTGAGGTGCAAAACTGGCAGCTACCATTCACTGTTAATTTTTTTCTACCCATATATATATATATATATATATATATATATATATATATATATATATATATATATATATGTTTAAAGCCGATTTTCCCTAGATTTGAAGTGGTTATTTTTTGGTTATAAAACCATTATAATAACTACCATTTTTAATATCATTATGTAAATTCTCTGTACATACATACACGGTATAAATTAATATATACTATACTGTATATATACTCTATGAATACTAGATTTCTCACGGTTACTTTCTCACGCACGCGCTATTGTATCGTACTTTATATACTGTACACTCGTCTTTGTATACATCAAAATGTCCGCAACCGAAGCCAAGTGGTGACTTTGAGAACTAATAAGAATCGTTCCGCTAATCTCGCAAAATTTAATTTGTAAGGTTTTGCCCGCAGACATTTTTTTTCCATTTTGCCTGCAAATTTTATCTGTTGCATCAAAATTGCCCAATTGATAGATTACAATTTGAACGTTTTATCATACAAATGTTTAAATATATCTTTTTAGAATTATCTGACGCTTTTATACACTATTGGAATCTACTTTGAACAAGAATGTATTTAGTTCTAAGTTGAAATGATGATCCCTTTTGCTGTTGTGATCTCCAGATCCAGTTTCCCTCCCTGCTGTACCTTTTTTTTTAAATTATTCACCGTTTTCTTGATGGTTCTTGAATGGATTTCAAGATGTAAACCTCACTATGAATGTTCGTATCATTATTGAAGTCATGAAGGATCTTTTTCTTCTCACCTTTGTTCAGTATGGAATATATAATGTGGTTGACACAAAACGATTTTAACCTGTTCTCTTTCTAGCTTTTTTACGGAAAATAGCGTCAAGATGTCTAAATGTGTTATTCGAAAGCCTAAAAAGCCTCAATTACTTTAGTGTTTTTTTTTTCTTTTAGATATTAAACATTTTATTGGTGTGTTAATGTTTACAGCTGCAAAGTATGCGCATTGGTCTATTTATAATATAGATATATGTCTAAAATTTACTTATTGTTGATGTCGAATTAGAACCTCGATCAAGGGAATAGGGGAAACAACGATTAATCTACCAATGGCTTTGTGTGAATGAATGCGAGATCAATGATTAAGAGGGATAGCTACAATGTTAAAAAAGAGGCGGAGAGTTTGTTTAGTCTTGCCATACAAAAGAATATTAATTAAATAGAGATTCATTGGGGTGTTGTTATTATATACTTTTCCAAGAAAAAAACTTGAATTTTGAGTCAGCTTCGTGTTTGAAGTAGCTGTATATATGCTATATATGTAATGTTTGTTATTCCAAATTAGATATATATTTCGAATACTAGATTGCATTGCAGATACACCCTGGTGCAAATTAATTGAAACAAACGCTTCCGTTTCCTTTCTCTTACTATACATTCAGCTTAAGCTACAATGGAATGACAGGGTGTAATCAATTTCTATTTTTTTCTTGTTATTTATTATTAATTACACAATTATTTCTTGTTGGTCATTATTATTCTAACATTTGTGTTTATGTCTGCATTTGTAGTGTGATACTCTGTTTGTTATTTAATGTTTTTATTTAATTTAAGGTATTGTATTTGTTTAACGTGCACCCGTGTGCTAATTAATTAAAACAAGCGCTTTAATTTCCATTCTTTCAACATACGGCCAGTTTTAGACCCACTGGTGTGACAGGGTGTAATAAATTTCTATTCTTTTCTCGGATTAGGTCATTTGCAGTGATGTGCAGTAATATGAATCTATTTTCGGGATGTATGACGCAGTTTTTTTGGCCTTGAAAAATATTGCGTCAACTGTGATTGCATCGGATTTTTATCACGCCAAGACACTACTGTCTCGACAGTCAGTTAGTTGTCCTATAGCCTTTGTCAGTGATGGACATTACTCCAAGGAAGCGTACAAAAATTGTAACGTTGCACGAACACACTGACAAGGCTTGAAAGTGAGCAAATCAATGTACTATAGACTGTCCAAGAAACTCTTCTGATCCAATAGAGCATCTGTGTTTAATCTGCAAGGAACGACATTGTGGAATGGATAAACGAAGTACTAACACGTGCACTAGGACATGTTTCATTGGAAAAATATGAAAACAGTGCATAATAACAGAATTATTTGATTTGTTTCAATTAATTTGCACACGAGTGTAGGTTAGCAATACACTAGGTTAACGGCTTGGTATTAGAAATCATAAAGCCAATTTCAAATTTCAGTTGGATTCACTTGCGCGCAAATACATTTCGAAAATACATGAATCAATATTCTCCCTCAACGTATGCATTAAATAGTATCATGTGGATCTGGAAATGTTATTAATGTTTTTTTAAAAAATAATGCAAACAAAAAAATCTAATAATCAAAAATATTTTTAATTTTTATTTGGTAAGCCATAAATAAACAAATCAATGAGTCTACTTCATATTCATCAGGAAATATTAGGCCCATCAAAATGTGTGTCTATTGTGTTTTCCTTTGCTGAGTTATAAATAAGTTAATAAAATATTATATGCGTCTTAGTTTTTAAACAATGAACCATCAACCATCTTATCTCCTAATGCAGAGGTTGGCAACCTACGGCACACGTGACACACGTGGCACGCCAAGCAATTTCCAGTGGCACGCAGCCGCAAATGACATCACGAAGTCCAAACCAATAACTACTACAACTCAAAGAAGATATTTAGCTGTTTCAATTTTAATATATACTAAACTATATATACTATATATTACTATATGAAATATATTGTAGAAAAGGTATATTGGCCTTGATTTGTATAAAAATACGTATACTGTTGGTACACTGAATGATTTAAAACCCTAAGTCGGCACATAGTTAGCAAAAGGCTGTGGACCCCTGGCATAGAATAATATGACAATATAGTCTGTTGTTGTTGACTTTGAATTAATTCCTTTGAAAAAGGCATGAATCTATTCTCCCCCAGTTATGGACAAATAGTAGCATTGTTTAAGACAGGTAAGGTAACTAGCGTAGGACATTGGTCGGCAACCTATGGCACATGTGCCACTCATGGCACGCCAAGCAATTTCCAATGGCACACAGCCGCAAATCACATTACGAAGTGTGAGCCAATAACTACTACAACCCAAAGAATATATATAGTTGTTTCAATTTTAATATATACTAAAGTATATACACTATATATTACTATATAAAATATATTGTTGAACGTTTTTATTGATCTTGACTTGTATAAAAATACGTATACTGTTGATACACTGAATGATTTTAAAACTAAGTCGGCACATAGCAAATGATTGCCGACCCCTGTTCTAATCGGTTATGGTAAATGTCGTTAGAGTAAACGATTGTGTCTATTTGCACAAGATGATAGTGGTCGTCCCGTTAAATGACGAATTTCTAAATAAGCAAATATACCAGATAGATTAACGCAACAGAATAAACTCTGCAGGATATTTAATTTATATTTATCATTGATCAACAACTATTTTTCTATTTTTTATAGCCAAATTCTATCTCCATGTACAATATATCCCCACCTTTATCTATTAATTTTACGCGTAACAATACTCAAGAGACCTTCTGCTCTCTCTAGCGGAAAACCCTGCTAATGTTACCGGGTATGTGACGGGTTGTTCTTTTTGGGCTTTAGCCAAAGTTAACTGTCTGGCAATCTTCAAAATCCGCTGCATGAACAGCAAAAGCCGAGTAATATTCCTTTTCGGTGATCCAACCACTTTTCTCATATTCAAAATTTTCATGAAAAACACCTCATCATATTTCATAAGTTTCTCGCCTACCGGTCATAAAGTCAAAGGCAATTGGCGCGGTAACATCACTGAGATCTGACACTAAAAAACACTAAGATCATTTCTTGCAAATAAACGTTACATGCGAAGATCTATATTTATTTTGGAAATTTTCACCTCTTTCCGCACACAGCTATTACTAGTTTGCTGTTGGGCGATCAATGCAACAGAATATTCCCATCCTGTATATATTCAATTTTGACCTATACCAAATAGATATAGGTTTACAAATTTTGTCTCTGTCTATTTATATTCATCGATTAATCAAATTATTTCTCTGTACATTGGCTCTCCTTGTCTTTTCATCTAGTAATTCTATCTATCTATCTATCTATCTATCTATCTATCTATCTATCTATCTATCTATCCGAACGGCACATGATTAGATAACGTAAACAGGAATGAAGGAGAATGTTGTCGAACGGATTTTCTGCTTAAAAGCCAAATTGTTAGAGTAATTTAGGAATTATAATTCGGCATTCTGTTTTTGAAAGATATGCAATGGTATGTGATCGAATATCAGCTTCTATAATAATCAAATTATTAGACATTCTGAATATGGCCATCTGTATACTGCACATCTGTCTAATGGTGCGCAAAAAACTTAGAGCCTATTCCTTTCAAATTATCAGGCAAATGAAGAAGATATGTTATTTGAAAGACATTTAATCGAGTCATAAACATTTCAGAAGCACCATCGGACACACACACACACACATGCATACATACATACATACATACAAATATATAGAGAGAATGAATATATATACCGATACTGGCATAAGAAGCACAATAGACTCATCACAAGCACACATACGAACACTATGCAACATAGGTAATACACACACACACACACACACACACACACATATATATATATATATATATATATATATATATATATATATATATATATATATATATAAACACACACACATATAAAAGGCAGGATGTGTGTGTGTGTGTGTGTGTGTGTGTGTGTGTGTGTGTGTGTGTGTGTGTGAACGAATGCACGGACACAATTTTCAAAGGATTTGCACCAAAATTTACATGCACATGCTCCAAGTTAGCAGAAAGTCCAAGAATGGCAAATTATTTTTTACATTTCCCAACTCCCATCGATAGTGGAAATAATCGATTTTTTTCAGTCTTCTACAGCAGTTTTCATGTAGTTTGCGGCCATTTTGTACTGGCCAGAGTGAGAGTCAATAACTGGCTGCCACGAATAGGCAGGGATATTCTATTGGCCAGCGTGAGAGCCAACAGCTGACTGACACGAATGTTAACTAGCATACTAGCATCCAAAAAAATCGATAGCACGCACACACAATACACAAAAATGGCGATAAGAAAATACAGGGGTCATAAAAAGATAACAACGAAGACTTCGTTCCTTCGCCCTTTCGCTCAGCAGTCATAATGTTTTATTACCTCTACATCAGAAGAACATTTTCTACAAAGACGACGAAAAATGCGTATTAATACTGCATGCAACATCCAATGGTGAAACAGCAAAAAACAAATGGAAAATTAATTCCTTTTAATAATATGTGGAATTAACTACTCTTTCCTTTATGAAGGTCGTCAAACTGGAAAAACAATAAAAACATATATATGGTGGACTCTCCTATGGTGATGAGGAGAAGCATTGGATGGTGCTTTTTGTTTTACACTTATGCATACTAGCTGGTTCTTTTGTGGATAAAATCACGTAAGGGTAAGACATATTTCATTTGTGTTTTCTTAAGTGTGATACTAGCCAAGCCTTGCTGCGGGCGACAAAGCAACACTGAGAGATGAAATTTGCTAAAGCAGGATTTTGATGGCGGCTCTGCTTCAGAGCTTGGCGAAGCAGATCACGGTGTTTCAGTCTACTGTCTTCAAAACCCTTTAACTTAATGTAACATGTCCTACGCCAACCCTTTCTGTTGAGATGCTTGGACATACCCGGTTTTCAAATCAAAGTTGTGACGTTTAAAGTTGACTTTCAGTTTGACTTTGTAACCTAAGAGTGGACGTCCAGCTGAAGGCTTGGAGTTTGGTAGTTGTCCATACTGCACCTTCTTTGAAAGCCTATGCTCATCCATTGCCACAACAAACCTAGCCCACCTTTTATATTTACTAGAATGCTTTCAATGCCTGTGATGTTGTTACAGTATTGCACTATTCTTGACCATGTCATCAATATTGCACTATACTTGAACCTGTCATCCAATTATATATATATATATATATATATATATATATATATATATATATATATATATATATATAGATAGATAGATAGATAGATAGAGAGAGATAAATAAATAGATAGATAGATAGATAGATAGATAGATAGAGAGAGAGAGAGAGATATGGGGGCATTGTGTTTGAGAGAGAGAAAATAATTTTAAGCTATGCTATATTTATGGGTAAACCTGCTCAATATCAGTGTTAAAGCGTATGTTAATATATAATGGAACACTTAGGTCAACACCAAGCTGCAACATTCCGCTTCATGCTTGTACGCAATAACCAATCCATGTCTGTTGCGTTTTGACTCGACTAATAATACATGCTGCTCTATGTTGTATTATGTTTCAGATATTTTATTGCATTATATTAATGGTTATTGGTATGTTATGTTTCTAATTATTCTATAGGCCAAATTACGCCGAAAATATGGAAGAGGAGCAAAACAGCATCAGCCTATAGCAAAAAATACAAACCCTGTCTGGAGGAAAAAATAGCTGTCATAATCTTCCAAGACCAACATGAACTACCAAATAAACAATACGAAATTATTTCAAAATGCAGACGCAAACACATTTTTTACTACGTAAAAGTAGAAATATATAGATATCAAATACAACTATGCGAAATGAAGATATAAACTCTATGTACAATGCAGACAATGCAACATACCCCCTTGCGGAACTTAATTGAAAGAAAACAAATAATTCCGTTTTTAGTGTCAGGGCTCATGTTAGTATTCCCTATGACCATTCCACGAAGTCGTTCTTCCGTACTGACAACAGATTCTCGATTGGATTTAAATCGGTCAATCTATAGTAGTTTGATTTGCTCACTGGTAAGGCTTTCCAATGTGTTCGTGCAGCGTTACAGTTTTCGTACGATTCATTGGAATAATGTCCATTGCAGACAATGGCTGGAGAACAAGTAACAGACAATAGTGTCTGAGAGTGATAAACATCTGATACAATCACAGGTGATTCAATATTTTTCAAGGCCAAACAAATTTCACCATACACCCCGAAAGTATATTCATATTACTGCACAGCACTGCAAATGACCTAATCTGAGGAAAAATAGAAATCGATTACACCCTGTCATTCCAATGGGTCTAAAATTGACAGTATGTTGAAAGAATGTAAACTAAATCGGTTATTTCAATTAATTTACACATGGTGGACGTTAAACATAGTCAATACCTTAAATTAAATAAACAAATTAAATAACAAAGAAATTATCAAACTAAAGTATATAGACATAAACAGAAGTAAATTTTATAATAATAATGACCAACAAGAAATAATTGTGTAATCAATAAAGAATAACTCTATAAAATAGCTACACATAAGCTCATACGGACCCACAATTATCTCTACTCAATAGCCTATAAAATAAATATAAAACCTAACCGTTATCACCTACACAAAGCTGTTAGCATAATACAAATAACCTTATTATCATAATACAACATTGACTAGTACAGACAGACAGTCGGGCCAAAACGCAACTACAGCCATAATTTTATCGACTCATTTTAGAAAAAAAAAATAGCAGAAAATCATATTTACTTAAATAAAAAAAGAACGTCTTCATAGGTACAAAATAACTGTTCTAAAAACGCGATTAGCCGGGCCAATGTAAACTCTTTTTCGCTCATATTATTCGGTAAGCAACAAAGAATCATTAAACAAAAACTTAATCAACTATAACTTCCCTAACTACGTGGTTGACGAATAAATCAAATCATCCTTAACAAAGCTAAGAAAGAATAAGGCAATACTTCTCTGAACAATAACAAACACAGAATTAATTTATTCTATTGTAACCAGCTGCACCCTAACTATATATTGGATGAAATTAAAAGCATAATTCGCCGATACATATGACTTAATGTTCCTGAAAAACACCTACGATTTATCAACATCTATAAAATTTAAAACATCTAATTTAATTATTACTAACAGAAGATCGCATGTCAAAATTTGATTACATAAATCATCAATGAGTACGTGAATCGTACACACATGCAGCACACTGTCTTGAATGATGACCGGTCGCCTGAAAGATCACCGTGTAGTTCTTATACACATCGACTAACACGATATGAACGACCAAAATGCAATTATCAACATAAGCAAATATTAGTGTATACTAGAAGTAGAGCCCGGTGTTGCCCGGGGATATAACAGTAAGAGATAGATCAAGTATCCACCATCATAAAGACTGAAAAATAAAATTTACAAAGATTATTGTTTAATGTTGACGGACACGCATGTCTTAATTAGTATTTTTTTTTTTTTTTTACGAATTGGTTAAACCCAAACTCAAACAAAAACATTGTTTTCAATCGTTATGAGCCTCTACCGATTGAATAGAATTTTATTATAAACAATTGTCTTGTAAATGGGATTTTTAAAGCATTCTGAATGTAAAAATAAAGACAAAAGTGTGCAAGACAATAAGAAACACTACATGCCAAAAAAAAGTGAAGTTTTGTTTTATCGGTTGAAAATGTAGGTAGCCATACGGACCCACAATTTCTTGTAATCTTTAAGTTTTACAATTTATGATTTTTACTTATTGAATACAGTAATAAAAATTGCATATTTTGCATGTGGTGATTCATAATTAGAATTCTGATTTGAATATATTTTCCACTCGTTGTTTCTAATACAAAAAATATTAACTTTATTTGGGTTTATTAATTATGATCTAACAAATCTTATTCATTTAGTAGCCTTCCTGTAATAATGCTCTTTTACAATTTTGATTTTTTACTATTTGAATACAGTAAAAAAATTGGACACCATGTGTATTTAAAGTAGTTTCCCGTTCCGGTTATTATTTTTAGTTAGGACTTGTGTATGTTTAGATTTCATTACCTTTCCCTAAAGATAAAGAATTTATTCCGATGTTTGTATTCGTACAATCAGTAGAGATCGTTAGATTATTGTTTAAGGTTGACGGAGACGCATGCCTTAATTAGTTTATTTTTTATTTTATTTTTTACGAATTGGTCAAACCCAAACTCAAACAAAAACATTGTTTTCAATCGTTATGAGTCTCTCGATTGAATAGAATTTTATTATAAATAATTGTCTTGTAAATGGAATTTTTAAATCATTCTGAATGTTAAAAATAAAGAAAAAAGTGTGCAAGACAATAAGAAACACTACATGCCAAAAAAAAGTGAAGTTTTGTTTTATCGGTTGAAAAATGTAGGTAGCCTTTCTGTAATCTTTAAGTTTTACAATTTATGATTTTTACTTATTGAATACAGTAATAAAAATTGCATATTTTGCATGTGGTGATTCATAATTAGAATTCTGATTTGAATATATTTTCCACTCGTTGTTTCTAATACAAAAAATATTAACTTTATTTGGGTTTATTAATTATGATCTAACAAATCTTATTCATTTAGTAGCCTTTCTGTAATAATGCTCTTTTACAATTTATGATTTTTACTAATTGAATACAGTAAAAAAATTGGACACCATGTGTATTTAAAGTAGTTTCCCGTTCCGGTTATTATTTTTAGTTAGGACTTGTGTATGTTTAGATTTCATTACCTTTCCCTAAAGATAAAGAATTTATTCCGATGTTTGTATTCGTACAATCAGTAGAGATCGTTAGATTATTGTTTAAGGTTGACGGAGACGCATGCCTTAATTAGTTTATTTTTATTTTATTTTTACGAATTGGTCAAACCCAAACTCAAAAAAAAAACATTGTTTTCAATCGTTATGAGTCTCTCGATTGAATAGAATTTTATTATAAATAATTGTCTTGTAAATGGAATTTTAAATCATTCTGAATGTTAAAAATAAAAGAAAAAGTGTGCAAGAGAATAAGAAATACTACCTGCCAAAAAAAAACGTGAAGTTTTGTTTTATCGGCTGAAAATATAGGAAATCCGCTCCCATATTTAAAGAAACCCACACACACAAACAACCCGATGTGAGTTGTCCCCTTCCATTTTCACGATGTCTCTTAATCGTGTTTTCAAATTGATTTTGTGCAAAAACAATTATATTTTTCCCATTTTGGCGCTGTTAGAACCACCACAAGGTAATTTTATGTAGTCCTGTGAAGTTTTGTTGAAATCGGTTGAAAATGTAGGAAATCCGATCCAATATATAAACGTTACAGACACATACACATACACACACACACACACACACACACAATCTGCGTTTTATAATAAGTAAGATTATGAAAATACTCTATAGCATCTAACGCATGGAAAGTTTCAAAATCGTAGAAGCTATTATACAAAATGAATAGCTTACATTATATAAAATATCCCCCACAGAAGACATTATCTTTAAGTGAATATGATATAATTAATAAACATATGTTATAATAATATTAGTATAAGTAAAATACAAATGAATAAATGAAATAAAAAAAGACAGAATAAAATAATAAAATCACACTAATTTTGTGCAGCCTCGTTCCCAATAACAGTTACACATTATTAGATTATTTCAAATTTCCAGTTTTCCAAAGAATACCCAAATGCCGAGGAGGGAATTCAAGACATTAAACAGAGACCACATTGGTTCTTGTTAATGACCCCGATGATCAAAATTACTTGAAGAAAATAATAACAAAATCTGATCTTTGAGCAGTTTATAAACAATTTGAGCACAATACACAACACCATATTCTAACATTGGAAAAAACACAATGAAAAATTAAACCAACACAACTTGTCTTGTTAATGAAAACTGATTTTACATGGGGCCTAAAATTACATTATATTTACATACATGAAGTGGTGCCCTCCCTCTAAAGAGTCAATGTTAGATTCTTCCGCCTACTATATGTTAGAAAGAAGGCTTCAGGGTACAGTGAACACTGAATACATTAAGCGCTAGTTCATTCGATACACTTTTACTAGTCGGGTAATACTCTTCTGGTGTACTTACTGTTTAATATACGATATATCTGCAAACCTGTTTTTTGTTATTACTTAACCATTTACTTGGTCACAAGAATATATATTGTGGCTAGTCTGGCTGATGGTTCTAGGAACTGAGACCTTTGACCCTCATACGTCGAGAACGACGGGATAGTCCATTCTGTGTGTGTGTTTACTTGATGGTACTTTGCTCTGTCTAGATGTTCTCGTAGAACGCAAGGATGGTGTTTTTGCCACCAGTATCCTGCGTAAACCCACTTCTTTCATAATCTTGTACACAAGACTCTTATTCTCAGGACCCGGAACTTTGCCTATTTTCTACCCTGGTTCCTCGCACTTTGATGAATTGTTCTCCTTCATTCATGAATATTTTGAAGGTAATGGTTACCCTACTAACGCCATTTAACTCGTTATTGATAATGAAATTAGACGGTTTAAAGAGCAAGTGATTCTAGGACCTAGTCGGTACCCAATTTACTTGAAGTTGCCTTGGTTAGGCAGGAAGAGTCAATTGATTGCTGACAGAATTTCAACTTGTCTTGCTTCGTTCTACAACTCTGTGGTTGCGTACTGTATTCCAGACGAGATGCGCGTTTCCACCTTTTAGCAATTTGATGCTAGTAATTATGAATCTCTGAAAGAATAATATGAGGCCTATATATTATAGGAATAAGTTAGTTACCATCCTAGAGGGAATTGATGCAGTAAAAACAAGTACTATTTCACTGCTTACCACCGACGTGGGAACACAAAGTCTGACTGGTGTTAGTAGAGACGCGATGCGGGAAACATTAAAAAAGCCTCATGAAGAGGCGAAGAAGTTGGTTGGAAGCATCCTGGCCACACAGTACGTCCGAGTGGATTAAAACCGATAGGTTGGCGGCCATTTTTGCTTGGGTTGGCGCGGATTACCACTGGGGACTTTGCTCTCTAAATCACTTTAACAGGAAAACTTATGGGGGATACCCGACGCATTAATGTGACGGGAGAGGATAATGGAAGGACGTCGCCCCTACTGTTGTTCATGTGCTGCTGTGGGACACATAGCCAAGGCGTGTTTCGGCAAAAAGGCAGGGACGCGGCCCAGCCAAGTAACAGCAGGAGCAGCGGTAGTATCCTTCGAGGTTCCTGATGGGGAATGGAAAGATGTGGGCAAGAAGGGACGAAAGACGTCAAGCACTAGTCCCCAGCAGGAGGTCTCACAGCAAGCACAACCCAAGGAAAGACCTGAGCCTGAAAAGCAGCACCAGCCGCTGCTTCAGCCCCCAAAGGGTGCCAGTGAGAAAAGAGGAGCGGTAACGACAGAAGCAGGAAGAACTGCCTAAGTAAAAAAAAAAAAAGCAACAAAACCAGCAACAAGTGCAGCAACAAAATATACAAGAACAGGAAGAGCAATCCCAGAAGACTCAACATCAAAAACAAGGAAACAACAATGTGTGGACTCCAACATGAAGCTGGAGGATATGACTCCACCAAGGTCCTCTTTGAAGACGGGTAGGGAAGAGGAAGATAAAGAAGATAAACCTACAAAGAAAAAGAAGCGGGCCGAAAGAGGCAGGAAGGAAAGTGTCAGAGACAGGCCCCAAATCCCTCCCTGAAGCCCCAGAGGAAAGTGACATTATTCCCAAATCAAAGAGCCACGCCATCCAGATACATCCTTTTTTCATCTTCTACACCCGGGCCTCCATCCACTTTTTCCCCGCTCCACCCTGTCAGAGAGAAGAAAAAGAAAAAGAAATCCCTGGACCGAAAGAAATCTGTAAGTTAAACAGGATCTGCAGAAGGACTTGTCTAACCCAAATAATCCCTCCTAGGCCCGTTATTTAAACTGACCTCTATCGACGGAAAGTCGGCAGAGGACCCCCGTAATTTTCCACCAGCCCAAGGCGTTATTACGAGTATAAGGGACACCAGGAAGCTCCTGAAGTTATGGTAGCACATGAACGAAGGGCGCTTTCCCAGATGTCCGAATGTTCGTATCGGGATCGCCCAAACTAAAAAAAACTGGGCAATTGTTTTACAGGGAGGGTCCCGGTACTTCTCCAACCTTCTTTATATAGGGCAGTAAAGCTAACATATGCCATGAACGTTGGCGGTAATGCCCTAGATGGGCGAATGAAGTCAGAGATGAGCACAGGGAGCCTTGGACAATCCGTCGATGTCCTTACTCCCACAGATTTCCGTCCGGTATGTGAATAGTGTTTTTCTTTGTTTTCTTTCTCAGATTTAAATTATGTCTATCAGGATAGCCAGCCTGCATGCGAAGGGCTTCCGGGATCGGTCTAAGTCTGCCTGTCTGCTCCGTGAACTCTTGTCATTCGGTGTGGATGTCGCCGCGATCCAGAAAACTCACTTTGCAACGTTGATACCTGTGTGCTGTCTAAGGATTTTTTTCGTCTACTCAGCATATGGAAACAAACAGGATAGAGGTGGTTTTTTTTACTGGTTAAGCTTACCCTGGATGCGAGGGAGGACTTATTTTATGTCGATGCCGGAGGCTGTTTGATCGCGGCCGATATTACTATGTAAAGTTGTTCGTCTCGAATCGTTGCAGTTTATGCGCCCAGTAACCGGGAGGAGCGTGTCTCTTTTTTTTTCGGCAGTTGGGACCGTTCCTGGAGGATTCAACGCGCTTAGAATAGAACATTGCACTGACATTTTGAATCCCATGCTAGTCAGAGGGCAGGGAGCTAGCGGGAGGCCGTGCGACCGTAGCTTGGTTGATTTGATCGACGAGTTTGGTCCCCATACCGGGTTGATCATGTGGAAACTTAAGTGGCCAACTGCACAGATGGTCAGCTACCTGGATAGAATGTTAGTCAGAATGTCAGGCATAGATCTACTAGGTTGCTCCCTGTTGCAGTGGTTAGGCTATTCGGACCACAGGCTTGTCTGTTCCCGGGTGGTGTTAGACGGTAGGACTAGAATGGCTGACTACTGGAAGTTCAATCTCTCTTTACTGGACAGATGAGCCTTTCAGGATCACCAAAGTACTGTAGTGAAGTGGGAACTAGTAGGAACGGTTAATGGGAAAAGTTGAGGGGAGATGCTTAAGGATATGATTAGGTTCTTCCACTACCGAGTTTAGCAAACGGCTAAAAACAACTACTCCACATCATATTAATAACGTTATTTATCATTTTAAATCTAGTTGCAGTACTTACTACATAGGTAGAACAACCCAACATTTAGATGCTAGAATACAGAATTATATAGCAAGAAATATCAGGAATGGAAAATTCCAACAAAAGTACGTTTTGAACATCATAAATAATTCCTGCATCACGGATTATCTTATTAAAACCCAAATTGTGCTGGAAATTTTAGCTTTGACTCGTTTACCATCTTGAGTCATGCTCTCTCCACATTGCGTTTAGATTTAGTGTAGGAAACAATTTACGTTCGGTTCAGACATCCCTTCCTCTATAAGAGGCAGTGTCTGTGTTAGGATTAAACGCGATTCCAATTTAAATTGCTTTCCGCATTCATTAATACTACATATCGTTTTTATATTTTTTATATAATCCCTCGATTCAGCTCTGTTAAGTGAGGGCGAAAACCGGTCGGCTTTTAATTTTTTTTTTCTTTTAATCATGAAAAGAAAAATAATTCATACATTTTTTATTGTTATAATAAAATTTTGTACCTCCCAGAAAATCATGAAATATATATATATATATATATATATATATATATATATATATATATATATATGAAAGAAAGAGGTTGTAGTGGTTCCAACGAGAGAAAAGTATGTATATTAAAAAGAAGAGAGGTACCTCAAACGTTTTTGGTTGTAATGTTGATTTATTTAGAAAAAAATATTATGCTTTGTACTACACGTGTTTCTGTTCTCATGACCGTCTTCAGGTAAAAGCGGAGATTTCCACATATTATTAAGTAAAACATTAAAAGATAAAATGCCGATAAGTAATTCATCATTTCGCTTGGACCAACCTTAATTGTTTTATGATCCTTCGCGCAGAACTCTTCATTGCCAATTCAAGAAAGAAATTCGGATTACTAACACAGAAAATGTCTCATATCGAGAATATTTAACATTGAAAAACAAAAGACAAAATTAATTATTTTTAATAATATGTGGAAATCTTCGCTTTTACCTGAAAACGGTCACGAGATCAGAAACACGTGTAGTACAATTATGTAAAAACAAAGCATAATATTTTTTCTAAATAAATCCACATTACAACCAAAAACGTTTGCGGTACCCTCTCTTCTCTCTTTTTATATATATATATATATATATATATATATATATATATATATATATATATATATATATATATTCCTCCATTCTTCTCTCAGTTACCAGTGCAAATATGTTTATAATTTTGTTGTTTTTTTCATGAAACATTTAGAGGAACAAAAAAAATGGTAGAAGCGGTGAAATAATTAAGGTCAGTGTTTCCAATATTTTATATCGTTAGATCCTGAAAATGATTATAACCACGTCAATGGGAGTACTCGAAGAACAACAAAATATAACCATGGCATTTGGAGAGTCTACCAGCAGTTTAGATTAGAATGTTTTACAAACTATTCAAAATTTGAAAAAAAAATATCTTGTCTTTATGCACCTTCCCCTCCCGACAGGACATGTAAGCATAATTATTAAGGGGAAAATTTGACAGCTGTTGGAAAATATTCATCTCTGACATCGTGAATGTATTCACATCAGAACGATCTATCTATCTATCTATCTATCTGGGAGAAAGTGCACAATACCGGGTAGAGACAGATAATTTATATTTATGCATAAAATATGCACATGGAAAACAGTACTGAAAGCACTATTGATTTCTATGCCCACACTGTCTGTTTTGATTGTTTCTCTCTATATTTCTTTTCCTCTCTGATATATGGTGGATACCCCCGTCGGGAACGATGGAAGAGGTCTCGGTAAATTCGATATTTTACTGAACAACCAGCACAAGTAAATTGTTTGAAGTAGTCAGTTGACTGTGCCTTGCAATGCACATTCATTACGTCATAGCCACACGTCCTCTACTGGCCAAATCTTGAGATGATGCTAGGCTTTTTGAATAGGGGTTTTTTGGCTACTATAACAAGCTCCTCCAACTTTTACAAAAACCCTCTAGATTGATTTGAATAGCGTTTTCCTTCAATTATATCATGGTAGGTCGTTGTTTTAACCAGATTCTTGCACAGATCTAGATAGTTGGGGCATGATATAAAACCACAAATAATATAATTTACGTTAAAATTTTGATTCCATTTGAGGAAATGCAATTAAAATCAAATTAATTAATATCTCGGTGATTGCCGTGTTGTTAAAAAATAAATAAATAAGCGAACCGGATTATCCCATTGTAAGAAATATAGTGAATGTAAATTAATTTAAAACTTAGATTTAATATTTCTTTAAAATACAGGAAATCATAAACATATAAAATAGTACACATATAATTGTTATGAGAAATAACATACTTTTTACTTTAAAATAAATTATTTACGTGAAGTTAAATAGGAAATATCGATGTATTGAAATCGCAGGTTATGCTTCGATCAATTATAAATTATTTTTTAGTTTATTTTTCTCCCCGAAAAATTTTTTTGCCTCTTTTATTTATATAGGAAGCTTTTTAAAATATAAGGTAAAAAAAGATAATAATTGCAAAATTTTAGGTAAAATAAAAATTGACTGTGTAGTTTAATTTATTAGTTTTTCATAGTGATAGTTTTTTAAACGTTTATTAAAATATCTGAAGAAAAACAAGATGTTTCCTCTAATCTTAGAGTATCTCTTGCTAATGTTTTTATCTTGAATTTACAGGCTATGGGTCTTTTTAATCCAGGATTTGATTTTAAAAACCTAATTGGTAAATCAAAATAAATAGAGAAAAAGCCAAATGAAAGACTCACGGAAGATATTAAAAAGCTTGTGTTTAGGAATTGATTGCAAGATTAATAAAGAAACTTTATTGTATAAATTTATAGGAGAAAATGATGATATGAACAGGCTGGAAAATATCTGATTTATAGAGTAGTTGCAACTATAGGTGTCGTTGATATTGTTCTAACAGAAGAAGTTTTTTTTTAGTGTTTTGGAAGAATTTGATAGTATAGACAGCCTTAAGGCTGCATTTTTTTGTCAACACAAATAAAAATGCTAGGGGTAAAGCAGGCCTTGTAATTGTTTTGGAGGAGATGCTGCATTGAATATTACATACAATTAGTAGTTCATTACATCGGAATGAGCTACCATTCAGGGCTTTTTTTTAAATAAGTTGATGGTACAAGAAGAAGCCTGACTGCTTTTACAGTCTCACTAGGAAAATTGTGTGAAAGGGACTATCCTGATTTGCCACAAGTAGAATTTATGAAAATCATTGGCCCTATTCATAATATTGGTAAGAATTAATCAATCTATCCCAAAATTGAATTTGTGAACATGCAACCACTGAAAATTTTTTCAGAATATGAAACTCAAGCATCTCTTATAAATAATGCAAATTCAGAGTTGACTGATTTTCCTTTATATTCTCTGAGTGCTGAAAGAGCAGTGAAATTAACATGTGAATCATTGCATGTTGTTTACGGATTTGAAGCAAGACGGAGACACATTCTTGCAAAAAACTTATTTCGTCACCTAAGACCTTCATTTGTTTATAAAGGCTCTTACATTGAAAATTTTGATGATATAATTATTTGGACTGAATTAGCTTTCATGTAATATAAAATGTATTTATTGAAATAGGAAAAATTTTGCTTTACTCTTGAAACAATAGCAGCAAATACCGCCAAATAGAATCGAATTTAGGCGCATTTTCAATCTCGACTTTTGAGTGCATTTCTTCAAAAGAGGCTTAATGCTAGGAATCTAAACCTTGATGTGAGATTTTATCTCCTTAAGTCCCAATTATCTAGACTTGTCCAAGATTGATTTTGGGAAAAATGGCTGAAATCGACCTACGCTTCCTGTGTGTGCGCGTGTGTGTGTAGAGTGTGAAGTGAGAGAAAGAGAGAGAGAGAGAGAAAAAAATGATATGTATGTGATGATTTTATTGTGTAAACGTGGCGATTGATGAAGAGTGCTGAGAAGTTTTTTTTTCTATTTCCTTCTTCTTTATCTTCTATTTGACAACCTCCAATTGCAATCCATCTGCATTTAAAAATCCTGTTGACACGAACGCATTTCCTTCTAAATGGGATTGACTCAAAAATATAAAACCGAGCAGATATTTACTGGAATAAATGAAATAACACTTCAATTATTTTCTAGCTATTTACCTAAGCTTTAAGATCATTGCAGATTAAATTTTAGCATTATGAATCAAATCAATAAAAATTAAAGATGGTTCAACTTATTTATTCAGATTTACATAGATTATCTTGAAAATAGACAACTAATGAAGGAAGAGTTCCAATTCCGAGCCGTTATCAATTACAACAAATGCACATGGTATTCACAAGCAGTCACCTGTCTAGATACTAATGAAGTTCAACTTTGCTTAAGTTAGGTTATCTTACGACAACCCGTGTTTCAAAGTGATGTGGCTGTAAGCCTACAATGAATAATAATAATAATAATAATAATAATAATAATAATAATAATAATCCAAAGGAAGAGCGCAGTTTAATGTAAAAAAAAAACCAAAAAAACAAAATAAACATGATTTCATTCATGTGAGATGCTCAACAGAAGAAATTAATGAAAATTCATTGACCGCAATATGGTGTCAGACAAAATAATGTGGCATCAACGGAGATTGCGTAATATTTTATTACAAACGACTGTAATTTTGATGAATAACTTAAGATGCTCATTCTGAAAACTATTTATCATCGACCAACTTTCGATCCTTAAAACGATGCAAACTATTAACTTCCCGCCCCGATGTAGTGAACAGAACGACAGGAGATTTCCATAAGATTTATACTACGCAGTTTGATTCATTCTTTTTCCTAACTAATCGACTAAGAGAAAATTCGAAGTCGGACACGATCACAATCATATTACGTACGTTACAACTGCATGCCATTCGAGGTGGCTGCGTTTCATTAGTTTTGACATGCTGACATGTTGATTACCAGTGCAGCTGTTTTCTCTGGTAAACAATTGTTAAACATAACTTGAAGAAGTTAGACACACGGCCAAAATAGTTTTGATTATTTTGTCTATATTTCTTTTTCTTTTCTTTAATGACAATCGCCTGTAAGTTTTGAAAAATATTGGAAAAGTTAGGTTAATAATTTTGTTTTTTTAATAATAATAATAGTAGGAAAGTTAATAATATAGCAGTATATAGGAGTACCAAAAGTTAAATTGTTTGTTATAGTATATCAGATTATACTATACTTCTAACTTGAAACTACTTGCAGCATGGTTGGGTAATCTGCATCTAAGTCACTTTTCCCACTAGTATTTGTAGTGAAGTGTCGGTAGACACCAAGAAAGATTAAAATCAACGGTCTAGTTCAATGGTGTAGACTGGCATCCATAGCTATATATTCAGCCATTGTTATGATGTCACGACTTCACAAGTCGTTGGGCTTCCTCAGCTGCCAGCAAAGATTGGTACGCCGACGAAATCAACGACCACATGTCCGTGATGAGGATGAGCCACCAAGTCTAATGCTATCCGCCGTAGCTTGATCTTGAGAGTGATGGACTCCACATGGTTTATTGCTCATGGTATTCATCGCAAGGATAAATATCTCTACGGTTTTCAACCGAGATATATGGAGCTCAGAAGCGACACTTATACCTCAACAGGTCATTCGATTGACATTGCCTTAAATGAAATATCTTATAATACATAATGAAAAAAGAAACCTGTACTAAATTCTTCTGGGTTGGAAAAAGTGACATAGTCACATTGCCATCACTTCAGATATTAAAACACCCTTACCTTCTCTGTCCAGAGTGTTTTACATCACATCGTGTCACTAACACTTTATCCTGAAAAAAAAATAAAACACTTGTGCGTCACTATTTCGTTTCCTGGCCTTGGACATGGCCATTATTGGGAAGTAACGTATAGCTGTTAATACAACTCTGAAACATCATATTCCGCATTCGAATGAGGGCCATGTAATCCTTATGGGAGAATTGAATGTTTGCATAGTTAGTAAGGTTTCGTCTGTTGGAAAGTGATTGTAGCTTGGACAATTTTCATCATCGACAAAGATGCGTAAATGCTATTTAGCTCTGTCAAGAACGGACAATTTGGATTGGATAGTTACAGACGCAATATGCCTGTATAAAGGGGATTATATTGTGTTATTAATGTAAGTTACCTCGTGTTCCTTGTATTAGTAATTGACAGATGATTCTTTTTCCCTTTTTTTATTCTGAAAATGAAATGAATAAAACAGAGCAACAACACACAACAATGTCTTTGAGACACGTAAAAATTAATGATATGGATGTCTATTTTACTTTTGTTTGATGTTATTTAAAGACTGATTTGGTGTGTTAAATGTTCTCAGGTTTTATGCATCATTTTGTTTCTTTACAATTTGGGCTTACTAGTTTATAATTGTTCTGAGAATTTCGTGGTTATGGTGAGCTTTTGAAAGCGTCAACTACGGATGTTCACGGAGCGAAGAAGATATGGCGGGTTTTCGTTCTTTTTATAACTGTTCTTTTGCTTGTGGTGGAAAGGTTGTTTTTATAATTGTCATTGGGTCCTTACCTATAACTACAGAATGAACTCATCCTAAGACTATGTATACTATGCCTCTCAAGAGAGAGGGACGAATCGAGTCCAGCCGATAGTAGTTCACTTCAAACCGGACTGACAGTCATACTAACACCTTCCACATCTTGCATCATTATTTCCTGTAATATACCTTCATTATTTCTACTCTTCTGTTCGTGTTGTTCTTCCTTGGTCCTAACCTGGAGCATAACAATAATGATGATGTTTCAGATATTTATTTCTGGAATGATGACATATCATCATCATGAATCATCACCGGTGGAAAGGTTGTTTTTAGATGATGAAATTTCAGAAGTTTATTTCGAGAATAATGAAATATCATCATCATCATGATCAACAACACCAGATATACTAACGTTTTGGCTTGATCTGACTCTTATAAAAACAGAGCGCATAGTAGGTGAAGTAATGTACTTTCTGAATTGGTAACACCATACTTCCAGTGTTTTAAACCATATATATGACATATTTTGTTTTCTCGTGAACATGAATCTCAACAACCGTTCAAGACGAAGAATCTCGTTACGCAAAAAATGTTTCCTGAATGTTTTGAATGTATTGAATGTTATAAAAGAGTTTTGCCCAGTTAAAAAACCCTTAGCGCTAGAGAAGTGTTCAGCAGCAAGTTTTGATAATCTAGATTTTTAGAGTTGTTCCCACAATCTGCGCGTTAAATTTAATAACATTTCTCTCTTTCATTGGGGAAACTTTAATTCTGGCCATTATTCAATAGAATCATTTAACATATTGATGCTATTTATTTAGAATAGCAACATGGTTTATAATCAGGCGACAGAGCTATAAACATGATTTATTACCTTCGTAAGGTTTCACTGGAACCAGAGATTACATATGTTAATTATGGATACTGCCAAGGCAAGCTTGAAAATATATTCAACCTCAGCATTTGTATTCCTAAGTTTTTTCTGAGACCATTAACGACACAAAACAGTAATATTTTACGATTCTCTTTGTTTGTGACTTCATTGTAATGTTTAAGCAGGATTACGGTGACATTGACACAGGTGTTAAAAGCACATTCTGTTTACGTTTTCCAAATTATGACCCCTTTCGGAACAAGCATTATTCGTGAATTGCTTTTTGAAAACAATGCTTCTCACGTAGGAACATAGTTATAAGAGGCTTGTAAGTTTTCTAATGCATATACACACTGCAAGATTACGATTAACATGTAGAAAATGTTCTTCCTTTAAAAGAAATCTCATACGACAAAGGAAACCATCTGTTTCTTACTTTTATTAAGATCGAGGAGAAGAAGCAGAAATTTGTGAAAGCTCCTAAATAGTTGGGGAGCAAATTAATCTCTAATGTATTCTTCGATGTCTAGAGAGTGACCGACTATGAGGAGTAAACAATCTATTTGGTAATATCTGTCATTGCCAAGGAAATGATTGATATAGGGACGAAGAAATTCAAGTGTATAAAGTTATACTTCTTATCATTCTTTTATATTGGTCGGAACCTTTGACAGAATACCAACCCCATGTTAACAATCTTGATAGTTTCCAGAAAGTGGTTTCTAGATAAAACTATGGATACACGCTTGATAATATAGCAAATGCTGACCTTTTAAATAAGTGCATAATTAGAAGAATTGAAGCTTTCACCATGCAATTGAAATAACAAGAGAATGAGTGACGATAGTATACCTTAGGTCAACATGTGTAACCTGCATAACTTAAGGAAAGAACGAAAAAAGTAGGCTATTGATTGGGTTTGAAGGAAAGCTGAAGGCGAAGTATTCCGCTGTCAACATGCATTATGAAACTTTGATCATGTGGTTCCGGACAGTAAGAAATGTAGAGATAATTGTTCCATTGACTTTTAAGAGGCACAAGGATAAAAGCGTAATCATCATTACCGCCCAGCTTGTCAGTTCAAAACAACTGACGAGAATCAAATATCAAATGTCAGTTATGAATCCACCATATATATATATATGCTTTTTCATTTCGCCCAATATATATATATATATATATATATATATATATATATATATATATATATATATATATATATATATATATAAGTGAAGATTGAAGTCAACGCTCAGGAGCGACAGATGACTGTTGATTTCAATGTTCACTTTTATATTTATATTTACATACGCTCTATCTCTGATATTGAGCACTTCATCTCATAAATATAACACACCTTAAAACTATATATATATATATATATATATATATATATATATATATATATATATATATATATATATATATATATATTCTCATGCCTCCTGTAAATGCAACAGAGGAGTACATTGCAGCTTGCAATCTGACACGTGTATTGCAAGGCTAAGCAGTGCCCTTGGCAAACGGCGTAGTTGTGGTGATAGAGGTTTACAGGAAAATAATACAGCGAACAGAAGCAATGGAGCTGTGTTCATAATTCGCGGATGTAACCACCGTCACACTTATCATTATCGCATAGTCAGTTTCCTTGTAGGTGTTGTGAGCAACGAATACCATATCATAGTCGTACACCTCATCCCGTCTTTTGTCAGGGCCTCAGGGCTGTTAGCACCGATGCGGTGTACATGATGTACAAGCGCTGGATCAGTCTGTTGCAACAGAAATTTACTTATTTTTACATGAATCTCGTGACCGAGAGGCAACGTTTCACGGTCATGGCACCTAAATATTTATGTAGTTTTCGTTAGATAGACACAATGTTAGTGTGAGAATCAATTTAATTACACATATGAAAGTAATGACGATATCCTCATCACCTTTGCGATAAGATTCCATAGACTTATTTGATTCGTCTTTTACAGATACAGGAACAGCTTGAATTACAATGGACCTTTCACATATATCCATCTTATAAGTCATAAAGGCTGCATATATAATTTCATTATAGATTGTAAGCATATTGTAAATAACATAATATAAAATTAAAGATAAAAAAAAAGTTAAGGTGACATAATTATTTTGTTGCAATTGATCTTAATAGTATAAAGTTAATTATTTGAAGGTAACATGAATATATATACAAAATATATTGGACAAATACATTTTTTATTGATAAATAATGTTACTCAGAAGTTAGAAATGAAATACATGGATAGTTATTCATAGCAATACTTAAATAAATTACACACAAATAGTACATCTTCACATGCTATAAGTAAGTATAAATACATACATTTATATTTAACGAATTGTTCTTACATGTAAACCAGGACTGATTCGCACTCAGATATTAATTAAACTAGATGGGATGTACGGAGTTTGAATGAGAGGCCCCTGTATCTGGTAACCGAAGAACTAGATGCGTTGCACAGATTTTGAATGTGAGGCCCCTGTATTTGTAGACCGGAGAACTAGATGCGTTGCATGGAGTTTGAATGAAAGGGACCTGTATCTAGGTACCGTAGAATTAGATACGTTGCATGAAGTTTGAATGAGAGGGATCTGTATCTGGGGAGCAAATAACTAGATGCGTTGAACAGAGTTTGAATGAGAGGGCCTTGTATCTTGGGACCGGATAACTAGATGCATTGCACTGAGTTTGAATGAGAGGATCCGGTATCTGGCGACCGGAGAACTAGATGCGTTGCACGGAGTTTGAATGAGAGGGCCTTGAATCTGGGAATCGGAGAACTAGATGCGTTGCACGGAGTTTGAATGAGAGGGCCCTGTATCTGGGGACCGGAGAACTAGATGCGTTGCACGGAGTTTGAATGAGAGGGCCCTGTATCTAGGTACCGGAGAACTAGATTCGTTGCATGGTATACCTCAATATGGCTGAATTCGATCCTCTGCTAAAAGGTGTTACTGATTCGATAGACTGTCAACTGCTTTCACACAGCCACTGACACTCTGCTCACAAGCTCGAAAATAAGTAAAGTTGTTATGCAGCCGATATCAACAATAGCAGCCACCATCACACCGGCCATTCATACTTCTATGATTGGTAAATTTCGGTATTAAAACTTCGTTCTGGTGACGGAGTAGCTAGTGGTGTACAATCTCCCTTATTACTCGTTTCCCTTTCTGAATTTGCATTACGAATGAAAGCAGAATGTAAAATCTCACTGCCATCAGCGGTCAGTTTGTTATATTAATGCAGTCCAGTCGCGGGTGTATAATTAAGCATGGGTCCAGTGGTGGAGATGGCAATGGACACTGGCACGATTTTAAGCATCGCTTGGAAGAGTCCGAGCTGAAGACCGTGACATTGTCCATAAATTCCTCCACTACTGCACCTCGTCCAAGTAGACACTGCTGCGATTGGAGTGCAATCACCCAACAACATGACCATTGATGATAGTAGGATGTTGCGAAATATTATGGACTTTTTCGTTTCGACGAATATGACGAATGAACGTGCTAGTCAAAAATGACATACGAGAAATTTTGTAAAAGATAAAGAGAAAGATGGAAAGTTACGAATAAGGAAGTGCAAGTGAGATCCTGGAAGAAATTGTGAGGATTTGAATTACCAAGCCCATCTACGCATTGATACACACACTCTCAGCAACATTTTTCATTGTAAGCTTTCGAAACAAAAATATTTAGAAATAATTTATGAATGCAGTGACGTAGGAAAGCGCCTATATTGTACATAATTAGCAGGGCAATTCCTAAAAGTAGTTATTTATCCTCCATGTTTTAGTTTTGACAGGTCCATTAATTATAAGAATATGATGAGTAAGAATCTATAAAAAGAAGTATTAATATTTCGCTTTCTACAAAATATTTTCTCACTATGATTGTTTACTTGACGGACTTGTTTTTCTTTTTGAATCCCTATGCTCCGTGTGTTTACAAATCTATTTAGACGCGTAGGGTCGTTATAGTAATTTATATCAAAATAGACCAGAAGCAGAATTAAATATACAATTATGCACAGAAATAACTGACATGAAAACGTCACATAGGAAATGATGCATATTTTTCTTAATAATTTTAGTTGAAAGGTATAAGGTTCAAGTCGATCTAATATTGCTTCGGGGATTGAAAACCGTGGGAAATCGTGACATTGGAGATATTTCAGACAGTTTAAAACCATTTATATCTCTTGAGATCAAATAAAATATTTCAAGTCGATAGAACATAATAAAATATTGATTGAAGTTCCGATTGTCTAGGTAAGTGCGCCTAATAAAGTCTACTTATTATTTAGATTATTATATAAAACGAGGAAAACAACATTACGAAGAAAATAGAATTATTGTGGTTCCTTACTTAATTCGAGATAAAAAACTTCACAATATTAAAAGGCAAAATTTTTTGTAGACCCCGGCCAGTATTTTCATGATAAATATTTTACTCTTTGTTGAATTATTATAAACGAAAGTAGCTTAATGTAATCTAATAGATAATATTTCACTTATATCTTAATAAATAGCACCATTCTCCGCCATTTTATCACACGAAAAAAAGAAAACAAAAACACTGAGAAGTACGGATGATTGTAATTAAAAATCAATCTTAATATCCCGATTTTGCTCTCACATTTAAGAATCAGTATAGAAGAAAAGCTCATGTAAGTTAACCACATAAAATCATCAAATTTAATTAATTCTTGGTATGTGCGTAGATGTAAACATGGAAAATTTAAAAATAAAAAATCACGCTTGAATAGGCACATTCAGCAGTCATATCAATGCTTTATGATCAAAGATAAATGTTCTTTAATCATGCACAACCTTAGTGAAGTTGTTCCTAAATATCTGATCAGATCGGAAGTATAATTTTCAAAACTAAAAATATTTCGTATGATCAGATTATTTGCAAAAGAAATTATCCCTGAAGATGAGAAATATCAAATCCCATTCTTCATCTGAAGCAGTCTCCACCATTTTTTTATTCAAGGTAAAAATTAATAGATATAAAAAATTAAATATTTAATGTCATACGAAGATTTTTTGGAATTAATCAGTTATGACTTACACGAATCAATTTAAAGTCACCGGAATTATTTTCACTCTTCGCATCAAAATATATATTGTCCGCCAACATATTCTAATTGCATTCCCAGTCGGTTCCAAAATCAAAGAGAACGTTAATTTTCGTCATCTTCATCGCTATCTGTCCCATCACCGTGTGTAGTTGTAGGGTCGCTGCGCAGTTCCCACCGCATAACTTAGGTTGAAAGCCGGAATGATATTTATACCTTCTTGCCTAGCGTGTCAAATGAATAAGCATTAATAAAAGTTTACCAACCTCAATTGTATATACATTTCTAGAATAAAGTTGATTTTCTTTTAATCTATGTTTCATCTTCTTTCGACTCATAAAAACTTCCCATATTTTACTCTATCTTCAGTCTACTGAAAATTATAAAACAATGCAATAAAACTGATTTAAGGCAGATTAATCGAAATCAACGGCCGTGACGTATTCATTAAATCCAGCCGGTAAGCCTGTCATTTTCATATAAACAAAAACTAGTTCTTCTGTTACTTAAAGATTCAGTCTTTGTTACTGATGATGAAGATTTATAATCATTCGTATAATTAAAAATACTATTATCAAATTTTCAGTTTCATCCGCTGCACAAATATGATTGCAAGTAAACTCTGTACAGTAAATTACAATTTTTAAATTCTATATATTTTCAGGATGTTAAAACCCTGGCCCGAAATAGAATTGTTTTATTTATTATACGTGAATTCTCATGCATTGAAAAGAAATGCAGTGAATTTTTCCCCTGTTGTCTTGCCTGTGGCTTGGAATTCATAAATTTCTTTCTTCAAGTCTAGTTGTTCGACAAAGTTTAAAACCATTCTATTCTGTTGGGGAGAGATGAAATAACTTCATACCTTTCAAAAGTGAATGCAAGAGATAAAACCTGAATTTGAACTCAGCTAACCTATTTTCCTTACCGCGTTGATAATCGTTCCACACACGCCCTTAAATTACCTTTATATATATATACCAAAGTTATATTACCCCCATTTGTGCTAATCACACTCGACTGGCTGTCATCACATAGACACCTGACTCCGAATACAGTTAAATTCAGTTGGAATACAAAGTTTATATTTCTAAAGATAGAAGTAATCTGCCAACTCCGTAGTCGACTGTGTAACATTTTATATTTGCTAGTAATTGAAAGGGAAAGAATTTACGAATATCTCGTTATTCTTCTGTTATTGGTTACACATTTTCTCGTTAAAATAAATGTTTTACTTTTGATTTGTTTCTATCTTTCCACATAAGAATATCACTGAACACTTCTTCTAAGATATATATATATATATATATATATATATATAGAGAGAGAGAGAGAGAGAGATTGATAATATTAGTGGTAAATATACACATACATATGTAATCATATATCTAAAATATAATATATATACATACATGCATACGCATACATATATATTTGTATAAAAAATAATTCCAAGAGGATAGAATCCAGGTAAAACTCAATGTCTAGGAGAGAGCAAGGATGTAATAAAAAGGCTTAAACAGTAATATTCCATGGTCATAATTTATTCCATTGGAATCGTAAATACGATCCAATTCATCAGACCTACAAATTTGTAGGTCTGATGAATTGATCGTACTATGATCCCAATGGAATAAATTACGACCATGGAATATTAGTGTTTAACCTTTATATATATATATATATATATATATATATATATATATATATATATATATATATATATATACAGCTTTTATTATAAATATATACAGGAAACATAGGTGAGAAAATCGGTCAACACAGTTCAAAAACCAGCTTAAATAGTTTGCGTTCACTTTTTGCAAGATTTCACTTAATAAAAGCAAACGTATGTTTCTAAGACCAGATATGGATGAGTGTATTTGTTGTCCTCTAGTACTTGATGTTCAGTAATATTTCAGGTAACACTCCTTTTCACTTAGTATATTGAAAGCTTGCCATATTTTACTTAAAACTCATAATCTCAATCGTTATATATCCTCCTCCTCATTATCGTCACTTCCTTTCACTTTTATTTGATATATCAATCCTCATTTCTCAGAAAATGGATAACAACCCTCTACCCTGAGTTGTTCTCGAGCCCTGTATTTCATGAAATTTAGTATAAAGAATAAATTTACATGAGCGCAGCGATATACTTAATGTGACCATTTAACATTTAAATGTATCTTAAAAATGCAGGATTATTTTTTTAGCGATGTACTATATATATAAACACCAATATAATTACCGTAACTATTCTTGTATAATGCGCAGTTTATCCCATATATATATATTTTAATTTTTAGAGATGCTATCATTCATGCAAATTACTTATTAAAGTTGCCGTCCTTTGCGTCTCCATCTTCTTACAGGGAATAAAGTAAGCTTGTTATTATTGTGGGTCAAAGTAAGTAAAGAGTAACAAACTTGAAATCATTAATTAAAAATTGCATATTTGCAAAAATAATACAAATTGTTCTCAAATATAGACACTTAGTTTATTCCATTGAAACCCAAAATGATAAAAGAAGTTTCTCCAGACGAAATTACAGCATCTAACACGACCATAAATAGTCAAGCATTTTTCCCATCTTCTCCCCTTGAGAGTCTTATCAGTTCATTAATTCAACTATCGGCCATTCACGGTTCCTTCATCCAGTTGAACATCTCTTCATTCAAGCTCTAAAATTGCTACGGATTTTCCAGTGTCTTCATTTTTGACTGCAGCAAGGATCGAATTATTGTACATTTTCCTGTCACATTCGGAATATGCAAAATAACTACCAGCTGATCGATTCCATTTGCATTTATTTATTTTTTTCCTGGTTAAAAACATCATAGTTAAAACATTTGAATTACGACGACGTGGGCTCCTTGGTTTGCGATAAACGGCGCTTGACTCAACTTAGCGGGGCAAGCTATGAATTATGAGTCGTGACAGGCTGCCAATGATTGATAAATGGTAGGTCTTCTTCTTTGGTTCTTTTTTTATTTTTATAAGCGGTGCGTAGATGCAGTATAAAGTTCTTTTGGCTATCAAGTTACAATCATAATCTATACAAGTTTCGTTGCATTACAATTTTTTCGCCAAGTTTGATCTTTCACGTGTTGAGTTTTTGCGTGGCATTATTTGCTCTAAATACTGCGAACATATTCTGTCTCAGTACATAATTTAAACTATATGAATTCTTCTTATTAGTCAAAACGAACCTGGTATATTTTAAAAAAGATGGTTTAATCTGAGATAACTTTAGATTCAACAGAATCTAAAATGTTACTTCTTATTATACACAAGGCCTTTTCATATATCCTGCAATGCTAAAGTTACCTGGAAATGTTGTATACAGATATTTAACATTTGAATAAGAGAGTATGTGCTTGTCTATAAACTGTGATATATATATATATATATATATATATATATATATATATATATATATATATATATATATATATATATATATATATATATATATTATATATATATTTGAATATAGCTTAAATGAAATATAGCAAATTGGCAATAGTTTAAATAAAAGCTGAAATATATCCCTCTGGAAAAGAATGAATATATTAGACGAGGCCAGACTTAAACCTTCGTACTGGTAGCATGTAACTAATATGAATATATCATACGTGATTTGGACACCAGATAGCAACTGTAAAATGGATTAGCCAATGTAGTGACATGATTGACTCTACGCTATGCAACGGCGATCTTTCAGTCTTTAAGAATTTTCTTGCAAATAAACTTATGTGATTATCGTGAATAAAGAATGCCAACAATTATATTCTCTTTCACACGACAATTACGCTCTCTCTTTAGACTAACAGAATCGTATTCTGCAGTTCGTGGGGAAACAAATGTACAAGGAATGAATGAGCTTCAAATGTCAGCTTTCTGGATCTCTAAAATAATATATATATATATATATATATATATATATATATATATATATATATGTGTGTGTGTGTGTGTGTGTTTTCAATGATTATCAATGTAAAATCTAGATAGTGAAAACCCTTATAAGCAAGAAAGTGATATCATCGATGTAGATTCGATTGATGGCTGAATCTGTTCCCTTGGCAGGAAATAAAAAAAAGCTTCAACGAACTTCTTTCTTGGGTCCTTTCATTTGTGAGACATTTTGAAGATGTCTCGTCATTGTTATGCCACAATCATGGACTTCCATATTTTCACCTACATAACCTTATGATGAGAACGTAAATGTTTTACAATAAAATATATATTTCCACATAATAAGCTAGCAAATGATATAATGTAAATCGGGAATTATAGATTGAAGATTTAAGATCAAATTTCGTTTAATATATCAACAAAAAATTATTTTGATATATCCTTGGATAAAAACCCAGCAATACCAGAAAAACCATATTACCTACACTATCACTCTGAGATAACTTTAGATTCAACAGAATCTAAAATGTTACTAATAAATTAAAAACATTCATTACTATAGTAAATGCCGAGCACTTATGATAATATGCTACAGGAGATTTATTTTGTCACTCGAGGCAGAGTAGATTCATTTTTGTTGTTATCTCACATCAGTTCTATAGCATCTTTTTTGAGCTGCCGTATCCCTTCAGGACGTGGGATATCACGGTTGTTCAAAAAATTCCTGTACCTTGTAGAACTTACTAAAATATGTATTTTTGCTATCTTCCCTAATCATGTTCTGCCAAGCATATAAGCAACCTGATTAGATAGATTATACCTCTCGTTTTCATTATGTCCTCTGCGTGTCAGATTTTCTCAACTCTCATTCCTTGTTATGTGCCTTAAATATTTCAAATGAATTTTTCCTATGCAACTTTTCTTTTAGGTTTCATTTTCTCTCAAATTTCATTGTTGCTCACATGTTCAGTTCTTGGTATTACAGTATCATTATAAAACAACATGTGTCTGTTGATTCAAGTCCCTACCTCATCAGTAAGAAGGTTATCCAATAATCACTGCCATATATAGGAGTCATTGACATTACATAGAAATACTGTACTCTAAATAATAGGAGTTAAATTATTACAAATTTCAGATTGGGATCATATTAACCAATTATATAAATACTTAGACAATATACACAACTACAAACAGCGAGATCAATTACCAATCGGCGAATAAAGAGAGCATACGTCATAATACAATTAGGTCAGTTGAAACCAAAATTACAGCCATTCTTTACCTTAGCTAAATACCGTCAAAAATACATGTAAAAGGACAAAACATGAAGTTGAAACGAATATCATATATAAAGATTTTTTTCGTACAAAACGACTTGTGATGGTTAACATCTCATACATGTTCAGCATCTGTGTCTAGAGTTTTGAAGTGAACGTAGGTCCCTATAATGTTCCGTGCCGTGAATGACATTTTTTTAATGCACGACAGTGTGATGCCAAGGAAACATATTTGGAAATGTTTAACAGGCTGGAATTTTGGGCATTCAACAGGCTGCATAGAGCCACTCGAGACATCGAATTTGAAGTGGGTCAGTAGTCCAATAAACATCCCTACAACGGTAAACTATATTCTGGACGTCCAAATAATGAAAACGCTTCGCAAAATCGACGTTTTGCAAGGCCATAATTTGCAGGATTTATAGCATCCACAGCAAAGTTCAAAGCAAATATTCGCAAACGAGAATCAAAACGCACAACGGGGAAACGCCTACTTGCTGCAGGGGTACTCCCCAGAAGCACAAATGTACATTTTTCAATATGATGCACGTGCTATTCGAAAATACTTCGACAAGCATGATCTCTAGTCATGACAACCAGTTTAATATATATTGACCATATTAGGATGATGTTCGACTCTCTTCAATAGCCAACTATATTATTTTGCTTTAACTTATCCATAGGGTGTTATTCACATCTGTACGGAATTAGATCTACAAGAACCCGACAGTTTCAACGCACGATGAAGATATCAGTCACATGTGACATGTGTTATACAGGCTTATGCGATCATGTATCTTAAGGTACTTGACTGACAAGGCAAATATTTTCACACTGTAGGTTGCCATTTCTTTCTGTGGTAGGCTAGTTGCCGTCCAAGGCTATAAAACTCGATCTCTCCTGCTCGTGGGAAAGAAGGGAATTCCTATTTTTCCCAAAGGTATTAGCACGTAAGTGAATGTTATGGATGCAACTGGAATTCGAACTCGCCTCTCTGATTGCTCAATCCGGGGCCTCTATCCATCACTCCACCGTTTGGTTTATGTTGGTTAACCTGTTCTCTTACCACCGCGGTAGGTACTGATCTTTATATACGGTAAAATATGTATCCCCGCTGTAAATCTTTTACCTATATTTTTAATTTTTTAAATATCATCTCATGCAAGGCAGTTAAGCCATTAAGATACAATGGCTTACTGAGAGTAGAAAAATAAGAAAAATAAACATAAGTTAGCGGGAAGAATAGAAGAATAATCAAGCTAACGGATTGCCATTGCAAAGAAATTTTGGAGGAGAAGTAGAAAGCATAAGAACAAAAAAGAGTTCCACAAATGAGAAGTACAAGAAAAGAAACTGTTAGCATAGAAATTACGTTTACATCTAGCCAATGGAACTGAGAGTTGATGATCTAGTACTGCACATCATAGAGTTTAGGTACCATAGTGTAGGGATTTATTGGAATAATTACCATTAATTATAAAAACAAAATACACAGAAAAATTACATTAGGACGGTGGGATGATGGCCGAAGCCGAGATGCCAAGTCAGGTCCAATAATTTTGAGGATTTTCTTTGGATGCACCGGACCATATGTGGCAACATTAATAGGTCATTAATAGAAATAAGTTTCCTTTGGAGGCGTTAACATAAAATAAAGCAACACCGTGTCTCAGTTAGCAAGAAAATGTAGGTCATTTTTAGATCACCTGCCAATTTCACCTTATCGAAAGGATCAAACGCATTATGGATACAGGAGTAAATAGCTGCGTCGTCGGTGAAGATACTTAGTTCAGAACTGATGTTCTAAGAAATATTTTTGATGAGCATTATGAATATGGTAGGTCAAAGGATATGGACACTTGGGACACTTGCGTTGATACATAAAAGATCTCAAAGAGTGATAATTCAGGAAGATTAGATAAGAAAGATTGAATCAATTCAAAAATACGTTCGTAAATACCGTAGACTTTCAACTTGGGGAGAAGAGCGACATGCCAATGCCTGTCAAATGCTTTTGCAACTTCAGCTGAACTAGAGATATGAAAGCCATATTGCTAGTCTGAAAGATGATCCTTCGCTGTGAGGAGGCTTTAATTCGGAGTTAGGTCCTCGTGAAGGTTACCAAAAATAGTTAGCCAGACGGTCACCTGAGTTCTTAAAGTCCGGGATAACAGTGGATGATTTCCAACAAGCAAGAAATTACGAGTGACTCTTTGTATCAGTAAACAAAGACTTAACAGCTTCGAGAATACGTTTACAGTTTTACACTTATTATGGGCAGCCGCGAATAGGTGTCTATGGTGATCAGACCTGTCATGCTGGTATAGCTAGAAAAAGTGTCTCTTTTGTGTTATGGCAGCTCAAAAGACCGGTGTGAGTGATAGAGAAGGTTTGGATTTCATCTGATATTTTTGAGAGGTTAAAAACGTATCAATACCGGCTTTGACCCGAAAGGAAACCCCAAGGAATAATTCTCAATAGAAAGGCTGAGAATATTAATCCAAAGGGAGTCACAAAGTCAGCGTGCTTGTACCTGAATGAGGTCTTGAGTATAAGAAGTTACAGTTTGATGGATTGCAGGAATGAATATCAATAGGTACTACAGCGTGGTTAGAATTCCAACAGGACAGAGTTTCGAAGCCCGACAAGAGGTAGGATAGGAGATGAGGAACATATCATGTTGATTTGATTTATTTGAGAAACGTCTAAAGGAAAACACTAACCGCGCAAGAGACTGGGCAACTGATAAATTGAAAGTCTAAATACCAGAAATGCTTATCGCTTAAGACACCTGTAAGATTGAGCATTGAAATCACTAAAAACAATATTATTCGCGGATGCGTATATAGTGAAACTTTTCTATGGTCAGAAATGTCCAATATACAAACCAATAAGAACGTGGCTGTGACAAAAGCTTAATGTGGACTCATAGTTGCCCACCAGAAGTACATTCGGGGATATCTACCTATGTCTAACATGGTACTCCAAATATCCTGATATTATGCAGCTGTTGATCGGAGCAGCCTCTCTAAGCGCTGCCAAAGAGTTCGATCCCCTGGCAGTTGTATGCAGCAAATAGAAAACTTCCAACCCGTTACACATGTAATGAAGTGTCACAGGCACTGATCAGTTAGATAACCAAAATATTAAGATAGTAAAATCATTATGATGATATCTACTCCTACTTTGCCTGTTCGCATATCACGACGATCGGAGATTTTACCGAGGCCCCATCCATATGAATGAAACCAAATGAGGCTGTAAACTCCATCCAGGTTGAAGCGGGGAGATAACTGAATTATTAAGAGCTGTCTGGATATTAATCTATGAGATGAAATCAAAATGATATTAATAAATTAGATGACTTCAGGATAACATTGTTGGTAACTTAGTATTTAAATATACAGACACACGGAGAAAATTTATACTAATACCAGGATAGAGACAGAAAGAAGCCAAATCAAATGGAACATTTATCCTTACTATAGTGAATATTGGAAGCCATCTTCATAATATAGGACAATTGTCAAGAATATATTCAAGACAATTTTTTGTGTTAAAATATCCTCAATGACAATAGTGTGAGTAAATAGATAAATAATTGGTCAGGACTATACAAAGGATGAACCTTACCACTGAGAATAGGATACAGATGTGTTATGGGATCATGATATTCTTTGTTATTGTCGGCTAAGAACAATTATGGAATGGTTTGTGATGAGTTCGATTCACCACAACTACATGTATAATTCGCCCCATCTCTTGACCAAAGAAGCAATTAAAAGATCACTAAAAGTGCGGCTGTGCTATGTGGAGGGTACGTTTGAAATAATGTGAACTTAGAGAAGTGAAGTAACTCTTCACATCTAATATACTATAAGTCCGAATAACCACTATTGAGAAAACCTCCATAATAAAAATGGCTAGTCAATCAAGCAAAAATTCCATTAAATGAAGCAACTAGCGAGATGAAGAAAGAACATTACATTATTATGCAAATAATTAATGCATTCTTATACATAATTTTTTCAACCTTAGCATGCTCCAAATGTTTGTATCCGTTATTAATAACACATTTCAAAAAACATATTTCGATTCGCTTTATATATTTTCGTCTCGGATGCTACCTGTATTTTACCAAACACAAAATAATGTCCATACCTGAAGATGACTGAATGTAAAGTCAAAAGTACTTGCGTATTTAAGAAAAACCTTATACAGCTTATAATTAAAAAAAAAACAAACAAGGATCATAACATTCGAGTGATTGGTAGATGAATGCACCTTTAAAATTTTGTTAGCGAAGGGATTTCGCCATTTTGTATTATCAACTTTACTAATTTACTTTTTGTATGAATGGTTTATTGTAAAACACACACACACACACACACACACACACACACACACACACACACACATATATATATATATATATATATATATATATATATATATATATATATATATATATATATATATATATATATATACACTAGGTGTAAAACAAAATTGTCCAAATACTGTAACAGCAAAATTGTTCAATTGCTAGATTAAGTTTTCAGATGTATATTAGAAATGATTAAAATCATCTTACTAGAATTCTTCGATGTTATTTATACTGGAGTCTACTTTTAACAATAAGAATATATTTAACTCTAAAGTGTAATGATGATCCCTCTTGTTGTGACCTCCTGATCCAGATTTCCTCACTACTGTTACCTGGTTTTTAAACTTATTCACCGTTCTCTCGATAGTTCGTGAATGGACTTTGAAGATAGAAGCCAGAGTATGAATGTTGGTGCCATCATTGAAGGCATGGATGATCTTTTTTCTAGCACCACTGCTCAGTAAGATATAGTCGGGCTGACACAAAACGATTTTAACCTGTCCTTTTTCAAACTGAATAACTCAATGTTTTTCAATGATTCCTTCACGAAAACGTGTCAAGATAGTTAAAGGTCTCGTTTGAAAACCTAGGAAAAAGAATCTCAGTTTACTGTTTTTGTATATATTAAAAAGGATGGGCAATTATCACATGCTCTTATTTGGAAATTATACTGTTATATTTAAACAAGAATTAAAATACGAAAGTACGATAACAGAAAAAAGAGATGAAAAGAAAGAAAAAATTATATCAGAAATAAGAAATTTAAATTAAGAGAAGCATACATTACGACGGGGGAAGTAAATGATGGAATCTGGGACAAATGTAAGTAGCTAGAATGTTCTGGTCAACAATAGCTCCAGTTGAAAATTAGAATGCAGTTAACCTTTCAAGGCTTCCATTTTCAAATTTTGTAAATTTTATTTTCCTCATTATACATAGTGATCCGAAAGACTTATCACTCCTCTATAATATAATTTTATTTTTCAACGCTCTCACGGGTATTATCAAGGATAGAGATTCACATTAACAATACCAGAATACCATCAGTTGAAGGACGCTGTTCAGAGTGCCTTCCCACAGCTTCATAAAATATCACTCATGATAAGACGACGGATCGTTTTGTACCACGAAAATGATTGTGTTTATACAGACTTTTTCGAATTGTGACAGTATCATTGAAAGTGAATAAACTGAATCCAGTACATGTTCTTTGTATTAATGTATTAAATGTTCTTCTATTGTTCTCATTACGTTTTGATAACGTATGATAAGACTTTCGGATCACCCCGTACATTTTGACACAATGCATGGGCAATGTAACAGGTAGAGACACTGAATGTCAAATCGGCGAACTAAATTCAAATTCCGGTAGAATCTGATTCGTTCAATTTGCATTAATACCGATGACACGAATTCATCTTTCTCAAGTTAAGGGTTATATAGCAAGGTAGATTGTCCTCGGATTAAAAGTTAAACTAAATTTAAAACAAATCTAAATTC
>CAHIKZ030005640.1:227500-247500 GCA_903632075.3 Acanthosepion pharaonis
CAAACAGATTCTTTCTTTTTCAGGACTTCTATATAGTTGTGTTGGCTAATACTAATGTTTATCAAATGTCGCACATCGATTTCCCGTCGTTTTTCAACTTAAAAAAGGCTTGATTTTCTCCCAGAGACAGCTCATTGCCCTTTATGTTGGTTTAAACTTTTAACAAGAAATGCAGTCTTTCCAGGTGAAACCCAAGTCTAAAACCAATGATATTAACTATATAATGTTGAAACTATCGAGATAAATGATAACACCTCGGCAACAAGAAATATCTGTCAGTCACGTGATCCAATAATTTTTCTCGCTAGAAAAAATGGTGGTTTTAAATAGATGATGGCATGTCCTAAGTTTTTCAAGTGTAAATACTAGGAAATAAAAACAGTAATTCCGGAAATTTGTCTCATATTCATCTTTTGATCTTAAACCAAAATGTCTTCAGTGAACAACAAAATCAATGGTGTCTGTCTTGCCGTTACAATAATTTATGGGACTGTGTATATATATATATATATATATATATATATATATATATATATATATATATATATATATATATATATGTGTGTGTGTGTGTGTGTGTGCGCGTGTGTGTGTGTGTGTGTGTGCGCGTAAAATATCATTAATTGCAAAAAAAAAAAAAAAAAATGAACTGTCACACTCTCATTTAAAATACAATATACATATCATTATTTAAATTATGCAGCGGTCAGTTTTCAATCGGCATCTTACAATTGTATTGTGCATGAAAAATTAGAGTTGTGCTACAGGTTATCAATATAGATAGATAGATAGATAGATAGATAGATAGATAGATAGATAGATAGATAGATAGATCTTCGATAAAATAAATTTCGGTCCGGTATTTTGGAGATAAAATACGAATTTTTAAACAGTGAAAACAATGTAAACAATGTATGTGTATGTATATATATATATATATATATATATATATATATATATATATATAATTAGAATTAATGCAAAGAACATTATCCCTTAACTGATTGGTATTATTTCCGTGATGTCGACTTCGAAGTTTCGTCAGCGCAATGTAGTAATGCTTTTCTTCTTCAGAGCTATAGGCTTCAAAGTTTGATCAACAACATAAATTACAGAAAATCACCTGTGACAACCGGACTGGTTCAGGCAACACATTTTTTTTATCAGAAATTAAAAGTTGATTAAAATTTATGTCTATCGGGTAGCATTACTTTTGAGCCGATATCAGCAACACAAAATGCTAGGCTTTTGAAATGAAAATGAAAAATTAGGATCAATTCCTCGAATATTTTCTGAACTGGATTCTAACTGTAGATGGAATATACATGCCCACCAACCTCACATCAATCACGTGTTACTCACCAATTTAGATGAATATGGTCCTGGCAAAACGAATTACTTTACTGATAGCCACCTGGAAACCTGAGGTCAATTTGACATTTAAAATTTCAGAACTAAATGTAGAGTAACATGTATATATAGCTCCCTTGAAATCGTTTTCAGAGAATCCTGTTTCCACCATGTCATTATCCTTGTCATCTTCCTCATCAAAAAAGTTGATCTCTGAAAAAATATCGATGGGAAATCATTATCTATCTTACAATTATGATTTAGCATTTTTCTTTTTTTTTGTTTCCCTAATCTCAAAAATATTTTGAATGGTACCGATTTTGAAACCATTAATCAAGAAATATACTACTTTGGCATGGTTAACTTCTTCGGACACTCTGTTAATCAAGAATTGCTTATATGTCGAGTATCACCGTTTAGATAAGTGTCTTAATATAGATGTAGCTTATGCGAAAGCATAAATTATATACATACTGTTGGATTTTGATCCTATTTTCTATGTTCTTTTCGAATGAACCACGTATACATAATTTATGCTCACTCTCTAGAACCGGTTATGTCTCATTAATGTAGTAGAATGAAAAGGTGTTTAATTTTTGTTGTGGTGTCCTCCCTCTAAAGAATCTACGTTGGACTCTTCCGTCTACTATAAGATTAGTAGGAGAGAAGGCCTTGGGGGAACAGTCGAATATATTATTCAACTGTCGAACTCTCTGATTTGAGCAGATAGGAACCCGGACGAGCCTTTTCCGAAGGACAGTTTCGTCGGGGGAGGTAGACAGATCCCGAACCTGTTTATACAGGTACTACGTGAATATTTTTAGCCGAGCCTACGGGCTCGGAAAACCCACGGTAAACTCGGCCTTATGCCACAGATATCCCTCGTGGAGGGGGGGCTATTGAATATTATATGTCTAATAGATTGTTCATCTGTCGAAATCTCGGCCACGAGCAGAGAGGAAGCCGAACGAGGCTTTGCCGCAGGGCAAATTTTCGTCCGGGGAGGTAGACAATCCCTGAACACGTTTATACGGGTTTAAAGGGAATATTTTGGCCGTGGCTGTGGGCTCTGAGAACCCACGGTAAACTCGGCCTTGTGCCGCATACATTCCTCGTTGTGGGGGCTATTATTCATTTCAAAACATCGAACAAAAAAGGGAACTCGAGTTACTTGGTTTGATTAGTTTTGGTTTGGTTTATTATGTTTTACGGCATATTAACCTCAGTGGGTTATTTAATGCCAACATAATTTTTATTGCTGGTATTATTTTTTTCAAAAATGTATTGCTACTAATATTTTTCTTTCCAAAAATGTATTGCTACTAATATTTTTCTTTTCAAAAATGTATTGCTAGTAATCTTTTTCTCTTCAAAAATGGATTGCTGGTAATAATTTTATCTTTAAAAATTCATTACTGATAATAACCTTTTACAAAAATATATTGCTAGTAGTATTTTTTAATTAATTTTTTGCACTTTCATAGTGTTTTGACACCAATTTGGGGGTGGAACTATTTCCCTATAACTGGGACCCTAACAGGTGCTACCACCGTGGGTCAGATTGGACCTGGGAACACCAGCAATTAAGAAGTGGCTACATGCTTCTCAAAACCTCCTAATCAGAAACCTTGCTGTTAGATGTAGTTCATCATATTACCCTTAAGCGTATGTAGTTTATAGTCTTACCAGTGACGCTCGATTACTTGACGAATGCGCCAACAAAAAATATTGGAAGGAGATTGTGAATTTGCAAAATACCTGGAGACTAGAGCAAGATATGTCTCCACATGGATTTTTCGCGTAGATTCAGACAACGAAAAAGTCAAGATTTGCATTTGTGGAATTGAGTCCAAACATATTCCATTCGTGTTCGTTTGAATAAGCCCCTTGCGAATTCTGAAGTTCTATAATGCCCATGAAATGTTAAAAATTTGATCTTAACAACTTTGACAAATTATTGCAATCACAATTATGAATGCAAGTGTAAAATACCTGCTAAGGAAAAGGCAGAGAGATATTATGAGTATTTAGCAGGTATTCCTTCTTGAATTTTGATCTTAGTACTCAAAACGTTACTGACTCGTGAAGTATTTTGTAGCAGATTTTAATTTTCATAATAAAACATTACTGAGATAAATTTGATGATACCAAAGTGCAGTAAGAGGTTTTTTTTTATTTTAATATCTACAGCTTGAATTAGAGAAATAATTCTCTCTAAAATCTATTAGCTCAAGTATTCAAACACACACTCACACACACACACACACATTGATTTAAAATATGGGTTTTTTCGCTACACAGTAATAACCATGTTGCAAAAACTAATGCTAAACACTTCAAATTTAATTATATAATTAAATTAAAGGCATTAGTTCCGTTCCATCTTCAAGCGAATATTGGAATAACTTATTTTTAAATTTACTGAGATTTAAACGCACATAAAAATTCATAATTTCCTATTTCCAAGGTTACAGAGAAATCCTATCATTCAGATAGGGGCGATAGCGTGTTCATTTTTATTAACTATTGTTGTATCAATTATGAGTTGCGTTCAAAAAGGAGGTGAAATTTAAGGAGGGTAGGGGTGTATTTTTCAGCGAATTCTGAGATCAGTTAAATGCATGTCGTCTGGGTTTTATTTTATTTTTTTTTTTAACGGCAAAAATTTTTTCGGCATTTTTTTCGTACTTGTATACCTAAAGATTCTATCTAGGTGTGTTTGGGTTAGAATACGTTTTATTTAACTACAATTTTAAAATATTTTTACTCTTAATAACAAATAGACTATATTTCTTTTTAAAACAAGTAGCTGTAATAGATATACTTAAATTATTTAAAATTATTTTTTCATATTGGATTTCTCTGTATCCTTGGAAACAGGAAATTATGAATTGATATGTTCGTCTAAAACTCAGTAAATTTGAAAATAAGTTTTTCCAAAATTCGCTTGAAGATGAAACGTAACTAATGCTTTTAATTTAATTATATAATTAAATTTGAAGTTTTTAGCTTTAGTTTTTGAAATATGGTTATTACTGTGTAACAAAAAAACATATTTTAAATAAGTTAATGTATTATATTTATGCTCTGTAAATTTACATTGGGCACTGTCTTGTGAAAAAAAAAAAATATCAATAAGAACACCGGGATATATATCTTACTGTTCTTTCTTTCTTTTCTTTCTTTCTTTCTTTCTTTCTTTCTTTCTTTATATATATATATATATATATATATATATATATATATATATATATATATATATATATATATATAACAGTAAATATATCAGTTATCTTTCTAGACGAGAGTCTTATGTAAGAAAATATGGAAAGTGTGATTTTCTCTCGGTAGGTCAATGATAAAATATTTTTTTTTGCTGTAAGGATATACTATTGTATTCCCTCTTGCAAAAATGAATTTAAGAAATGTATGAAATCATCTTATTACGTCAGGCAATGTTATAAATATCAGAATGGAATCACCAGGTATGGGTGTCAACCCTTTTAACAGAATGGAACACTCTGAATTTCAGATCCGTCGGGAAGAGAAATGGGAAAATACACCATGCATGTTAGATTGCTCGTAGTAAAAAAGAATAAAAATACAGTGCATGCGTGGTTGTGGAATGATGATTATAAAGTTCGGTCCACTAGTTAAGTTTCACGCTACCGCGATTTTTCAGGCGATCTGATTTGGCCATGTTAGCGAAAAGCTTATGTAGTGACCTGTATTCTCTCTCTCTCTCTCTCTATATATATATATATATATATATATATATATATATATATATAAAGAGAGAGAATACAGGTTTTTTATATATATATATATATATATATATATATATATATATATATATATATATAATAGTTTCGTTGTTTCACAGCTCATCAGTGTGGCTAGCCTTCCCCAAGCTGGGATTGAAACCCAATCCATATTTTCAACGTTGTAAATTAAATGGAACAGAATTTCTACAATCGGAATATTATCGCTTCTTCACTCTTCGATGATTTTACGTTATGTTCGATATTGTCAGTTTTCTTAAAAGACAAATAACTATTATTTGGAAATTAGAACGTTTAAAATAATTTCGGTAAGTAAATTAACACGCACAAGTCATTGTAGTCAGACAAAAATATTTCTGTATTCTCTCCGTTCGATGGAAGCTGATTAAAAAAAAGTAATTTATCCACAATCATTCTATTTTTCTACCGATCATTTTTTTTAATATAATTTTTTTTGAATATATGCACAGAGGTAGAGATATATCTAACACATTTTTTCCGCTTTCTTAATACAGTAGAATCACTCATATCCGCTATCCTTCATATCAGGAATGTTTCATATCCGAAATCCTGTATATCCGGACATGATTTTGAACTATTTGGGGTATATGTAACTGATTTGAAATTTCTGTTTTCCAGGAAATTTTCTTTCGATAATTGCATATGCTTATTTCAGTTAATGGATTTTATTGGTGCAAAATATGTTTGGCATAAGAGAAAAGTATGACAATGAGACAGATCTGCAACAATATAGAGACGAGATACATGAATGTGATGAATCTTGGACTGAAATAGAAGAAGGATTTGAAATGGTTGTCAGTTTTATGGATAGAACGCTAGCATTCAGCTATTACGATTGCAATAACGCAGGCAGAGTTAAAAAGTGTCTTTCGTTTAAAAAAAAAAAACTTTCAATACCCAAACCAAAGGAAATGCGGGAAAAGTTAAGAATCACATTAGAAGGAAAAGGATCATTATGCAACAACGATTAAAAAAATTGTTTTGCAAAACTGGCCTAGTTAACTTAATTAATTTTCAGTAACATTACATAATTTATTCCTTTTTCCTTAAAATGTATTCCGTTATATTTCACTCACCATTAGCTTATTTTGTTTGCTATAAAACATAGAAAATGAATGCTAAATCTGATTTCAGTTCTTTTATTTTAATCTAATAACCCTCTCATATCCGGACTTTATAGCCAATTTCTCATATCCGGAAATCCTTCTTAGTCCATTTAAGCGGCATTCTACTGTACATTGTTTATCTAAATTCTACTAACGTTCATCCTTTGCTTGTAAAAATGAAAAACAAAATCATTTGAAGACAAATATATCTGTCAGAGATATATAGAAACCGACGCAGTGTTGTTTGTACAGAAAATTGGATCATTTATTGAAACTAAAATCCATATAATCTACTTATCACTGAAGACTGTATTGCTGAAGGATTTGAAAGAATTTGCGAAGGAAGAGATCAAAGTTTATCTTGTTAAGAAACTCATTTTATAGGCCATGTGACATAATTAGTAAATAATATTTCTTAAGCAATCAAATTTCATAAAACGTATTTCTGGAGAATTCTCACCTGTCCATTGCTGCAGTTCAAGAAAAGTGATTCCGAAATAAATAACTTAAAAAGAAAAAGCATCCACACGGTGCGAATGAAGAATTAGAAATCTCTGCCTCCATAGTTTGGCTCGAATGCATTTACGACTTTAAATCTATTCACTAAATTGGTAAAAGAGAACTTTAATTTTGCACTCATATCGTCTTTTCGTCAAGTTCTGCAGAGACATGCCAGACTGATGGCAGAAACTAATGACTGGAATTCTATTAACGCATCATATCTCAAATCTTGCCAAATACGGTTATTTCCAATCGCATTTTCTCTTCTGCGAATTACATTTGTAAAATCACCATGCAGACTTACCTTTGAAATATCCATGCTGGTTGTTTATAGCAATATTTCCTTGGAGATTGCTGCAAGAGGCAACGAATGTATTCTGTATGAATGGAATTATTTTAATATTATATTTATGCGGCAGTTTGAAAGAATTTCCATTCCTGTTGAACAACATTGATTGGGAAATATCATATACTTTCTTTTAACACTCGAGATAATTTCGCCCAATTAAATTATTGGTTGCAAGACCTCACAGGTATTAAGTTGAATTTATAAAATTGACACGAAAAAAACGAATGCAAAATAAAGACTGAATAATAATTTTAATGAAAATATATATGTGTGCGCATATACATATATCTATTTTTTCTTATGAAAGTTTATTATTATTATTGTTGTCACGGCTTGAATAAATATGTTCCCTCTCCAAACCCAATAGGTTAAACAGCTCGTGATCGTTATATATATATATATATATATATATATATATATATATATATATATATAATATGTGTGTGTTCGCGTGTGTATATATATATATATATATATATAGAGAGAGAGAGAGAGAGAGAGAGAGAGAAAGAGAATGAGAGAGAGAGAGAGAGACGGCGGGTCACAAATATCGAAGGCACAAAATGACTTAAGATACCTAAGAATTTTCAGATTACATATAGAGATGCACGCTCCCACTCCCCTGGCTAAAATATACAGGGAAATAATATTACACCAAGGTTTCAAAAAATCTCTTTTTTACTAAATGTAAAAAATGTTAAGATCTATAAGTTACATAGTTTCACCATAGAATTCATCTAAATATTATTCACATACTTATATAGATTGAATTCGGGAATTATCTAAATACTTATTATTTAAGAATTTCTTCATCACAACATGTATTCAGATTATGTTTGATGGCAAAAATGAAAAAGAGAAGCAATATAAGACACTTTACTACTTAAAAAACATGCGTTTTCGCATATTTATTCAAAAGGATGTACATAAACGGGACAATAAAAAAAGGTCATCTCTTTTTATTTCCATTCTGTTTTCCATTTTAATCGAGAAGAGTGAAGCAAGCGACTTCCCGGAATGTGAAACTTGGCAACGTTGCCCGTGTGACCAGTTAGGAAGATTATCAATTTTATCCTGCAGATGCCAGCCGAGCAGATATGCTTGACATTGGCGCTAAGCTGATATAATCTGGATTAACAAGTCAGATTTGCTTCCCAGATTCTCGGAATTCAGGAGGATTCACGAAAAGCTGACTCTAACAGGAATATCTGAAACATTATTTTCGTTATATTCACTTTCATGTTCAAAATATATATTTTTTAAAAAAATATTTTCACCCATTCTTCTTTCTCTGATGATATTCACTCCATTTTCAATAACTCTCTCTCTCTCTCTCTCTCTATATATATATATATATATATATATATATATATATATATATATATATATATATATATATATATATATATTTAGGATAGGATGTATGTGGGAATATTTATCCATCAGTGTCCGCTAGGGATTTGTTCCAAAACACTCCGAAGATGCTAAATTCCATGGATTCTCAAGGACATTTGCAGGGGGTTCTAAAATATTTCCTGTTAAACCTACCTTCTAAAATCTAACAGAATGACCCAAGTATTCTAAGTGAACTAAGAATTTTTAGGCGCCTGCTCGTATAGTCGAGAGTGACTTATTTAAAAACAAATAACAACAAGGATGTTTCACGCTTTATTCTAACAAGTAAATAATGTGGAAGCAATTTCATTAATAGAAGCATTTAAACACGGGTATATCTACGTAGTAATATATATTTCACGCAGAAGTATGAGAAAGAAATGTAACTTAATTGAATTTATTTATTGTTTCCAGACTGGCGGTATTTAGTACTGAAAAATTTGCTAAACTGCTAGGATTCTTACGTATGAATCTATCTTGGGTTTACAGCAAATAATCAAAAAATAGAAAGGAAAATCATGATGCAAGAGTTTTATTGTTGAAAATACGTTGTTAATGAAAGAGTAAGGTAGAGAAATTGCAGACTCATTAAAGAAACGTAGCAGTAGCTCAGTCATTATTTACAATGCAGGTATACAGAAAAAAATCCCCTCTGAAGGCAAAATACGTCGAAACCTGAAGCAACTAGTTTACATCAGCGGAAAGGTCGCCGTAGAAGACAATAAGAGAAAATTGGATAAATATTTTAAAAAAAGTTAAGCTGTAAAAAGATTGAAAGAACATTGCTTGATAAACTTCGATTTCTTTTGCAATGTTTAAATACTAGTCTCGACATTTGATATAAATCGCATACATTTGATTGTGGTAGTGAAAGGAGAATTTATAGGAAATATTTCATTGGAATATATTGAGATATTTAGTATCTTACAAAGGGTCGTTTAGACACCTGCTATGTATTGTGTCTAAATTTATGACCACATATCTTTTATCCTCTTGTGGCCATTTCCAGCAAGAAAATGCACAAAACAAAAAAAAAAATATTTGCACATAGGTTCATAGATCACGGCAAAACTGTCTTCCATAATTACTGGAATGAAAACCTATAGGCTCTGTGGGATATGGCTGGGAAGGATTCGAATACTGCAAGTGCAGCTAAAAATTCCAGCAGAATTCTAGGAAGCTATTATAACCTCATGGGTAGAAAATCTCAAGGCTCAAAGGTTATGTTGCTTTAATGCAAAGAAAATCTTGTGAATTTTCTTATTAATTATTACAAGAAAACACATAGAAGAATTGTATATAATTCTAAAAAAATCATATGAAATATAGTTTACTTGAAAAGGAAAAACTTAATAATTTCCATTCGTGAATATGCAGGCAAAGAAAAAACGATTTATACTTGTTTGCAACAATTATTTAATAAATGAATTTTGATAAAACTGTTCAATAATAAAAATGAAATATATTTTTGCTTGACGCAGTTTCCTGAATAGACTTTCTGAAAGAATCAACAAGTCGTGGATAAAATACAAGAAGTGAACAGGATGTGAACAAAACCGACAGACCAAGCAGTAGAGCAAAATAATGGATCTGAAAAATCGTAGGAAGCATTAACATTATATGCCAACATATCTCTTCATTTACATGAAAGCATGCTCTCAGATATCATGCGTACTCTGTATTGACGTTTGTGACGGCGCAGGTGTCTGTATTTACCTCTATTGAAGAAAAGCATCCAAATTCCAGGCTTTTTTACGTTGTCGAAATTATGTTTCTACCTCACCAAATGCGCGCACATACACACGTACACACACGCACGCAGACACGTACACACACGCACACACACACACACGTGTGTGTGTGTGTGTGTGTGTGTGTGTGTGTGTGTGTGTGTGTGTGTGTGTGTGTGTGTGCATATATAAAAACATAGCTCAATCTGATGAGTCTGGAGTAAATCTCCTTTAATACCACACATTTGTTTCTCAGTGATGTGAGTTGAATCTGTCTGAGCAATCGTGTATCCGCAGTAATTATAACATGTATTATACTCAGAAACACAATCAGAATAACCAATAAATAAAATATATATATATATATATATATATATATAGATATATATAGATATATATATATATATATATAGATATATAGATAGATAGATAGATAGATAGATAATATAGTATAGTATAGTATCGTATAATACAGTATATTACAATATGTTTTCATCAAATATACTTACGAAAACTTGGGTTAGTCAAGGCGGGAATACAATGTTCAGTTCAATGACTGGCATGCGTTTACTCCTGATGCTGATATTTTTGCCACATCGTTAATTCTGGTGTTTGATTGTGTTTTTTTTTCACAAGTTTCATTAAATTTGCGGCTATTCCATCTTCCACCATTCCTGTATTCCCATCCCAGTGATTTTGCTTGTTGAGAATATCATTAAGACATTCACTATCTTCCCTTATTAGGACATCTTGGATTAGCCCAGGTTGAAATAAATGGCAAGTTATCTGAAAATCTGATGCCAACCGCTTCACGAATGTGTAACTGCCACGCAGGAAATTGACAGTCGTGGCCAGTCAGAGCTGGAAGAGGAAATTTTGATTTGTATATTTGGCCATTTCATTTAAGGTTTAATGCCGAACACCTGACGTATACGTACATATACAAAACACAATTTCCTGGTGAAGGTCTAACCGACTATGACTGTCAGTTTCCTGCGTAATATTCAAGCATTCATCGAACGGTCGGAATTAGACAGCCTCTGAACTGGGCATTTTAATCACGCCTGGGATAATCAAAACTAACAGTCTCTCGTTCATGCTCATGTGTAGTTACAACAACGCTAACACACCCAGTCTGATGAAATCCTAAATGATGATACGCCACATAAAAACTTCTTATTTTCAATTTGTCATATATATTTCCTTTCAAAACTGTTTTTGATATATACAAATGTAGATAAATATATAAATGGATCTTTCAGTCTGATATTATCTGATTACATAAATATATCGGAGAAACACATTTTCTTGTAAAAATTGTTTTCGGAGAAATATTTTATATATTCCAACAGACAGTAGTACTGGCTCCTCGTCCAATGAATGCCAATTTTTTCCTTATTACGAGGATTAATATAACATTATTATTTAAATCTCCTAGACAAATCTTCTCCGTGTTAACATCTCGAAATAACTTAAATACTAGGAAATAAGAGAAAATCATACATTCTACATCATATTAGATTTATTATTTATCTGGTTTTCTATATACACTCTATCTATCTATCTATCTATCTATCGCAGTCTGTTTATTTCAGTTTTTCTATCTATCTATCTCAGTCTGTTTATTTCAGTTTTTCTATCTATCTATCTATCAATCTATCTATCTATCTATCTATCTATCTATCTCAGTCTGTTTATTTCAGTTTTCTATCTATCTATCTATCTATCTATCTATCTATCTATCTCAGTCTGTTTATTTCAGTTTTTTCTATCTATCTATCTATCTATCTATCTATCTATCTATCTATCTATCTATCTCAGTCTGTTTATTTCAGTTTTTCTATCTATCTATCTATCTATCTATCTATCTATCTATCTATCTATCTATCTATCGCAGTCTGTTTATTTCAGTTTTTCTATCTATCTATCTCAGTCTGTTTATTTCAGTTTTTCTATCTATCTATCTATCTATCTATCTCAGTCTGTTTATTTCAGTTTTCTATCTATCTATCTATCTATCTATCTATCTATCTATCTATCTATCTATCTCAGTCTGTTTATTTCAGTTTTCTATCTATCTATCTATCTATCTATCTATCTATCTATCTATCTATCTATCTATCTATCTATCTCAGTCTGTTTATTTCAGTTTTTCTATCTATCTATCTATCTATCTATCTATCTATCTATCTATCCATGTCTGTTTATTTCAGTTTTTCTATCTATCTATCTATCTATCTATCTATCTATCTATCTATCTATCTATCTATCTATCTATCTCAGTCTGTTTATTTCAGTTTTCTATCTATCTATCTATCTATCTATCTATCTATCTATCTATCTATCTCAGTCTGTTTATTTCAGTTTTTCTATCTATCTATCTATCTATCTATCTATCTATCTATCTATCTATCTATCTATCACAGTCTATTTATTTCAGTTTTTTTATTATCAGTTTGTTTATTTCAGTTTTTCTATCTATCTATCTATCTATCTATCTATCTATCTATCTCAGTCTGTTTATTTCAGTTTTTATCTATCTATCTATCTATCTATCTATCTATCTATCTATCTATCTATCTATCTCAGTCTGTTTGTTTAGTTTTCTATCTTTTCTATCTATCTATCTATCTATCTATCTATCTATCTCAGTCTGTTTATTTCAGTTTTTCTATCTATCTATCTATCTATCTATCTATCCATCTATCTCAGTCTGTTTATTTCAGTTTTTCTATCTATCTATCTATCTATCTATCTATCTATCTATCTATCTCAGTCTGTTTATTTCAGTTTTTCTATCTATCTATCTATCTATCTATCTATCTATCTATCTATCTATCTCAGTCTGTTTATTTCAGTTTTTCTATCTATCTATCTATCTATCTATCTATCTATCTATCTATCTATCTATCTATCTATCTATCTATGTGTGCTTGTGGTTAATGAGTCTAGTGAGCAGAAGATATAATATCTTCTGCTTTACCTATCTATCTTTACACTGGTTTCTGCATGAAAAGCATTGTTTTTCTAATCAAATGTCATATGTTCCAGGTAAATCATTGTAACAATACTATCTTCCCATATATTCGCTTAATAAACACATGCATGTAACAAAATTTTATATTTAATTCTCTCCTGAAAGAGTCCAGAGTGCATCAAGAAATCGACTTAAACCTCACTTGGTAAGACACGAGTCGGCATAGAAAGATTTTTAGGTAAGTGACATCATCAAACCTGGTGAAGTGAGTTTTAATCTATTACTATGTTTGTGGATGGAATGGCTTTTGTAAAGGAACGTTTTTGATTTAGCACGGAGCACTGATATTACTTTACGCTCTTTGAAATTGCAGCCAAAGAGCCAACATAGATTACATGTCAATAATCTACCGGTTTTCATCCGTCTATAAAATGATATATAAACATACATACAGTTTTGGTAATGAAATAAATATTATAATAGCATCCAGAAGATCAGTACTAGCGTACAATACGCATGTAACAGACTGTTGTTTCTCAGTGTTAACTATATATCACGCCATACAATTATTATTAATGTGTATTTAATTATTTAATTCCTGTTTCATTAGTTGTCTAATTAGACAATAGTTTATTTGCAAGTTTAACAATTACTTTCAAACAAAATTAACACAGATTTTTTTTATTAATGGAAATGCAATAATTGAATGACTATTGAGAGATAATTGTAATATTAATATTATAGGTGTAATTAGAAATTTTCAAATTTTATAAATAAATTTTAGTTTTGCATTGGTATCCAAGATTTAATATATACTTGGTCTATAAATCTAGAATGCATTTTATTTAATTCCCCATTTTTCTATTGTTTTGTAGATTCCAGTATTTTTTTTTCAGTGATCTTCATGAAATGGAAAATTCTCTTGATGAAAGAGGAGATTAGAACGAAACCAAAACCATTACGATTTGTAATAGAAGACGTCAATCTGTTTAGCTTGGTAAAGCTTTATTCAAGTAATATCTACACAAGATTGAGTTTCAGCGTAAAATGGCTGGATATCACATGAGAAAAAAAAACAAAAAACAAAAGGGAGTAATTCATTTTCGAAAAGTAAAGGGAGATCAATCTTGGTTGAAGAGTTATCACCACATTCTGAGCCCGCTCTTGGCATCGATTTACTACGTCCTGTTGATATCACTGCTCAAACTGAAAACAGAGATGAGAAAATGTTCAAAGCTGGTAATTTTCAGCTAAATATGAAGTTTCGACAAATTATGGTGGCTCGTCGATGATTCGATACATGAACATTTTCTGAAGTGGTCATCTGGCAAACATCCAAAAGTGGGGAGGGAAGAGATCTAGAGACTGAATTTTAGGCAGCAGAGTTTTCGAGGGCAGTCTGTATAGGAGGATTAAATTTTGACTTTTAAATTTTGATTAAATTTTTGATATATTCAGTTCCTGTTGGTCCCCGGCATAGAATGATGCCCAGTAGACATATTGTTCGTTCTGTCAAACAATGGAGCTATATGTCTATATATATTTGCTTCCACGTATATGATTCTTCTGGAATGCAGATTTAGATTATGTTAACCATGTTGGTATGTAAACAAATATTTTGATATACATTCATGGGGAGTGCGATTAGTGAAAATGGAAGGCAACGAGCGAATGACGTTGAGGGCTACATCGAGAATCGCTTCCCAGTTAACAATGGAGAGATTGCTAGAACGTAGAGCCACACTCACATTTTGCCAGATGATACCATTGTATCTCTCTGATTGTCCATTGCCTTGAGGATTAAAGGCAGTCTGTCGACTGGTAGCAATGTTTCGAGAGTGTGGAAATTCTTTGAATTCATCGGATATGAAAGCTGTACCACGACCGGCGTGTACAAAACAGGGATTTCCCAAAATAGAAAATAAACTAGTTAAATGTTCCTTGACTGTTGCAGCTGACACATCGGCGCATGGGAAAGAGAAAAGAAAGCTGGAGTATTCATCATCCTCTGTTAGCATGAAGCTATTGCTAGAATTTAAAGATAATGGAACTCTAAAGTATACAATTATTCTTGCAAATGGTTGACTCGTTTTATTAGTGTTTGAGGTATATATATTCTAGCGTTCATTGTCTATATATGTATATATATATATATATATATATATATATATATATATATATATGAGTGCACATATAGACACAGTTTGTTATCATCAAGCACCTTGTGAAATGTGTCTTAACATATATGCACATTTTGTATGTGTATTGACATAATTATATCCTGTCATTTATCAATATACAAATGTCTGAATAATTTTCTTTTTGGTAATATCAATATATTTCTGACAAACCATGTATATATGTATTTTCATTTCTCATTATTTCCCTTGGAATCTTCTTAAAGACAGTTTGTCAGAATTTGGATATTAAAAACAAAGCCGAGTGTCTATAACACATTTATCCTCCAGTGTTTTTGAGATTCCTGGGAACGACAAGTCAATGATGAAACGGTCTCTTTTAATCATAGTTCCTCGTTGAGAACTTTAACCAACTTTGTACATAATCACCTCTTCATATTTGCCTGCCATTTTCAAGAACACATTCTAGAATTACGTGTACTTTCTTGGTTTTTGTCTCAACATTTTAATTACTTATTCGTTGTTATCTGTTGTAAGTAAAACAGATGACTCAGAAATGTTTCTGTTCCTTCAAAACAAACACACGTAGACACAAACACATGTGTGGGTTTGTGTGCGTCTGCGTCTGTGTGTCCACTAAAATGAAAAAGAGTTCAAACGACTCATCTTAGTTTATTGACTGAAGACTTTAAAAATCGGAACGTTCGTCAGCACATGTTATTTGATACATCATTTTAATTGTCAAACGTCTAACCCTGATCAGTCTTTCGACGCGAATCACTTGAATCAACTAACCACTTAATTCATGTGAATGGTTCTGAGTTTATTAAATGGTATAGTTCTACAGGTCTATTGATAGATAGTGCATGAAAATACGCAGTATTTCGGTAGATTACATTCATTTTCTCTTTTCAATTATTATTATTACTATTATTTATATAAAGATTTATATTATTAAATTTAGCGTTCAAAATTATATATATATATATATATATATATATATATATATATATATATATAAAATAAAAACAGAGCACTTTTAAGGTTTAAATTCAGTAAACTTATATTTTACAATAAAATTTTATTCTTTTAATGTACTTTCTACGAATATTTTTCTAATCGATTATTTCCAAAAAAATCCCCAAAATTTCAATAAAATTTAAATCACTAACAAACATCAAATTAAATTATTTGTTGACAATTTAGAGATGTTCAAATTTCTATCAAACATTATAATCTTTATGAACCCCGAAAATAACACTTTCAAAGTAAAACAAAATACCAGCGTCTGTTTGTAGCATTTTTTACAAACAAAATTAGTGACACTTTCTCTCATAACTTCCTTATCTCTTTTTCTCTCTATGGGTTTTTTCTTCTCTACCCCTTCAATATCAATATATAACTTCCGTTAAGTTAATCGTTTAAATGTGTCAATATCTGCTAACTCACTCATGTCTTCTCTCTCCCTCCTCACTTCCTCACTTCGTTAATTTACATATGTTTAATACGGCCCGTCAAAAATGTGTAAATTTTCATTTTTTGTTTGGAAGTAAAGTCTGATGATCCGCAGTCCTTTAAAAATGCTGTGGTGAAATAATTTATTACAGGGAAACTTAGTGGTCTGTTTTTATTTAAATTATTTGCTCTGGATTTACATTGAGCTCTCTGGATTTTATCCTCCTTAGGTTAACCCATACGGATTACCTAGTTTTTCATAAACTATTTTTATATATATATATATATATATATATATATATATATATATATATATATATATATATACGTCATGTTTATGGACATTTTTTTCATTTTGCGAATACATCCTTTTAAAGTTAACTGACCTGTAATAATATCAAGAATCAGGCGAGACGAAAAATATGTATCTGTCTGTGTTTCTGTGATGAGGTATTATAAAAATGTGTTTAAGCCCCCCTCCCCCAAAGTATAAATAAAATCAAAGCGGCAAAAATTTGGACGATACTTAGGGAAAAGAAAGTTTGAATTTAAGAAGGTTAGATTAGCTCCTCGGTTATCCACTGAAACTGCTATCCACCGAAAAAGAAAGGAAAGAAGCCAGTCCCCACCGTGGACCATTTAAAAGATAGTCCCAACAGCAGATTGTTTTTTACAAACATCCAATCGGGTGTGCGGAAAACGTGTTTATTTTTTCGTCTTATTTATTAAAAAGGCCAGAGTAGCTGTTAGCGTTTGATTGAAACGGGGAATTAGGGATTGATCTCCCCTGATTGGGTCGACTTGTTGATGGGATGTATGATGTTGAAAAACTTACAAAGTACATCACTGACGACCCCCTCCGGCGCCTAATTCAGAGCGTATTTTTTAATTATATATATATATTTTTATATATATATATATATATATATATATATATATATATATTAATACGCTCTTTCTGTCTCTCTCTCTCTCTCTCTCTCTCTACATATGTATATATATATATATATATATATATATATATATATATATATATATATATATATATATATATATATATATATATATATATATGGTGTATCAAAAATACTTTTACAAAATAACTCAGGAAGAAAAGATTGTTAAAGATTTGGTTAATTTTTGCATACGATACTCAAATGTTTATTTGCTTTGTTAAAGCTAGAATAGAGTTTGAGACAACCTCGCTGATTGGTTAATAAATGCTAATACCGGAATTTTTCTTGCACGTTGGTGTGACACTGTTTTTTCCTAGAAGTGAGGTGATGTCAAATATGATCCTACACGGATTTGAGATCTTTTTTTTAAATTACTTAAGCTATTTTTTTTACAATTTTTAACTGAACTTTACAAATATGCTTTGTGGTATCAACGAACACTGGTTACCACTTTTGAGATGTCAGCGAATACTCGTTGTCACTTTCGTAATGATCGTTGTAGTAGAGTCATTTTAGTCGCTGATACAACTGTAGTAACGCCATTGAACAATACTGGTGTCAGACGCCTTTCAATATCACTCGCACTAATAGAACTTACTCGATAATACTCGCTCGAATAGTAATCCGTATAGTTTCCCCTTTCGCTGAAATCTATGGAAATCAAATGCATTCTATTAGATCTGATTTTTAACCTAAGCTGAGGCCTAAGGAAAACAACCAGACCCTGATGCGAATAAAGTTCATCTTGCAAGATTCTCTCCTTTCGCGACCTCCACACCAACATTCTAGCCACGATTAGGAAAAGTAAAAAGACACCATCCGTTTTACCCTGGAGAACGGGTGTGACACATTGTCACACACGTACGCAAGATGAATGGACACGAGTTGCACGGGAGCAATACGAGCCGTTGACTCGCCGACATAATCCCAGAAGCGGCGCACCTGAGGACTATGTTAGAAGGCGTGAGAAGCGGTTTCCTCTAAGCCAATGTCACACAGATGACAGTCTGTCAAATCTGTCTCGCCCCATCTGAAGAATACGTCATTGAGAGGTAGCACGTTCCGAATCAATTGGCAGCTACGCAAAAACTCGGAGTTGCTGTGATAATCTTCCGCTGGTGCCTAGGTCCACAAGTAGCGCAACTCTGATGCCGACAAGTCGAGCCGGAAGCACAGAGGATTATTCGCAATCCCCTCCACTTCATGATACAATAGTCTCCGAGTCCAAGAAAGGTGAATGGACTGAGGAATGACCTTCAAATCCGACCGACACTCGCTGAGGAAACTTAACAAAACTTCACGTCCGCGACGGCGCTTACCCCAAGAAATGGGAAGAGTGATGGTAAAATTATTGAAGGCCGTTCCTAATACTCCACACCAAAATCGAATCCTCCGTCAAAACGCGGCGTAGGAAAGCTAACCTTGAGGCATAGCGATGACACGGACGCTGGTAACAGGTTTCATTACAGACGCAATATTTGCGACCAACCCGCAAGAATCGATCAACAAACGCCCGATCGCCTCCACACAAGTCCAGCAAAGAAAGGAGGAAGTACTGTCAAGCAGTAAAGGATGAAGCGGCCAAACATAAGTGAGACACGCCTGAATAAACATCAAATTCGCTAGACAGCACACGAGCATCAACTTTGATGGCTGCAAAATCCCCGAAAAAGAAAAAGAGATCATCAAGCAAGCGAGCTGCCTTACCCCGATCTTTCAAGTCCCTCACATTCAAACTGGCTAACTTGATAGAAATAATTTTAGCCTGAGTGCCTTAAACTGCAAACTGGAAGGAAATCTGCGGGGGTTAAGACAACGACGGATTGTACTAGGCTCCCTGTCCCCAGCTCTGTCGTCATGTGACCATCCAGAACAATGTCGCCGACGTCCGTGGGATAAGGGAATTTAGGACCCTATATAATAAGGGATGGAGGATAACTGGGACCCGCCCCACGCAATAATTAAACATTTTTCTCAGATCCGTAGTCCCATTTCAAATATCAGGATCCCCGGAAAGGCATGCCTTGTTTCATAAAGGAGATCCCATACTCTAAGATCCCTCCCTGTGTTCCGAAACCATGTGATTACCCCGGCAGCCCTTGGAAAATTTCGGGATATTCAACACACCGTCCGTCTACTGAAGACGTTTTAACAAGTTGTCTTAGTAGCGCTTTTCTCTGGATAAGTCTCTTTCTAAAGCCTGCCTGTCTACTTGACTAGACTTTTCCTCCCTAGGATAC
>CAHIKZ030005640.1:252500-345000 GCA_903632075.3 Acanthosepion pharaonis
TCTCTCCCCTATTCATGTCAGGTGTCTACATCTGCTAATTTATATTTTCAAGCTATCCACACCTTTATGTCCTTTATATGTATAAATATTACTTTCTCCTTACTATTCTTTTCAGCCTTTTTGCTATCCACTTACACAAACTCAGGTGGTAGGTTACTCGTTGTTAAAGTCTTTAGTATTATTTCCAAACACTATTCCTCATCATGTATCTAGTAAATTTCACTTCACTATTTACATTATTCCGACTATTGTCCTCATCTTTGTCGTCATATTTATTACAACGTTTCGGCCGTTGTACGCTTTGGCTTTCTTCAGGTGTTTAGAATATCGAACTGAACCCCCGTCCTTTCGCTCACTGGGGTAGACTATTCTAGTTCCACGAGTCATGTTTAATGGATGTCAGTTATCAGTTATCTCCTGTTAATTCCCCACTCCAGGATCTCTACTGCCTTAACCAGGTATTGAACTCAGACTCTTTGGGTCCTGTCACTGGATCTAACCAACCACTGTGCCATGTGTTCTCAAGGACACATGGCACAGTGGATAAAAGCGTAAAAATTCTTTTTATAGATAAAATATTTAAGTAAATACTCTGTTAATAATAAACAGTATTGAACAACATTTACCGGCCTGAATGTCCGAGAAATTTTCATAGAAAATTCGACCTCCGAACGCTTCTCTGTGGCCCAATCGTTTAAAGGTACATTAGGCTATATGACGGTTCCGTATAGGATACAGGTTCGATTCCTGTCGGAGGACTAATATTTTCTATGAAAATTTCTCGGACATTCAGACTGGTAAATGTTACTTAATACTGTTTATCATAAACAGAGCATCTACTTAAATATTTTAATCTATAAAAAGAATGTATAAACATAAAATGTCTTATAAATAATTGTCGGATTTTCCATTTTATAATTTATATATATATATATATATATATATATATATATATATATATATATATATATATATATATCACTCACACACACACACATATATATATATATATCACACACATATATATATATATATATATATATATATATATATATCACACACACACACACACACACACACACACATATATATATATATATATATATATATATATATATATATATAATTGGACAAGGTTTGTCAACACTGAGGATCTACAGTCTGTTTCATACTTGACTGTAATCATCAGGCCATATATGTTGTATTTTTGCTTCACTATCATTTTGTGTCATGGGTAACATGATCCATTACGCAGATGATAAAGGTTATGTTTTAAATAATTTTAGATTCTACTGAGTAGGGCAATAATTATGGATACTAATTCGGTTATTATTTATGGAATTTAAAGTATTGTGTACGTAAGCAGAAAAAACCGCATACGGATCGATAGTTATTCTTACTCACTGGACGGTCGACACTCGGTGTTGACCTCCGTGACTTTGCATAAACTCTGTCCCTGATATTGTAGCATTTGGAACCTATGGACCTTTAATTCTTTCATTTTTCTGCTGAACTCTACTGAACCTTTTACAGAATAATTTTTCCGTCTGTGTAAATTCAAAGAATCCTCGCGAAACTTTGCGAATGCTCGTTACCATTTTTGTGATTCCTTGCGAATCGTCGTCGACAGTTTTGTGGTGTTGGACGCCTTCACTTGTCACTTTTGCTATGTCAAGCGAAGGCTCCTCATCACTTCCAAAATACTCGGTATATTTGAAATTTCGTAGACGCCGTTAATATTAGTAACGCCTTTCCTTTGATATCCGCACTAGTAATAATTGTTCAAGTAGTAATCGCCATATAGTATAATGATCAGAAGAGAATCTTAATCCGTATAGTAAGAGAGTAGGGAGAAAGAGAGAGAGAGAGAGAGATAGAGAAAGAGAGGGAGAAAGTAAACCTATATCAATAGTGCATAGACAAGAAGAGTGAACAGTGATCCGTATAGTGGTAGAGGAGAAATACTGATCAATGATTGCTACGCTACTTCATATTTATTTAATAGCTTTATGGTCATTTGATCTACTTAATAATATAATCGCCCGTGTTACTCACTGCCGATCTAGTTTCAAACCACAGTATCGGCAACGGCTCTTAATCTTATAAAACTGGTTCGATCCCGTAATATAACTTTTAATCAATATGTGGTGCGAGAAATATGATTGGCTGGTGATGGATCACCACATGTATTGCATACGTCCATAGGTTGTTGAACACTTAAACATAAACAACAAGCTGAGCGATAACCATTATTATTACCATTATGGATTTGCGATAACCATTGTTATTACCATTATGGATTTGCTCTGCTATCTTCAAAGCTGAACATTTAGCTGTCATTTGTTCACAGAATTAACGAGGCACAGAACAATAAATTAATCACGAATGGCATCGCATTAGATATATAAATTCTTTGACAAGGTGTGGCATCAGGCTTATTTAAATAAATTGTCCCCTTCTGGAATTTCTGTAAGTATTTTCTCCATTATCTAATTTTGAACAGGTATGGTCATAAAGGTCGTATTGCCAAGCAGACCCTGATCTTTCAACTATCATGATGGATGTCACAAATAGGTTCATTTGCCTTGAAGTTATATTTGAACGCACACGCAGTCCAGGCCTCAAGTGTGCCTCATATATTAGATGTATTGCTAAAGACGCTGGACTAATCATTCGTTCGTAGTACCTTTCCATATGTTCTCTTTACAAGAACCGATCAGACAAAATGGAGTAATTTTGCCTTATCTTTGCTGGATATGCCTAATCCTCACCTGGCTATCTTTAGTTAAAAAATTTCTATACGGTTAGTGGATGATGAATTATTATCAAACCTGCAACCCCTTCCCCAAAGACGAAACTTCGCGTGATTATCGATATTCTATCATTATTTTCAAGGATCTGACTAGCTACATTTATTAGTTCCAGAAAGTCAGACCAATGCAGCTAAAGTATGCTATACCACGTACACGTGGATGATCTTTGGGTTATGTAAATCTCATGCCTTTTATTTATTAACAGTAATATATATATATATATATATATATATATATATATATATATATATATATATATTTATGTTAAGATACATGTTTATACATACTTATTTATAAAACTAAGTAAATGCTCTGATTATAATAAACAGTATTAACAACATTTAACGGCCTGAATTTCCGAGAAATTGTCAGAGTAAATCTTCTTCCTCCGACAGTCGATTTTACTGTTTTTAAACAAAAATTTACAATTTACGACCTTGCTAACCGAAACGCTCCTCTGTGGCGAAATCGGTAAAAGCACGTCAGGCTATATGACGGTTCCGTATAGGATACAGATTCGATTTCTGTGGGAGGACGAATATTTTCTATGAAAATTTATTGGACATTCAGACCGGATGTTATTAATACTGTTTATTATAAACTGAACATTTGCTTAAACATTTGTATCTATAAAAAGAATGTATAAACATAATAATGTCTTAAAATAATTGTCGGACTTTGATAATTTCCTAATATGTATGTACTGAGATAGTGATCTTCATGAATAAGCGGAAATTAATGCTTCTCTGATAAAATCAGTCAAAAAAAGATACAAAATGGTCTACGGCCTACACTGTTTAAACAAAAGCGTCTCGAGGCATAGCAGACAATTCTAATTATTGAGGTGTAAATCTTTGATTTTTTTATCCTTCTTTGTTTAGTGCTTAAACACGCTTTGTGTGTTATTTAAAGATGAAATATATTTTAGATTTTAAGAATAAGTGACTATTGCGTTAAAAATTATTTCGAGATGAAAATGATTTTCTAGATACAAGTCCAAATATTTAACCCATATTTACGAGAAGAAGAGAGAGATCCATGACATTCTGAAGATTATGAATGGAGTATTCTTTCTCATTATGAGCCTATAATTACGTGAAACGTTCACTCGCGGTTTTTCTAATTCTAAATTCTAAGGCATTTTTGGAGTGTTTTATTATTTTACTTTGAAATAAATCCGATATTTTCATTAAGATTGTGTCAGTAATGTTTTAAAAATCTTAAACCCCGTAGATACTGAGATTAAAATATAAAAGCAAAATAATATAACAATATACATACATAGAATGAATTTGAATTACGAGAAAAGCGTCAAAAACGTCTTCCAAAAATTTAAGATTTCAAACTTTGGATATTACCATGAATAAAATGAAAACTGAATATATCTGAATTTACAATTAACAAGCAAAATTCAAAAACTTAAAAAAATATAAATGAATATCTTACTTATTATAAAACGCAGGTTGTGTGTGTGTGTGTGTGTGTGTCTGTAACGTTTATATGTTGGATCGAATTTCCTACATTTTTTAGCCGATTTCAACAAAACTTCACAGGACTACATAAAATTACCTTGTGGTGGTTCTAACGGGACCGAAAATGGGAAAAATACAGTTGTTTTTTTAATAAAATCAATTTGAAAACACGATTAAGACACATCGGGAGAATGAAAGGGGGAGAACTCACCCACAAAAATGTAAACAAAAGAGCATAGCATGATGAAAAAGACGCCGAACTTGACGAAAACAAAATTTTATCGTCTAATGTTCATATTATTATTAAAGAGGAAAGATCAAAGTATTTTGGGGTATTTTTTACATTTTTTAATCGTTCCTAGCACGTCTGAAATTTTCGTTAAAAATATTGTTTTTTTGGTCAAAAAAAGGGCAGATAATCAGTTTCAATCATTTTTTTCGATTTGATGAAAACGATTAAAATCTTACTTTTGATATTCTTTTAAAGTCAATTATCATTTTTCAAAACTGATTTTTAATAAAAACAGATATTATACTGCTTATTTAAAATATTTTGAATCAAGCTTTAACTTAGCTTCTGCGCCGAAAAAAATGTGAAAAATAAAACAAAGCAGGTCATAACCTTTCGCGTCGCTTTTGACGATTGACGAAAAGGCACATTCATGACGTTTAGATAACTTAGGGGAGGAGAATTCTTTTCTACGGATGGGAGGAAGTGAAATTATTTAAGGAACAAATTATTTACCTTGTTACTTTTAAGGAAAAACTTTCAGCGCTCTAATTTTTTATTTTTACTTTTTTTTTTTGTACTTAGCTTTCATTTTTACGTTTACGATGCTTTATGGAAAATATAAAGAAATTAAAAAATAAGACTGTTAATAGTGAGATTAAATTTCATAAGAAAAGGTATCTAATTAATTTAGGTACCTTTCTTTGAAATTTTATCAGAAGTGTACATAAAATACTATAATTTTTATGTACATTTATTACATTTTACTGTGCTATTTGTATTTCCATTCATTTTATTATTAATTTTGATATTTCATTTATGGAAAATGTCATAACTGTGATTAATATAAAAATAAGATCATATTAATTAAAAGTTTAGCAATAGTTAAATTTCATAAGATGATACTGTTACTTGTAGGTACCCTTCTCAGTTGAAATTGAAAACTCAAATTAACTTCTCCATACGTGTTTTCATAAAAAGTAAAGGGCTTAACAGCGGAGAACAATGCTGAACTCAAATAATGCAACTAAATTGTTTTTTGTTGGTCTTCCGTACTTGATAATTACTGTCCGACTATAAACACAAAAAAATTACATTTCTTAATTACCATGGCTAATCTGACTGGTCCAAATTATACAATTTTCAAAGCGCTAGACAATGACAATCTCACACGGACATTTTGAAAGGTTGATGTTGCTTTTAACTAATGTTAAAAATATTTTTTAAATTCAATTTAAACATTTTTAAAAATCTTTTTTAAAATTAAAGAAATAAGAAATAATTGTATTAAAATTCAATTTTCATTGAAAAAATTTTTTGCTTTCAGAAAATATTGTCCATATTCATAAAAAACAAATTAAAACAAATAAAAAGCATTTGAAACTAAATAATATATTTGTTTTATTGAGTTTGTATATTTACAATTCACAGCTGATTTTCAGGTACGTTGGCCAAAAAAAAAAAATACAAAAAAAAACATGATTTGCATTCTTCAAAAGCCTTGTGCTTTTAACTTTTGTAATCACTAAAACCGATGGTCCTGAATTTCTAGAGTTTTTCATAAAATTAGTTATGGGGGAATTGTTAATAAATATATAAAAAAAAATATTTCTGCCATGACTTTTATAAAAAAAAAATATTTATAATAATTTTGATCATCTGTATATAGTTTCTGAAAGTTTCATTAACATCTGACAATTATTTTTATTTTTGCAAGATTTTCCAAATTAATGTGTGTAAATACAAAAAATGCGCTAACAATTATCTATGTTATTTACCCCTTGTTGCGACAAAGAGAAACAATGTTTTTAAATCAAAATTTAGAATATTCTAAAAGATGGAAAATTTTAAAAAATAATTAAAAAAAAATTTAGTCTATCCTCTTCATAAAAAATAAGCATTTTGACGATAAAATTTTGTTTTCATAAACTATGGCGTCTTTTTCATCAGACTATGCTCTATGTTTTAGCGATTTTGTGGAGTGACTTAGGTTAAAAAACCCAGGTTGTTTATGTGTGTGTGTGTGTGTGTGTGTGTGTTCCTTTATATATGGGATCGGATTTCTTACATTTTTCAGCCGATAAAACAAACATCCACTTTTTTTTCGGCAGGTAGTATTTCTTATTCTCTTGCACACTTTTTTTCTTTATTTACATTCAGAATGCTTTAAAAATTGCATTTACAAGACAATTGTTTATAATAAAATTCTATTCACCAATCGATAGACTCATAATGATTGTAAACAATGTTTTTGTTTGAATTTGGGTTTGACCAATTCGTAAAAAAAAAAAAATAATAATTAAGACATGCGTGTCCGTCAACCTTAAACAATAATCTTTATCAATTTTATTTTTCAGTCTTTATGATGGTCGATACTTGATCTATCTCTTACTGTTACATCCCCGGGTAACGCCGGGCTCTACTGCTAGTTATGTATATATAGAAATATTTAATTAATTTAAATTACTGTGTGAATTGCAGCCACAAGCAAAATATGAAAGGGAAACAGCAGCATGCAGTTGCAACATTAAACACCACACAGATCAAATTTAAGAATCCAAATTCGCAAAGACGAATTGGACAATGGTTTAGTTCATTAAAACATTGCTCGGTGAATATGGTGACAAAGAGGCTTTGATTTCAATCCCTGAGTCAAGCAGTGTGTACTTGAACTCATTGGAAACAGAGTAGGAACTTGACGCTACTATAAGAATAAGACAATACATTCGGCCTTGTGCCACATCTAAGCTACGCTTAGAAAATCGCTATAAGAATAAGACAATACAATAACTCTTGAAAATCGCTATAAGAAAAGACAAATTCGGTCTATCATCAAAAGATAAGAATAAAACAATTCATTTGGAAAGAGAAAGTCTATCACAAAAGATTTAAAATGATTCTCGATCGATCGATACAGACTAGGGGAAGACTGGACGACCCAGCAGGCGATTTTTGTGTTAAGAGAAACAAAGATGAAGACAATAGTCCGAATATAAATTGTGTAACTGAGTTAGGTTATAATAAAACATAAAATAGTATAAAAGCATAACCAGTATATTAAAATTAATTTTAGCAATTATTAACGCGTTTATTTTGAATTTATGATTGCGTTAAAAATTTAGAAGCGAACATATTTTTAATTATTTTTTGTGTTAATAATAGCTACTAATATTTAGGATATTTTTTTTTTATTTGACAGAAATAGAACTATAATTAATGCAACGATACGTTTCATATTCTTGTCGCAAATCAAAAACTAAATTTAAATTCTAAAATATAATGAATCGATAATAATTTAAATTTAAAATAAACATATAAATAAAAGATATGGTCGCTAAGAAGAAGAGTGCAAATGAAGTGTGTGTACCGGAAGAGGGACTATGTTGAAAAATAAACCTCATTTAGTCACAATCCATGTCAGTCTATGAGGTTTTCGGACGTCACTTATATATACATATATATTGGATAACAAATATATATATATATATATATACGTGAGATAACGATACCTAATTTTATATATATATATCAAGAAGAGTTTGGGAGTAAATAAGTATGACAAAATTGAAAAACTTTTCGTGTAACGCGATTCGTCCCTTAAGAATTAACCTACCTGGATTTTCTAACGTTGATGAGAGTACACATACGAGAAACAGGCAAATTTTTTAAATGTCATTTCTATATATAATCAATCAATTTAATTAAGATTCTTACATGGCGATGGTTGTCACGTTTGTTAGATAAGTGGAATGGATCTATAATGCATAAATAATTATCGAGATAGTGTGCTTGTCTCAATCAGTTTCCTACGTTACATTGATAATTTCTATTGAATATATCGTCACTGTCTGTGATAGCGAGATTTAAAGAATAATTAGTTCCTTCTCATGTTATACATTCTTTCACAATGTCAAACGTTCTTTTGAAGAGTTTTAAGATAAAAAAAAAACAGTCCTTATAAAAATTGTTTCGTGGTTTATGTAGTAAAATGTTGTAGTTGTTCAGTCCTGCGTAAAGATCAATTGAGATGTGTAGAAGCAAGTAAATAATTTTCTCAGCTAAAATGAAAAATTTTATATAAGTAGTATTGTTGTTTTCACAGTTCATTTAGCGATTTGTAATATCTCTTTCGTTTTCTCTATTTTTTTGCATCAAATTCGTAGTTTTCCGAATTATATTTGGTTGGTCAATATTATCAAAACATGTCTTTTTTAAAGAAACTATCAGTGAATATAACTTTGCGTAAACAAATAACCCAGTCTGTTGTCCTGATTAACCGAGATTAATTTTTGAATGTCTTTTCCTCGGAAAATATTATCTTTAATTATTAACACTAATAAGTGAGATATATCTTTGTTTAAGCAAGTTCAGGTGAATGGTATTTGTAGATACCTTTTCGTGTAGGTCACATATCATCGATGTCAAGGATCAAGCAAAATGTAGTCGCTAAGCTTAATGATTCATTTAAAGGATTAAGCTTCCTTGATATTTATCAATGGATTACTTTGGAAGTGTTTAATGTATCCAAAGCTCCGACACAATTAAATATAATTTTCGGAATATTCATTTACGGAAATAATGTTTATTCATACCTGTTTTTTTTATTATATTTTATCACTCGGTGTATTTGCGTTAGGAAACTCAAAATTAATAGATAGATAGATAGATAGATAGATAGATAGATAGATAGATATATGACGTCACTCATTATGAACTGGACAAAGTCCGACAATTATTTTAAGACATTTTTATGTTTATACATACTTTTTATAGATGCAAATATTTAAGTAAATGCTCTGTTTTATAATAAACAATATTAAACAACATTTCCAGCCTGAATGTCCGAGAAATTTTCATTCTCTGTCATTTAGCTTGGCGTGCCTTTACCGATTTGGCCACAGAGGAGCGTTCAGTTAGCAAGGTCGAATTTACTGTATTTAAACTTCAATCTTCTATGAATCAATCACGTACATTCATATCTGCGCAGGGCGTATCAAATGTAAACAAATGACGTCACACATTATGAATGTACGTAAGAGATTCATGGAAGCTCGAAGTTTAAATACAGTAAATTCGACATTGCTAACCTAACCCTTCTCTATGGCCAAATCGGTAAAGGCACTAAAGCTAAATTACGGTTCCGTGTAGGATACAGATTCGAATCCTGTCTGGAGGACGAATATATTCTATAAAAATTTCTCGGATATACAGGCCGGTAAATATTGTTTAATACTGTTTATTATAAACAGAGCATTTACTTAAATATTTGTATCTATAAAAAGAATGTATAAACATAAAAATGTCTCAATATATGTATTTAAAATAATCTATTGACGGGTAGTATTAATTGTTTTTAGAGTAGAAAAATGATAAACTTTTTCCCTGCTTTGACTCATTCTACATATCACTAAGTTTAACCTAGAAAGAAACCGGTCCTATATCATTTTAAAATCCTTACCAATACTTATAGTAAGTGTGGAGTTATCGCAGCATGTCTGGCAAATAACTTCAGTTAACGCCGTTAGGTGGTGTGACAATCAGTGATAAAAAGGGAAGAAACATAAACACTCTTCCATTTGCTTGCTATAGAAGGCAAGCTTTCGACCAACCACCCTCCCACAACGTTAATCCTATAAAAGTAGTTCTTACTTTTCTTCTGAAATGTTCATTTTTATATACATTTTCTCGCTTATTTTGAGGCAAGTTATTAATGCATACGAAACCTGTTTGTGAAAGTTCTCATCTGCACCCAATTTTATTCTCATCCCTAAAATACTTAACAGTGTCTTAGATTTTTCGTAACTAAACGAGCGAACACTTATGTAAATTATATAATTATGTTCAATACTGAACAATTAAAGAAAAGATTCTTGTGAAATTCTCTTAAATTATAAGATAGATTCCGGATTCCTCGCTAAGTAATCTAATTTAATTAAAATAAATTTAGCAAAATATATAAAATTTAAATTAAATCAGCATGTTTTTATTAAGATGTTTATTCACTTAAATCATATTAGAGTTCATCTTAGTAGAACGAGTACAATGCATCTCATTAGATTTTTTCTCTAAGACGAACAAAACTGATTCCATTGGTATTCGTTTCAGTATATATTTTAAGCTAAATCATAGTATATCAGTATGCCACTGGAACATTTTTAAATAAGTCAGATATATTAATCATGTTCGTCTTTTTTATGATATATAAACAAACCAATATAAATCAAACTGTTTTTTTTTTATTTCTGATACACTGACTTATACATTATTTGATTTGATCGATTTAATTTGCAGAATACTAAATACGTCGATTGTTTTACACTTTCAATTCAATTTTCTTTTATTCGAATTGTTGGCTTTTATTTACCTTCTTAATTGAAAAATGTGGCAGAGTGTTTAATCAATAACTTGAAACTTGCCGTCGTATTTCTCTCATTACCATCCAACAGATGAAATATTAATTAAACGCGAAGATGATTAATTCGTTGTGGAATGAATAACTTAATTAAGATTTTAAAACAATGAACTTACATTGATCTTTTGATATCAGCTTCATGGAAACTTGGGCGATTGTTCATATTCTTATTAGGTATCCGAGAAAAGCTTGTGGTCATTGATGCAGATTAAATGGTAATATTTTAAAAAAAATCTCCAGCATGTTTATTTAGTGTTTTCTTTCCTCTGAATAATTCTGTTGTATGTTAATGTTTCTCCTCGTTTCTAAGTGTCTTAAAATTATGCAATTTTATTTCATACGTTAATTTGTATTGCAATTAATGTTGATAGAATAGTTACTCTTATATTCTGGAGATTTCCTTTCTTTCAATGCTTACGATGAGGTTTCAATGAGGTCCCATGTATTGTACGTCTATTGGAAGGCAAGTGTATCTCATGTATACGATCCTTTAATAAAGCTGCTGAAAAGAAAAGAAAGCTTATTCTGCCAATAACCCCCCTCCCCCAAAAAAACCCTGATGTTTTCATGTTTTATTTTTTATGAGAGAAATACTGGGCCAAAAATTGGGCATAGCAGTCAAACCTGGATGTAGCGTCCCGATTCTCACTTTCCATCTTTGAAAGAGTTCAATATAACTTACACTGTACGACAGCATTTGCACCATTCAGACAGTTGTCCCCTTCTTTATTGTCATATTCACGGTTGTTGTACGCACCGGTATTCTTCAGACAATATAGATTGTTTTAATTTCACGTGCCAAAAAGTGTCTTGATCTAAAGAGGTTGTGAGTTCAATACCTGGACATAGCAGAGGGACGAAAATAATGACGAGTTAAATTACGAAAGAGAATTAACGGAACCGGCCAATAACAACAAACAAACAAACAAACAAAGCATGGAATGTTAAATTAGAACAAACTACACTCAATGACTAAATAAATCTTTTCAGTTCGGAATTCCAACGTATGTCAACAGAGGAAATTCGAAGCGTTCAACGGCAGGAACGTCGTGAATAGAGCAATAAAAATAAGGACAACAGTCCGAATGATGTATCTAGTGTAAATAGTTACAATACCTAATCTCAGAAAAAGAGACTTTTACTCAGTTTGGAGAAGTATGACTAATGATCTAATTTGGCGCCTTTTTACCAGACACAAAACATCGTAAGAAAACTGCTAGTATATAAAACTGTATAAACTAGTATATAAAACTGCTAGTATATAAACTAGTTTCATAGCAAATATTCAGATGACCTCCATTCTTAGGGTCCAAAAGTTTAGATATTTATATCAAGACTCGCTAATCTACGTCTATGGAGTCGAATCATAGTCACTCCCTACTTAATTAAAATTACCCTCATTTTTTTTTCTTTCAAGAACTGCTAAACTGTGGAACAGACTAACGCGTGCGTACTTCTTTGTGCACGACAATCTGAACGACTTCAAGTGAAGAACGAATTTGATTGATTGATTTGCTTCGTCGGACGTATCTACCTTTGGCAGGTCATTTAAAGCCAGAAAATATTTTTAGATTATAAGAATATTTTGGGAGGAGATAATAATGATTCAGTGATAAAAGTCTTACAAATTAATCCATAACTGGGGTGATAAGAGGTGGATTTATTCATTTTCCATGGATATTTGCGCGCAAATAACTATAAAGACAGTCAGTAGAATTGTAACTTGGCTCTCAGATTAACTAATCCGATCTATTATACATTACAACATCCGCACACCCAAGCTTATATCAACTGCATTTCCTAATCTATCACACATCTAGGTACTGACAAGAATCGACGTTGTTTAACTTCGATGAACATACGGGAACCGGTGTTTTAACATGATATGGCCGTAAACCACATGGCCAATCGAGAGGAAATGTGAGAGAGATTAAAAAGAAATATATGAGAAAAAATCTTTTTAATTCATAAGTCGTCCATTCAAAGTGGAAGCGAGAATGACTTTCCATAGTCTCCTTTGTATGTCCATTTTATGTTCAGCCATCCAAGTGTTATTTAGTTCTTTAGGTTGATTTCTTTCTGCTTTCAAGGTTCATGCGATTGTGAAATAAAACCAGATCTCTTTCCTCATTATAACGATTTTCCAAGCGAAAATATAGATATGGCACAAGGCCGAAAGTATAAAACTCCCTACTCAATTTCCTCATTATCGCACACATTTCATGTCACTCTTTCTGATTCTGAGCACAAATGCTTTCGTAATTTTTTCTCTCTCGCTATTAACTCGAAAATCAATGTAAGAAACTACTTTGAATAAAAACAATGTTTAATATTGTATTTTAATTTCTTTGGAAGTCACTTGGTACCGTAATGTTTTAATCTAAATGTGCATTTGTGTAGTCCAAACCCACCAAAGGAGGAGATAGAAAAAAGAAAAAGAAAACACAATATAAAATATCTATCTATATTTTAAATCTAAGTTTCTCTCATATTAGACATGAATAGTTCGTAAGATGTCAAGTTTAATATAGAAACAAAACTTGTTTAGAACATTAACTAAGCTGAAACTTAAATGAAATCTGTTGTTAAATGTTCGACGATGAAAATAATCTACCCAACTACAGTTTATTCCGGGTTAAGCGGGTTGTTAGCGGCTGTAGACTGAAAGATAAATGTTATAAAAGAACTGAAGTTATCTTCATGAATCAACGGCCATCTAACTATCTAAATCATCTAAATGATTGTGTCTCAATAGAATCAAGATGGAGATGGCAACTATCAATCCCAATAACATTCATAACTTTCGAAAATATTATTATTTGAGATAACGGCGGGAAAGGGTGTAAGGTCTATTGGAATTATCTCCCCCCACGCCCAGCAAAGAGGGGCATGTACAAGTGATGATCTCACTGTAATCCACCGACTGATATCAATACAATAACCAACAGCATGAAGGGAATCAGCATGCTTGAAATTGATCCCATACCATATAAGGAAAGAGATGAGCGACAGTGTAGATAGAAAATATATAACAGTGGAAAACATCGAGTAACATACCTAATCAACTTGTGTAAATGGTTGGTATTACAGCGATTAGGAGAATTAGCAGAAAAAATAAGAGCAAAAATGATTATAAATTTTAAAGAGCCATCATCACCCTCTCCCTAAATGGACAAATCACATAGAAAATAAGTGATTTTCGTTCCTATATTACTAAAAACTGTCAGAACTCAGAATTGTAGGAAAGTGATATAAATATAAGTAATGTTACAGAAAAGTCATTTATTTGTCCCAAACCTGCTCCAAATATTTGAACATTTAGATATATATATATATTAACCAACCAGCGACGTCGTAGGAATTAAACACGATAAAAATTTATTAGAATGAATGTTTGGAGGCTTATTTCAGATGATGAACAATAATTTCCCTCCTTAAAATGAATATTTGAAAATTTCGAAAGTATTTATTAACAATAACCTTGTGATTGATAAATCTAATTTTCGGAGCCGATATTTTTTATATAAACGATAAATATTAGTACTCTATAGTTTTTCAGTAAACATTTGACCCTGTGTGTTATAAAAATTCTCACACTTAATTACTCAGCTTTTTCGAATATTTATTCGAGTATATAAAATTATAAAATTAAGCTTAGCGATATTAACACGTAAAAGGAAAACATATAAGATAATTTTATTTACAAATGTCAACAGCTTCCCCTGCCTATTTCTTGCAACAGAGAAAACAACGTGAATCTGTGTCACATACACCCGCACATATATAGACACATTTTATTCTTTCTTTATACTAACGTAATTCCTTCGTTTGTACAGTAAAAATAAAGATACATAAGATATTCTGCATGAAGTTGTTCGCAGAGAATCTTTGTAACTCATTTCTTTCAATTTGAAAGAAAAGTAACACTCAAATAATTTTAAAAAGTATTGATATTTGTAGATCCGTGTTTGAAGATTAACTTAATTCTTCGTTTCTACACGCAGAAACGCCTACCTGTTTATGCAACTCACATCATCGTTCTTTAGAAATGTATTTGTTTAATACAAATAATGTACCTTTTTACAGTTACACAAGTCTAACGAAACCTGAATGTTGTCATGATATAGGCTCTCACATGAAATTATTTATTATACACAAAATATCAGTATTTAAAATCAAGTATGTTTCTAAACCTGAACTTACATGCCGTCTGTTTCCTGGGGACCTTGTATGAATATCATACTGAAACTGGTTGTCAACATGAAGTGTTGATTCATATGACCCCAGTATATACTTTGGTCTGAAGAATCACATTATTACCAGTGACATATGACAAAAATGAAAAATGTTGGCTCGAATCTAATATTTGTCTGTAACATGGTAGAGAGCTGACTTCTGTTATTTAATTTCATGTTTTGAATCCTAGTAATGGGGAAGATAAATGATTTCTATTATTTGATAAAGGCTAAAAATATGGCTTTAAGATTAGATCATAACATTCCCATCAAAAAAGGTCTTTTCCATCTCCATGCAATCGTCAGAATTAAACCTTGCATTAGGGGAGTTGTTCATGTCATGAATTTGCTTTCTCCTGATTTAGGTGGACAATATGATCTACTTGCATAGCGATTGTGGAGAATTCATAGCTCCATTATATGAATGTCGGCAGCTACACACATATTGATAAAGAATTCGAAGACCTCTATATACTTTTCTACTAAGTATTAATAATCACATGTAATATATGATTCAGGCCGGGAAATATCAAAATCCTGAATCGAAGTTAATATCCATCGGGCATAAACAGTTAATCAGTGATGAACTCAACGTACATTCTGGTTAACCTAATAGTTAACAAAGCAATATTTGTACCGGGTTTCATATGCGAACGTCAAAGGCGGTACATGCCTTGTGGTTTGTACTAGAAGTGTCGACATAGCCACCAAGTCTCGAAACGAGACTTAATGATATGAAGAGGAAGTGAACCCAGAACTTAGAATATGCATACACAATCCTGTTCAATGTGATAAAAGTTCAACCAACGAGGAGGAGAACAAAGAATATACGCACAAGAAAAGATCGACTGATTGTAAATGGTCCCGAAAACGATGTCCCCTATATAGTCGGCATTAATATGGCGGACGCCAAAAAAGAATAAATGATTATTTTATGTTAAGACAAAATAAATCTTGTATTCTTATCAATTTAAATTAGATAAAATTACATTTACAACACTTGAGAGATCGCGACTCCTATTCCGAAGATGTGATTATATATATTTTAATGTTTAAAAAAATATTCAATATTATTATTGTTTATGTAATAAGAATTATAACATAGGACTTATACCTGTATTCTGGGGAAAGGAATTTTTGACATCATACGCATTTTTACGAATTTATGATTATTTTCTTTAAATTTTTATCCAAAACAACATTATTTTACATGCAGTTATGGATAATATTATACATTAATTACTATTTTTTAAAAAATTATAACTATTTGTGCTCAGTTGTTGGTATTAATAGCTGCCTGCTGATGTGTTCAAATTTTAGAATAATGCAATAATAAAAAATAATTAAATTTCATTTCTCTGATAGATGTTGCGTTTAGCGAAAATATATAAATGTTTGTCGGTCTAGAGCTAACGATGAGAAGAGTATGTAAGCTCAGCCCTCCTATAGGGTAGTGAATTGTGAATAATCTTCTGATTGATGAAAAATAGACTTGAGACAACAAAATGAATGCTAATCCGTCATGATGTGAAAGTTTCCTTTTTGTTTCCATTTTCTCTAAACCTTTGTTCAGTCTATGTTATTCCCAGTATCCTTCTGTAAAACCACACTTCTGTTGCATGAAGTCTCTTTTTCATTCTTGCGGACATTGTGCAGTATTTGGTGCCAGATAGGAGGAAATATGTCTCGTAACAGCTCTGTAGTTTTATTTTGTTTCTAACTAATTTATCTTTGTTTTTTAATACTTTGTTTATCTTTTGGGAGGCAATTTTCACTATCCCAATGGGACTTCAGATTTCAGTGTCGTAATTTCCGTCCTCTGTTAAAACACTTTAAATATTAAAATATTTTACTTGTTTGATTTTGGTGTCTCTGCTTTGCAATCTGCATTTGGCGCTCATTCTTTTGCTGACAAAAATGCATGTTATTTTCTTGCAGTTGATGTTTAATCCTTTCTTCTCGCCTTCTTACACTAGCTTCTGTAGAAGATTTTGGCACATGATTGCAGTAGCTACTATTGAGCAATGTGGTAAAAAAAAAAGCTTGGATATTTTTTCAACTCAGGACCTACAGAAGGTAGGGACTAAGCATAAATTTACAAGAAAACAGAATGCATAATCAGTAAAATGATGAGCCCGAAATGCACTTTGCAGGTCGGGGACACTAAAATGAAGCAGGTGCAAAATTTTAAATATCTGTTAGTGTTTTGAAAGAGGACAGCAAGTGAGATCTGTAGACGTATTAGAATGGCCAAGGACGCATTCCAAAAGCTGGACAGAGTATTTCAAGTCACCAGGAACTCTTTAGTAAAAAAAGAAAAGAATACTGAGCTATTACGCGATATATGTCCTCCTTTACAGCAGGGAATGTTGGACGGTCTCCTCAAAGACAAAGAAGAGACTCGAGGCGAAGGAGATATGATTCTACAGAAGGATGTTGAGGATATCGTCGACCAAGCGTGTGAGAAACGATGAGGGCTTGGAGAGGATGCAAACAAGAAAGATATTTATACTTAATATCAGAAAGAGGCAGCTGAAGTTTCTTGGACAAGTATTGAGAAAGGAGGGCTTGGAGAATCGGATACTCACAGTTCGAATAGAGGAAAAGAGACACAAGGGAAAGCAACGTATTTCATACCTGGGGGTTTAAGCAAGTAGATTACTTCTGGGGAAGGTGTCAGAGGGACAGAACTTGTTGAGTGCTGCAAGGGACAGAGTGAAGTAGAGAGCCATGATCACCTACGTCCTGAAGGGACACGGCACATAAAAATAATTTCTGACTCTAATATACAAGTAAAAAATAAAATTAGTCATTATATATATATATATATATATATATATATATATATATATATATATATATATATAAATAAAAAAAGAAAGAACAGCAAGATACATTAAATTATAGACATATTGAACACGCAGTCACCCCTGTCTAGACAAATAGATTTATCTGTAAACTTGGAAACATGAATTTTGTTTTAGCTGTATATTTAAAACCCAGTAATTTTTTAAAAAAGTTACTCCAAAATTCGCTTGAGGATGAAATGGAACTAACGTCTTTAATTTAATCACAAAATTAAATTCCGGGCTTTTAGCTTCCATTTTTGAAACATGGTTAGAACTGTGTAGCGAAAACCATATTTTAAATCAATATAATTTATAATATTTATATATATATATATATATATATATATATATATATATATATATATTGACATTCAGTTTGAAAAAAAAATATATATACATCTTTTTTGCCGGTATTATCCGAGTCGTAAAAGTAAACTGTGATTATTTGAAAGGAAAATACATTTAAACCGGTTACAGAGTTTAAACTTTAAATCGATGGCTCTCCATTTAAAATGTCATAAAATTAAAAGAAAATGTTAAATTTAATTTTCTTTGGTTTAATGCGATTTTCACATTAATATTCCAACGAAAATAAACAAAAATAAACACAAATGTATAATGCAAATTATTAGAAAATTATAAAAAAATATTCTAATAACTCAAATTTAATTAACAATTATTCGAAAAAAAAATAATCTAAGAGCAAATGCTGCAGTTTATTGATTTAGTCGGGAGACAGGCGTCGTGGGATTAAACTATGGAAGGCAGTGGGAAATACGTGCATCTTCCTGTCACCAGGCAACAACTTCAGCGTGACCACAGACGAAATATCAAAATTTATTATTTAATCCAATTTTTATACGGTGTACGATAGATACTATAAAAAGGAAAGCGAGAAGATAAGACTAACTATAAATTTTAAGAAATTTTGACATTTAGCCTATTGAGATTAGATTCAGCACATTGACTCCATAGATTTCTGGCGAACTTTTCGGTAATTGTTCAGTCCACACTTCAGGTGAGTTCAACAATTATGCCTGTGGACTACTAGTTAGAGATTTAGTGCTCGGTCCTTGAGATCAGTAGTCGAATTTCACCATGGTCGATAAGTCTATGTGACATGTATTGATAATTTTATATTTTCTCTCAAGGCTTCTGAATTAAATTTGGTAGTCAAAATTGATCAGATTTGGCAAATTCCTACGATATTGTGAACGACGTTTAGTTCATTTACGCCGTATATGTCGCTCTCTCCTATAATCAGGAACTATTATCTGCTCTCGGCATAAAAAAAAAAAAAATCTGATTCTGTAAAAAGAAAACAAATGTACCTCAGTAGGTTTATGGAGCAGAGGATAGTTAGCCCGAAAATGGGTATGAGCCATAAATGATGGCTGTTGAATTATAGACTGATTAGAAGCATCCCTGACAAGATTAGGTATGGTTTTCTGGGCCACATATTATTTTGAATAAAAATTATTTCTCTTTACATAGACTGTTTGAAAACCGGTGCATCTTACATCTACTAAGGGCATTTTCACGAAAGCGTCTAGAAATCTAACTCGACACATTGATTTCTCGTTCCATGTCGATATCCGTAAAAATACCCTCACTTTCATGCATAGTGCATACATATATACCCATAAAAGACAGACAGACAGACAAAAAAGCACATGGACTCAAACACACACACACACACACACACACACACACACACACACATATATATATATATATATATAAATTTACTCTTAAGGTGTGCTATATTTATGGGATAAAGTGCTCAATATCAGAGATACAGCGTCTGTAAATGTAAAAGTGAATATTGAAGTCAAAACTTAGACGCGATAGGTTCCTTTTTCATGCTAGACGCAATCGTCATGCCACACCTATATATATATATATATATATATATATATATATATATATATATATATATATATATATATATATATATATATATATATATGTATATACAGAATGTATATGTATATTTACAGAAGCTCAGAATGGTTTTAGAGCATGCAGCGGTAATATGAGCGTGATTTTCTATGTAAGAAAATTGCAGGAGAAATGCATGGAACAGCAACTACCATTGTACCCGTTTTTTGTAGCTTCACCAAGGCTTTTAACACCATAAATCCTGATGTCATCTTCATGTTACTTCGTAATTATCGTTTCCCTTCTCACTTTTGTCTACATAGTGAAACCGCTACATACTGAGATGAACGTTCGTTTTACAATTAACGACTCAATTTTAGATGAAATTTCAGAACCGGTTAACCAGATTATATCACTTGAAACTTTCATAAATACGATGGCTGCAAACACTCGTATTCGATCATAGTCTTTGATTGAATAACCTTAAAAGATCTCATCGATATACATATATATATATATATTGTCTGTCTGTGTCTTATGCTACATCAATCTATAATCATTACTTTATTGTCTATAAATTTGTTCTATATTAGAACTATCTCATTTACGATTAACGAATCGGCAGTGCTATTTTTTGATCTTGTCAATTACGATAACTGAAATAGCTGTTTAAAATCAGTGATTTAGCAAAAATATATTATTTACATTATTCTGACTATTGTCCTCATCTTTGTCGCCACATTTATTACAACGTTTTGGACGTTGCACGCTCCGGCCATCTTCAGTAGAGCATTTATTTCCACGTGCCATGCTTAATGGATGTCAGTTATCAGTTATCTCCTGTTAATTTTCCTCTGCAAGTTCTCCACTGCCTTAATACTCTTTGGGTCCTGTCACTGGATCAAACAACGCCGTTATCCACTGTGCCAAAGATCAGCTGTGTATGAATTTCTGGGAATTATAAACCTAATGTCTTCAGTGCTCATATTGCAATTTTTTGCAGTTATCATTGCATGTTTTACTAAAGCTCCCATTGCAACTTTTGTTATTGTCGCTTTTCTCTGGCACTCCTTATTACTGGTTCCCATATTGTATTCATTTCTATGTTTTGTCGGCTCAGGAGATTTTTTGTGGACTAGCCTAAAAATATATATATATATATATATATATATATATATATATATATATATATATATATATATAACAGAAATTCATGGATAAAGGCGTTGGTTAGATCCAGTGAGAGGACACAAAAAGCCGGTTAAGGCTGTGGAGAACTTTCAGAGGGGAATAAACAGGAGATAACTGATAACTGACATCCATTAAAAATGGCACGTGGAAATAGAACAGTCTATCACAGTGAGCGAAATAAAGGGTTCAGTTCGACATTCCAACCAACTGAAGAAGGCCGGAGCGTACAACAGCCGAAATTTTGTAATAAATATGGCGACAAAGATCAGGACAATAGTCCGAATAATGTAAATAATGTACATTATACCTCATCTCAGAAATATAGACATCTACTGAAAGGCCTAAACGTTGTAATAAATATGGCGATAAAGATGAGGAGAATAGTCGGAATAATGTAAATAGTGTACATCATCTCAGAAGACAGATTCTTATAAAAAAATAACATAGTAATTACAATATCTCTAATAATAGAGAAACTGCATTTCAAATATATTTCCATTTGTTTTTAAATTTCCTATTAAATTACATAATGATGTATTCGTTCATAATTTTACCTCTTGGGCACTTATTAAAATCATAATTTAATTTCAAAAAGGCATTCGGGCAGAAATTACATATGAGCGTTGGCATTTTTATTTATTCATATAAATTATCTTCTATTATTGAATTAACATAAGGGAAAATACTTGATGGAATATAAAATAATGAAGAGATATTTAGCCTATTCGGAATCTTTATTATCACAAATAATATTTACTTGCAGGTATTTGTTTGACAACATGAATTTCATTGTTCACAGAAAAATGTATAGTATATTGTTCTTTTTTAATAGAAATGTTTATGTATGACGATAATAAATGTATAACGAGATAATGAAAAAAAAAGATAAATTGTATTTGCAATAGCAAGAATTCTTTCTAAATTTGAAGACTTTTCTATAATACTCAAGGAAAACCAATTAATTTAGCTTTCAAACTGTTTTAAGGATTCAGTTGTTGCTATGTTTCCCGCATCGAAAATTTAAATGCATGCGTTGTGAAAATCTTAATTCTTAACGACTATATACATTTCATTTCGAAGAATAGTCTTGTGACTTGGAGTAACGTCGATAGACAACTTGGATATGTATTTATCCTGTTGTTTCATTTTTCTCATTTTATTCTAAATTAGTTTTGGAAAGAAACTTGCAAGTAAACGTAGTGTCAATGTTTCTTGTTTACTCAAATGATGATCACGTACCATCGGCCGTTTTGACAAATTTTCAAAAAAGAAAAGCAACGTTAGCAACGACAGATTCTTTTGCTTCTATTGAAACGGAAACTAGCAAGTTAGAGAGTAATTGGCCTTTCATTGTGCGAAAAATTCGCTATACTGCAACTACGATCAAGGCCATATGACACTGAGATGCTTATTTGTGGGCTATTGTTTCGTAAAATTGTTTAAATATATTACAGATTGCATATCGGTTTCAGACTGATCAGATTTAAATGAGTGTAAAACATCACAGGAAATATAACATGGATTTTTAATTCTAATATATTTTTTTATTATATTTTATATATTTAGTTTTTACTGAAGTATTTCGTTGGTCTATTTTTTTATGAAATCAGTGTTTTTTTTTTTATTTCATAACTTTGTCCACATTTAAAATGGCATAATTCTCAATAAAAATCGTTTTTTTTTATATTTGTATGATGTTTTCTTTCCTATGCTGTGATGTCAGATGATCAGAGATTTTTCTGCTGTATTATCATTGCAGATTTTTTTAATGTCAGATACACATTGTACTTGGCTTCAAAGATATTAATTTTAATTATTTTATATGGCAATTGCATAATTTAATTATACTCCGAACATTATCAACTTAAACAGAAGTATTTTGGCTACTAAAATACAAAATCAATTTTCTAAATTCGTGGAAATATACATCAACTGCTGATATCTGCAAACGCCATGTGATAGCATTATATGCTGTGCCTTTTCAATTGGTAAAAATACATAGCACTCCACAATCTTATCCATTGTATCTGTAAGTAATTTTATTTCTTTAATATTAATTCAACTCCTTTTTTTGCTTTTAGTTTGAATAACCCCGTCTAGAAGGATGTTTACTGTATAGCTTTTGTCTTTCTTTCGCTGCCATGCAGGTGTCAACTTAGCCAAGCTCTTTTTCTTCGTTATGATCCTGATATTTTCAAATATCGTTTTATACTTTTGTCTTTTTTGTCTCAATTTCCTTCAAACTTTTCTCGGTGCTCACAAGTACTCATGATAACCTTCATATATTTCTGTACAGTCATATCTGCTGCCACAAACCTAATTTATTCGGGAACTTATATTACATAATACATAGGTTCTGATCTGGCACCTCGTCTAGAGTCACTTTCTCAGAGACATGTTGTGGCCTCCATCGGTCTTTTCTATAAACATTTCCATGGCATCTGCTCTGACGAGCTGCATTCACTGTTACCCCAACTGCATGAATTTAATCGTGCCACAAGGTTGACATCTCGGCCCCAGTATTTCGCTGTCGAAACGGTTAAATATAGCCGTCTCTTCTTCTCCAACAGATTTTTATCTCGCATTTCGCGACAGTAGAACTCCTTCCCTCGTACTTGCTTCTCTGATAGCTATAAAATTCAAATGTATTGTCAATCGATATTTTCTGATGCCTTGATCCTGATCCCCGTTATTCTCTATATGCTTTCCTCAAACACCTCTCTTTACTTTTGCTCTCACTCTCTGTAACCCCTTACTTGCTAGCGACACTCCTGCCTTGCTTGGGGTTAAATGCTTAAAACATTCCTGGGTGAAAATCTGTATACTGAAGAATTTCAACCACACAAGTAATCAATGACATAATGAATGTTTCCTCTTACTGTCTTTAATGAACTAGAATTCTTACAAATAATTTTTCTTCTTTGGCACAGCCTTGACCAAAGCAACACACAAATTGCAATATGCCAAAATCCTGAATGAGCCAAGTTGTAAAAGAATGTCAGTAGACAGATATAAAAAAAAAACAATATAAATCGAGAAAAACTAGAAATTCAAATAGGTAACATCTAAGAAAGTAGTAGTTACATTGGTGAATGTGATTAGCCGAATGAAAGCGAAACAAAGAAGAATATGTCGATGACAGATGGAATTCTTGAGATGATGAAAAGGAGACAAGAAATAATTCCAAATAATAGTATGGAGCGCAGAAACGTCAACACTGAAATTAAAAATTTAGGCAAGTTAAAGAGAAACGGCTGAGTTAAAATTGAGCGGTAATAAAAAGAATGGACATGACAGGTAAGGCAATCATGTGCAGAAATATTTAACAGAATACAATAATTAACATAATTTACAGAACAAAGTATGTGCTTATTAAGACATTGTATGAAATCAAAAGATCAAATACGAATAATGCAAAAAGGAAAATATTCTAAAGTTGGAGTGAATATATTAGAGAAAGTTTTAATGACGAGAGAAAGCACCAAACAAGACGAAACAAGAAAAAGTAGCAGGTTCAGATGGGATCGTAATAGAAAAAAAACTCTAAAATTGAACTATTACACTTTCTACAAGTTCCCAGAATTAATAACGGAAATAGTAGACATTATTGACCTACTGGAATACCTTAGCAGATCTTCGTAGCATCAACTAATAAAATAGGCGCAAATAATTGTGAACTCCATCGGATTATCAAGTTAAAGAACAGCATAACGTAGTTAATAATCTGACTTCTGATGAGTGGACCAGTTAGAATTAGTATAGATGCTATATTTATGATAAGAATTATATTTGAGAGAGCAATATAGATAAAGAAGGGCGCAAACTTTTATACATTATGAAAAAGAATTTGGTAAGAATCTAATGTAAGTGCTAAGAAAATTAAATCTATTTAGAAAAGATTTCAGAATAATCTATTATTGTATATTAGCAGAAAGACTCCTTCATACGGACAGCAAATGTGTAGGAACATAGAAATAAAAGGAATTTAAGACAAGGGCGGGTATAATCACCATTTTTATTTAAACGCTACAGCGGATCTAGCATTGCTGGAGGTTCTAGCAAGGACGCTTACGAGACCTTCATGTATGAATTTTAGGTAAATCGAGAGTTAGATGTCATACCAAAAAGACAAACGTTAAAAAGAACTACAAGGAATATGAAGTCAAGGAGAGCCATGATCATTCAAGTCATGAAAGAAGACGGTACATAGAAGACACGATCTTAAACACAAGATATGTCGTCGGTGACGCCCGGTTGATAGCAAATAGAGAAAAAAATATGAAGGGATTCCTGGAGAAAATTAGAACATAAAATAAAGAATTAACAGCAATTGTCAAGATGCAAGATATGAATTGCAACTGGCAACATCATGCATTTAAGAGAAACTTAACTATCTAGGAAGTGTTTTAACAGATGAGTGATAAGATAACACAGGAACAGCAAGGCGTCTTGGAAAAATGTCTTTCAAATGGAAAATAAAACTGAATTTCCTAAGAATAAAAAGAGAACAGACATGATATGTATAGTGTGAATGCTGGACAATTTCTTCAAGAAAATGGAGAATTGAGACAACTTAAAAGAATGATATTCTATATCTGTCTATATTCTATATCTGTCTATGATTACATACATTATTTGGACTGCTATCCTAATCTCCATTGCCATTTTCACAAGTTTCAGCCGTCGTATACTCCGACCTTCTTCAGGTGACTGGAATTTCAAAGCGAATCCTTAATTTCGTAGATTGTTCTAGTTACACGTGCCATGCCACTTCCAGATGTCTAGGTTATCTCTCTTTGAGTCAACTATCCAAGTTTTGGTTCAACACTGTTGTAGCCTGGTCTAGTCACTGGATCTAACCAAGCTTTTATCCACGGGGCTATGTGTCCTTGAAGATATCTCTGTATGAATTTCTGGGACTTATAAAAGTAATTCTCAGCATTACTTTTTTACCAGTGTACATGTTGATATTTTTTCTGTTATTACTATTGCATATTTTTTAACAGAGCTTATATTGCAATTTTCTTTGTTATTCATTACTTTTCTCTAACACTAATATTACTGGTTCCCATGTTGTATTCATTTCTATGCTTGGTCGGCTCAGGAAATTATCTACGCCTGATTTTTATATTCGTGTTACCACTTTAAGATAATGGATTCATTGCATTGAAAAAGAGGATAATAGTCTGAATAATATAAGCAATTATATTTCACTGAATTTATTTTGTTCTTATTCTGTCGACAAATCTAATATGAAACGTTTTACGAAATTTCAGTAGTAGTCCCCGCATAAACATACTTAAACTCTTCCGATATATATATATATATATGATAGAAATTAGAAGAATTTCAGATAATTACAATTAAGTAATTCATTGCGTCTAGAAGAAAGCACTGGACGACGGTTTCGTCCTATATTTGGGACTCATTAGCAGTGTGCATCCACTACCGAAAATTGAAACCCGGACAGTAAGGTTATCAGGCAAACGTCATACCAACTGTTCCACCGGACCTCGCTGACGATGAGGTAGCGAATCAAACTCGATATAGCGCCGCTCGAACACATATTCCGTTGTGGAACTCATCCGAGTTTCTCTTTAACCATAGGACTGTGCCTCCACGAGCAACGATTACTACCCCCAAGCTGCTCAGTCCAGAGCAGTAGAAGCCGGTTCAAGCAAGGATATACAAGTGATAGAAATTAGGAGGATTTGAGATAAGTATAATTAAGTAATTCATCGAGTCTAGAAGAAACCTCAACAGAATTCAGAAAGTACTGGACGGCCGTTTCGTCCCTTATTTGGTACTCATCTGCAGTGCGCATCCACTACCGAGAATTGAAACCCCGACAATAACGTTATTAGGCAAACGTCATACCAAAACGGGACAGTATGCGGATCAGTTATATGCTATTTATCTGTTCCTTCAGTACATGCTTAACCATAATTCTCTAGAAGCTCTTTTACATTTTGCTCGAAGTAACTTTTAACTATAACATCCCACTTCGTTTCTGTTTTGACATCTATTCACGCAAACACGTTAGCTCGGTTACAAACTGATTACTCTGATAGTCTTTGTGCTCTTTGAGAGTAACATTCACTAGCACCTATTCCCTCATTATGCGTAACCAAATGTTGTATTGTCTATTTTCGAGTGGAATTCCAAAATTCTATGTAGTTACTATTTTCCTTAATATTTCCACGTTGCTCAAAGACTGTCCAAGGTATTCTTAGAATTACTCGGGAGGAAAAATATCCGCGTCGCTTAAGTTATCTTTTCTCTGTCTGCGATGGGATTGTCTAGAATTCTGTGACAGAAAATTATACATTACATAGCAATTCAGCATGATGTTTCTTTTTTTGTTTCTGACGACTGTTTTATTCGTTTCTCATTGTCTATGAATAAACTCAATAATTAGTGATATGAAGTTTAAAAGAAATAGAGTAGAATCCCTGACAACCGGAGTAAAAATGTCTTCCAGATATAAGGAATTGGTTACAAATTCCGGATATGAGAGGTTATATTTAGATAAAAAATAAAAGAACTGAAATCAGCTTTAACATTCATTTTCAATGATTATAGTAAACAAAATAAGAAAATGGTGGGTTAAATATAACGGAATTGATTTTAAGGGAAAGATAAATTATGTAATGTTCATGAAATTTCATTAAATTGAATATGCCACGTATGCAAAACAAATAATGTAGAGGAGGAGTTTAGCATTTTTTCTTGAATTAGATTTGTTCCTGAATTTTTTTAAAGGAAAAATACTTTTTAATACTGCGTGAATTATTGCAATCGTAATAGCTGAATGCTGGTTTATTTCCATAAAACTGACACCATTCGCAATAGCTTTTTCAATTTCAGTCCAGGTTTCATCACAGTCATACATCTCATCGCTATCTTCTTGCATTTGTATCCGATTGTCATCTTTTCCTCTTATTCCCATCATCTTTTGTAGCAATAGAAGCCATTTGGGTGAAATATATCATAAGTATTTATCCAAAGTAAATTTTCTAAAAATCAGAAATTCCATATCAGTTACATATCACACAAATCATTCGAATACACACATCAAATCATGTCCGGATATGCAAGATTCCGGATATGAGGCACTCCAGATATGAGGGATTCCGGATATGAGGAATTCTACTGTAGTTTTTATTTATTTTCTGTTGCGCAAGTATATTCGAATTTTATATTTGATCTATTTTAGAAGCGCAAATGTCAAATACAAAACATTCATGTTCTCATTAATCATTGTCTATTGACTCAATTTCTCTGAAGTCGTGTATCTTTGATAATTATCACAAAAGGAATTATCAATTAAATATAATTTATACGGCCATTAATCTAATATTTTAGATATTTCTGAGAATATGTTGTTGGATGCAAATATTATATACTGAGTTGTTAGAATTTTAAATGAATGAATAAAAAGGAAACAAATTATTCATTTTCGTGAGAGAAATAATCGAACGAATGGACAATAAAATGATAACATAAAATACCTAATAAAATCTATTTACAATCATTGCATATAATGGTAATCAACTGATGATTATTGCTTAACGATATATGATTAAGTATTCAGTGATTAGAAACTGTTCCTGATTAAAAATATATGCCTATTTTAATTTTAGCTGACTATAACGTTTTAGTACAGCATCCATTATTCTTCAGAGATTTTGGACTTGTCTTTAAACTTTTCATACTTTTGCGTCAGCGAAATATCTGTGCTTAATGCGTGGCCGACAGTTGCCAGCGTTACCGATTTTATCGAAGAGAAAATCGATAAAAGCTTGACGCCGGTAACTTCAAGGAAGTTGACGGAACATAGACGTGTGACAAATAGCCTTTGAATGACTGTAAACGTTAATTTTCAAAATTTTAATAAGCAGAGCCTCCCTAATGACGAACTGTGTACGGCTAAGTGAACTGAAAATGATCCTTGTATTAGAATTTTCTTTAAAGGTACTCAGAAGTTATGAGCTAATAACTATTTATTGATCAAATCTGATGCGACAGGTGACATATAAGATATGTACTCAGTGACGTTGTGGTGAGTCTGTTTAATGTCATTGGTTTTTCACAAGTAACATAGTTTGTATAGAGCATTGGAATTGTCAAACTATATTGGTGACTGCTAGTTTAGTTTGGCTGGTTTTATTTCGGTTTGTGATGATGGGTTTTGTGCTTTTCTGTTTTCTATAATATATTATGAAATTTATGTTTTTTTGTAATTTACTGCAGAAATACGATATATGAATTTTCTTATAGCTTATTAAATTTTAACTTTCAACTAACAAGCTTGCAATATTTAGTAGAGGAGATCGTGTGCTAAAAGTCTCCTAATAATAGAAGTCTTGCCCTGGTTATCTGGCCGCTCACAGCATGTGACTGCCATGGAGCAAACAAATCGCTCGAACTCTACACTGTAAAATTATCACACAGAATTTCACCATCCAAAACACATTCTCGAAAATGGTTAGAAAATTAAACGAAAGCGCACTGAACCATTATAACATTGGACAATTCCTATATACCTTAACACAGGAAAAAGAGAAAAAAATGTCAGTTTGATGGAAAACCTAATAAATCTTCCTTGTTGGCCGTTTTGAATGAAAGCTGCATGAAAGAGAGGTTGCTGCCTAAATACAAAGATCACGGCATTATGACTTCAAAACAAGAAAGAGCAAATATATGGCGGATAAGAACGAGAAATGGAATGTGTTATTGTCTTAGAAGAAATCTCAAAATGCATTGGACGATTTGTCCAGAAATTTGGGAAAGGTGCAGTCATTCCCACTCGGATTTTGTAGATTCCTCTTTTGTAAATGTATTTAGATACATAGAATACGCATATCTATCTATCTATCTATCTATATATATATATATATATATATATATATTGAAGGGAAAACATTGGAATTATACGTTTTCTCTAACAAGGATGCCTTTGCAAGAATGACCAGATCTTGTTAGCAAATGTGGCATAAATATATTTTTTATTAAGCTAGTTACCATGTGTCTAAGAAAGAGAGATAAAAATTGAATAAATATATATAGGAGGGTATTTCATTTTATCACATTTTTTAAAGTAATATTTGGGCGCTTTTTGTGGCCTGTCTGACGGCTGACTCATACCTTTAGTATTAATGTGTAGTACCAGGGTTATTCATCCTATACAGCGATGTTGTTAGCAAGTTTTCTTGATAAAAGATAAGGCCAAGATGCAAAATTGAAAATCGGAGATATCACAACGATACAATTATAAACATTTGAATTGGTAGGAAGTGTTTTAATAGAAGACCTAAAATGTTATTTATAGAATACGCATTGGCATAGATAAAAAGTTAGATTATGCAAACTAAGCATCTGCTTAGTTTGCATAATGCAACTTTGGCTATGCCAATGCGTATTCGAATACGGTATTAAGAAATAGAAAAAAAAAACTTCGCTAGAAATAAAAACAAATAATTCACTGTCCTCCTGTATGGCAGTATGTGCTGGACAATCTTCTAAAATACGAAGAAGAATCTTGAAACAACAGAAATATCCTTCTACAGAATGATGCTGACGATAGCAGGACCGTATGTGTAAACAATGACAAAGCATTAGAGATACTGAAAACAAAAAATAAATCTCAGGACGAAAGAATTGAAATTTCTAGGGTAAATAATGAGGAAAGAGAGTTTGTAAAATCTTATACTTACAGAATATATTGAAGGCACGAGGTGAAAAAAACAAAAACAAAAACGTATAGCATAATTAGAGAGTTTGAATAAATGGATAACGAAATGTTTATCTGTGATAAAAAAAAACGAAAAAAAAAATAATTTGGCTACAAACGACACACAATTGTGGAGACCTATGATCACCTACGCCCTGTGAGGGCAAGTTACAAAAAGAAGTAGTCGTCGCCGGCCTCTATGTGGAAAAATATGAGCAATGGAACCGGTCTATTTATTTTTTATGGGGAATACTTTTGTCACACGCGTGTTTCGTATGTTTTTTGTGCGACAGAGAAAAAATAATATATCATCCTATGTGACACTATCTAAAGAGATTTAAGGACTATATGTAAAATGATAACACGCATTCGGCTGTATTGTATTTCAACTGAAAGTTTACCAGTTATCTGATATTATGTTAATTAAGGTTTTCATCTAAAAGCAGGTTTTTTATTTTATTGTGACAGCTGTCATATCAATATGGCTTAAAAAATTACAAATGTAATTATTTATGTTTATAGGCTTCATCCATGAAGATAAGAAAAATTAATAGTTTTCGAAGTATTAAACTTTCTCTTTCCAAACAGAGAAAATTTCAAACAATTGCAGCTTACGGAAATGTTATTGTACATAAACGAATGTAAATGAAATGTTTCGTGCATGTTGTTGTGAATATTTTAAGAATAATGGCTCTCTATTTTTTTTTGAAAAAGGGCAATCGTGCATTTTCGTGTCAAAATGAACATACTTGACAGAATTTTATTATATAATGCAAGAAATATATACAGAAACACACACACAAACACACACACATATATATAGTGTGTGTGTGTAAATTATGTTTATTTTAATAACTATACTTGATTGGTGTGTAAAAAATTTGTCAATAAAGAAATATTTAAAAAATATCGAATGTTGGAAAAAAGATTGGCAAAAAAAAGAAAAACATAAAAACAACGGATTTGGTCGGAAAAAATTGTCCAACACCGCAGTGCCTTTATAAAAGAAAAAAAAAAAAAACCTAATCGAGTAAAATAAAAAAAAAGACGTAAAGTGCTCAATACATTATACAGAGCATAGTATAAAAATCCAAGTGAACCTGAAACTACTTACTAAGTTTTCTCTTAAGGGATCTTCAGGATTTAAGCCATTACTCATATATATATATATATATATATATATATATATATGTGTGTGTTGTGTGTGTGTGTGTGTGTGTGTGTGCGTGTGTGTATACGTACACATATGTACATAATTAGAAAGAGATGGACAGTAATTGGGAAATAAACGTGATTTTCAGTGTTACAGTGCAGTTCTTGACTCATTTGATTGCAATATACGGAAAATATTCGGGAATATGAAAGGATTATGTTGAAAATAGCAAACTTAATATTTCTCATTTATTCAGCCAGATATACCCACGCACGCGGGATAATATACACACACAGGTGTGAATTCTCTCTCTCTCTCTCTCTCTCTCTCTCTCTCTCTCACACACACACACACACACACACATATATATATAAATATATATATATTGCATAAAATATATTATATTACTTATATCGAATATTTAGTAATGGGGAGATGTCTTTTCTCCATATCATGTGTGTGGACATAAAATCCACATTACATGGCATTTCCCAACTTAATCAATTACCATCAGATCAAAGCTGCTGCCTCACAGCGTGAATCAGACAGTCACCATGTAGTCTTCAAATTCTATCTTTTCTCTTTTTCTGTTTGACTGGTTTTATCTCTCTCTGTCTTCTGTATATATATATATATATATATATATATATATATATATATATATATATATATATATGTATCGACGTATATGGTCAGGCCGATAATCCCCAGGAACCGACATCCCGAAACAATGAGATTTGTTTATATACTTACTTTTTGAGGACGAATACAGAAACCTGGTGCACAGAATGCATGCCAAGGCCAAACCTGTTTTGTGTTATCTATCTATCTGATCTATCTATTTTTCATTATCTATCTCCATCTATCTATCTATATATCTATATATATATATATATATATATATATATATATATATATATAAATAAACAACTGTATACACTTTAGGCCAAACCTGTGTGTATCTATCGACTATCTATCTATGTTAATGAATAAATTACAATAACCAAAAAAATACAATTCTTAAGAGAGTGCTCAATACTGGGTAGAGCTAGTATAATTATTTATTCGAAAATTATAACATAAATATGTTATAAAATCACTATAAAATTAGCCATTTTGATTCAACATTTCTGGTATCTTATCAAGTGATGGTATTGAAGACACCATAAGTGTTGAATGAAAATGGCTATTTTTGTAGTGATTTTATAACATATTTATGTATATAATAAATAATAAATATATATATATATATATATATATATATATATATATATATATATATATATATATATTGAATAAAAGACAGACCACGTTAAGATTCCATGTTATAAGCTATTTCACCATAACCCCTTTAACAGGGTTCTGTACATATATGTTTTACCATATATATGAAAGATCGGGTAATATTATATGTGTAAAGATATAGACAATGTAATTAAATACTGAGATAGTCTTCGAACGCAGGCATAAGTGGATGCACGGGTAGACATGAGGATAGGGACAAATATGTGTGTAGATATATGTAAGTGCAAATTAACGCATATGTGGGTATGTAGATATTCTGCATATTGCGTATGCATATGCATATGTGTGTGTGTATGTATATGTATGTATGCATATATGGGTGTGTGTATTTATGTGTATATGTGTATACGTATGGATGTGTAAATATATATATGTGCGTATGAATATATATGGATATGCAGATGTCCTTGTGTGTATATGTATATATGTAAGTATAAGTATATATGGAGATAGGTATGGAGACATGTGGATGTGCGTTTTCTCTGCAGGTGTATATGTGTAAAGATGGAAATATACATATACCGTTTCGTGTGAATGTGAGTGTAGGTGTATATAGGAACTCATAGGCACATAAGGAGATATATGTATGTGTTTACAAATAGGGGTTTAAGACATGTGTAGATAACAAATTGTAAAAGAAAGACCTAATTTTCTGCTAGTGACATCTCTTCCAAATTTCTCCTTTAATATTCTCCAATTGGAAGTGAATTTTAAATAACACGAAGGGAAAGTTTAGATTAGTATTTTAATTGAGATTGAAAGATACTACCCCAGTGTGGAGAATAAAATTATTTAAATGGGAATAACTGTTGATAATTGGGTACATAAAAACAACCACGAGTTTACTTAATGAACAAAAATCAAAAACAATCACTAGTTTACTTAATGAACAAAAATCAAACGAATAGATGTCAACCTAACAAGCCATAAGATAAAAGTTTTAGGGAAGAAAAAAATTCCTAAATATAAATTGGATTGCTCTTTCAATGTTCTGTCTATGGATTTTTCCAATCGACTGTTTCATAGAAAATACCCAAAACTCCACCGAATTTCAAATTACTTACTTCGTAGATTGTTTTAAAATTTAGATATTTATCAAACCTTAACCTCCCAAATATGCACATTAAAGTAACGCGAACTGACAGCGTCTAAGAGTTTGAATGAAACCTGTCGTGTAATTTATTGGGGTTGTTGTAACGTCTTCCTTTAATGTCGTTCTTATCATTCACCCCTTAGCCACCTTTATCTAGAGACGAGACGTGTTAAATTTGAGCAACATCTAGCCGACACACTGGGGTTAAAATAGGAAACTAAAATGATACATATGACACACTCATATCCTCTCTCTCACCACACTTCCTCACTTCGTTAACTTTGCGTCTACTTGATGAGGTCCGTAAAAAACTTGTGAATTTCTTTTCATTTTTCATTTCAGCTTTTGGTGGTAAAGTCTGATGATCCAGAACCCTGTTAAAGGGGTTATGGTGAAATAAGCTTATTACATGGGATCTTAACGTGGTCTGTCTTTTATTCAAACATATCTGCTCTGAATTTTACATTGGGCTCTCTGGATATTATCCTCCTCAGGTCTACCCATACGGATTACCTAAATTTGCATAAACTATATATATATATATATATATATATATATATATATATATATATATATATATATATATGCTTTTAAACCAAATAAATAATGCGTTAATTTCACGAATAACTTTCTTCAAATACTGCACTCAGGTGAACTTACTAATGAGAACCTTTTCTCGTTAGATGTGGAAAATTACTTGATGAATTTCTCTTTCGAAGGAATTGTAAATATAATTATGGAAAATGCATATGAGAATTTTCCGTTCTCACTAATTTCACTGATTTGAAACGGCATAAAAAGAAACAGCAACGAGAAGTAACAGCAAAAGAATCATCTGGCACTGAAAGATAATCTATAATCTTATAGTAAATTACTAAGGGTGACATAGATGTGGTACAATGGCGAAAGCATAGAGCACCAAGTTATGATCTAACTCACTACTTTTCTGTCCAGACACTAAACATTAACATTTACTAAACATTACTCCACGCCGATTTATCTGCTGCCTACATAATTTTAGTGCTGATTTTCTAAGGCGTAGCAATAGTAGGTGGCTCTCAGTAAGAATCGAACTCACTACTCAGTCGTTATTGATGTAATGAGTTAAGCTTGTTAGCCATTACACCAAATCGAAGTGCCCGCGTCTACCTCCTTATACTTGCGTTATTTATTCTGAGATTTAGTTCAAGTACTGAAAAGGAAATTGGAAAATCAATCAAAATGATTTCTAATTATTTCTTATTTTTATAAACAAATTAAAATTAGATTAATTTTGAGTATTATTTAATCACTGCGTTTTTTGCAATGTCGTTTATTTCAATTGTACATGTTTTGACTTGCTCTGTTTTCAGATAGGTTTTAAGGCTAAAATCACAAGGGATTTTCAAATACCAACAGCCAAAGGCTTTCACATATTTAAAAAAATATCCGCTTTGACTATTTGTCTTCTATCTTATTCTATATTTTCCTACAGTTTACCCCTTTTATCCTCAAGATTTTTGTCTACAAACTTTCATTTCTGTTAACCTTTCTTCCTTCTAAGTCTTTGTTCTGAAATTCTTTTTATTTTCATTTTCCTTAATATTTTTTCTTATACATGTATTCCTTGATATGGAAAGCCAAACGACAATATTTTATTTTGATATCATTTACGTATTCGTTGTTCTTTTATTCCTTCATGTTTTCCTTCTAAGATATTTTTTAGATTCTATCGGACTTCTCTCTTTTGAAATGCCTCACTGAAATCCTTTTCCTTGTTTCTTTGTTTTTTCTTTCCTTCTATTGATAGTGCATATATTTGTTCGGTTCTTTCTTTCATTTTTTAATAATTTTTTGTTTCTTTCTTTCTTTATCCTACCTCAGTTTTTTCTTTTCTTTTTTTTCTGTCCTTTGGTTTTATTCTATTCTTTTTTCTTTTTAATTTTTTCTTGATGATTTCACTCAGTTGCTTCCCTTTGTTCAGATTATTCTTCTTCATTCATTTCTTTTACTCACAATAAACAGTCTAATTTTTTATATTTCGTATCTGTCTTTTATTCCAATTATATTATTTACCTCCTCTCTTAGTTTCCTTCACTGCCTATTCCTCGCTTATCTCATATACTTTTAATTCTATAGATTCTATTGTTAAAATATATCTTATATCATTGTATGTCTCCTTTTCTAATCATCAGTGTATTGTTTCGATTAATTAACACATCTTTGTCGTACTTTTTCTTGACCTTTAACTGTGACGTTGGTGTCCAAACTGCTCTATGTTCTTGACAATGGTACGTATATTTTTAGCTCTAATAATTGTTTAATATTTCGTTTGAGGAAGCAGTGGAACTGTAAGTGAAATTAATAAGTAATAAAACTCGTAAAGATGAAAGATTTAAAAACATTTATAATAATTATTCCATTAAATTTTGCATTTTGTCAATATTTATGAAGATAATTAAAATATTACAACGAATTCCGTTTCCTTGTCTATATATATATATATATATATATATATATATATATATATATATATATATATATAGTTGTTACGAAAAACTTGGTAATCCTTATGGGTAGTCACAAGGAGGAACAAATCCTGAGAGCTCAATGTAAATTCAGAGCTAATAATTTAAAAAAAAAACAGACCAATTTAAGGCTCTATTTTAATAGTTTATTTCACAAGAGACTTTTTAAAGCACTCTGGTTCATCAGACATCACCTTTTGGAAGTGATGTCTGATGATCCTGATTCCTTTAAAAGGTCGTAAAAAATATAGCAGAAAATCTCAAAGCAAGGACGAATGTTAGATTATAAATATGCATGATAGATCTGACAAGAAAAAGTCTAATACGACACAGTAAACCAACTCACATTACACCTAGCAAATGATTCAATATAATATTTCCACATAATCTCAGAGGAAAACGTTAGTCCGTTAGTCACTGTCTAGGATGTTGTGTTGATGGTAAGCAAAAAAGTCTTCTCTCGTAGGATTTAATGAACTACCGCCTGATATTCGGATAAATCCTATGAGCCAGCAAAATGAAAACAATATATATATATATATATATATATATAGTCATATATATATATATATATATATATATATATATATATATATATATATATATATATATATATATATCAGTCATATATATATATATTTATATAGTCATATATATATATATATTTATCGTAGTCCTTTTGGGGTTAGGATGTCGTGTGGAAGTGATGCAAAAACTGGAGAAATTCTGTATAGACGTATTTAGTATTCAATTATATTAACTATATAGAATCGTATATTCTTTACATTTACCTATCTCGCAGGAGCAAGACATTAATTAAGGGCAAAAAATGGTGTTCAATGTAGAGAAGATCAACGAAGAAAGAATAATAAAATAAGGAAAAAAATCTTTTAGAGGCAACTTTAAGAGAAACTAGAATGGAGTTAGATTGGAAAGAGAACGCGAAAAAGATATTTCTCGTTTTGCTGCAGCTATGAAGGGAAAAACGAGAAAAAGAAAGAAGAGGTGTGACTGTAGTTCATCGTATTGCCATTAATTGACAGATGGAAGCTTATAAAGTACAAAGACATCTCAAGCATCTTCAGAAGTCGATGAAGAAAAGGAAAAAAAAAAGTTAAAATTAATTTTAATTGGTTTTTGAATTTTCTCAGCAAAACAGCGGAGAGAAATAATAAAATCAGAAATTGAAATAAAGATAACGAACCTCCAGAATAATCTTCACTCACTGATAGAAAGTGAATAAATAAACATAGAATTGCAATCAAACAAGATCAAACAATATCAAACTGGGAAAAGATAAAAATGTACGTATATAGAAATAACCATTTGGTTTTATTTGTCTATGTCCTCAACAATGTTAAGTCTTAGCAACCTAGACAAGACCGTCTATATTCAGAATGTTAAGTCTTAAAAAGGCAAGACCGTCTATATTAAGAATGTTAAGTCATAGCAACCTAGACAATGCCGTTTATATTCAGAATGTTAAGTCTTAACAAGGCAAGGCCGTCTATATTAAGAATGTTAAGTCTTAACAACTTAGACAAGGCCGTCTATATTCAGATCTACACCAAATATTTTAGTAGTTGCAGTTTATTCGAAGTAGTAAGCATGCGATTCTCCATGGTGTTACTTCTGAATGTGAAATGTGTCCATTATTTATATCATTCGGACTATAGCCCTCATCTTTTTCGCCATATTTATTACAACGTTTCGGTCGTTGTATGCTCCGGCCTTCTTCAGGTGGTTGTAATGTCGAACTTAACCCTTTATTTCGCTCACTGGGGTAGACTGTTCTATTTCCACGTGCCATGTTTAATGGATGTCAGTTATCAGTTATCTTCAGTTAATTTCCCTCTGAAAGTTCTCCATTGCCTTAACCGGGTATTGAACTCACACTCTTTGGATCCTGTCAATGGATCTAACCAACGCCTACAACAGTGAGCGAAATAAAGTGTTAATTTCGACATTCCAACCACCTGAAGAAGGCCGGACCGTACAAAGGGCGTAACGATGTAATAAATATGTCGACAAAGATGAGAAGAATAGCCCGAATAATATAAATAATGTACATAATACCTCAGCACAGAAATATAGAGAGATACTGACACGAGTTTTCGAGAAAACAACAGAAAAGGAATTTTCTTAACCATGCAAACAAATATTACAGTATTTGTTCTGTAATAATTTCGTCTGTAATTATTTTATATCTGTACGTGGTTATTGGTCTATGAAACTCTTTTTTAGAGCATGTTATACTGTTTTTCAACGAACAAGATAATGATATCAACATCGTCACAATTGAACATCGCAGTATATAGTATAGTGTGAAGAAAATGGGTAAAAATAAAACAGAAAAATTTTCAATGATAATGAAACATTAGCGCAAAGTACTGTCATTTGAAAAAGATAACTATCTCGAGATAGATATTCGTGCAGATAGATTTTACAGCAAAAGTTAATATTTTCCAGAACATGCTGATTGTTTTATTATTGTTGTTTCAAGAATGATTCCTTTAATACTTTCTATGATAATGTTGAGTTTTAGTAACTATATTAAAAAGAATGTTTTCTCTCTAATTTCTTTAAACATTAAGGGTTAACAGAAAAGCTTGTAAAACAAATGAATCGTCGTTCAGCAAGTAAACAAGACACGTAGTTTTATATTGTCTAACGGGAAAACAACTAAATAACGTGCTATTTGGAGATTTTAGAGACGTTATAGGTCCATCTTGAATTTCTGTTAGTAACAAATGATACGGCATGTTGCAATCTAAACAGGTCTGGCACGCATCTTTACCGACAAATTTGAGTGATGCCATTTTTTTTTCAGATTTGACACTGTGCATTCTATGTATATTATTCGAAGTCCACCAATCAAGAAATTGATATGGACAATCGGAACCCGTCATAGAAAGATGGCCATCAGTAACCTTGAAATCTCTGTCAATGATGATGAATATTTATAGACATCTTGAAATTACACTCGACCTTGTCCTGGAGAATACTTTATTTTGAATTTTATTTTTCTCTCTTTTACTTTCTTTATTTTTTATTAATTTTTAACCTTACCAAAAAGTCCAATATTTTTATCAGTATCTGTTTTCCGATAAAATGCCAATTTCTTTGTTAGAAATCTGTCATTATTGACAAAGCTCAAATTGATTCTAGATTACTTGTCGAGCAAAGGAGCATAACATCGACACCAGAACAACCGATCTCTGAAAAGAGTGTATTTATTACAAACAAATAATAACCACCAAGAAATTACTACTCGTATCGGTTTGGATATAAAATCAATTAACTAGGTCACTTATAAGGTCAAATAACAGTTGTCAAAACATTCCAGATAAGAAAACTCGAATCGTTTCACGGCTCATGTCTATGGACTCGTTCAGTTCTTATTTATTTAGTACTGTTTATTTATTGAATACCCGTTTCTAATGAGTGCTAATGCACGCTGCCCCACTGAAGGATTGAACTCACAATTTCTATATAACCAAATGTACACACCAATGTTTTCTTCACCCAATACACTAGGCCATTGTCTTCTAGGATTTATTTCTGTAGCAAACTTAGAGTCTTAAAATTGACCTGACTGCTGATAAGGTTGCTGCTGGCTGTCATGTTTTAACAACTGCTGCTCCTGCTGCCCATGTGTTGATTGTTGCTGCTGCTGCGTTTAAAGACCTGCTGTCATTTGTTTTTTTCTTTCTATATTAACTGCACTATATTTTATTTTTTTCTATATTATGCCTACTAAGAAGATCCCCATAACCTAGCATATGCACTGATAATTCCAGGCGTATAATTCTCCAGTGCTCCTTGTCCAGTATTTACATTTAATTCCACAGGGGTTGATGGTTACACCATTCTCTCTATACATTGTCAATCATGACCGACTTCATTGGCTCGCCTCTCACTACGGCTTTTGGATGTCACCCCAGCCTTATTTTTAGGGGTCGATTTGTCTCTCCTAATTTATTGAGAATATGAAAGTAAACAAGCCACCGATAATTATTCGTATATAGAATTTTTCCGCACATATAAGATGAGGATTATATATGCATTCTTGCCTTTTTAGGTAATAATAGCCAAAGCCTACAATAAACGTGGGTGTTTTCAGTGCGATATCGGAAATGCGCAAAAAGCTGCTAAAATGCAATAAGTAGTGCATATTATTTCTTGCAAATGTATATGACTTAATTTAACGTTCAGTATATTTCATCCTTTTACCTTGTTTCTAAGGATATCGATTTGATCCATCTGCAATGTATACATGTAAACGAAAGTAGTTGGCTAACAAAAAGAAATACAAGGACAAGAGAACATGCATTCCAGAGAAGATAACTTTCAAATCAACTCTCCCCTCAAAGAGACGGCATTTTAAATATTTCTTTTACATGCATAAAACTGAGAACCTATTTTTATCCTGGTTTGGTTTGTTTTGTTTTAAGGCATATCAAACTCAATGCGTTAATTAATGCCGACAAGATTTTTATTACTAGTAATATTTTTTTCAAAAAAATGTATTGCTGCTAATAATTTCTCCAAAAATGTATTCCTGATAATGATCTTTTCTTTCCTTTTTCTAAATGTATTTTTGATAATATTTGTCCTTCAAAAATTAATTGCTGGTAATATTTTTACAAACAAAAATATTACTGATATTAAAACCTATTTTTACACGTTTTGACTCCAATTTGTGGGTTAGATATTTGCCCATATCTGGAACCCTAAGACGTACTATCACTCCGGGTCATGGTGGTCTTGGAAACACCAGCGATAAAGATTTTGTTCCACGCTCTTCAAATCTACCTGATCAGAGGCCTTTCTGTTGGATGTAGTTTATCGTCTTACCCAGGACACGGATGAAGTTTATCGTCATACCCAGGACGGATGCTCTGTTACTCACAATTATACATAGCGAAAAAAACGGTAAATAATTGATGGATTTATTTTTAATCCGGCATTTTCTCTAAAGTGAGAGAGAAAATTTTCTTCATTACGATTTCTCGTCCGCGCAGGTCGATATATTCAATAAACAGATTTTAAAATAAAATTGAGTATCTATTTCAAATAAAATTATCTACAAAAAAAAACAAAGTTTAAAGAAATAAAAAAAATCGATTAATATAGAACAATAACTTTTCCTTTTTACTTTAGCACGAGACAACTCAGCCTTTAACAAAATATTTTGAATTTTAAATACATTGGAGAATATTTTGTCGTAATATTAATGTGTTTATCGTTGCAATAACCGGATTTATTCTTTTCTCTGTGTGTTCGTTTATTTGTTAGAGGTGTGGGCTTTTACAATATTTTATTAGCTATAACGGGAATATATGATTAAAATATTAATCTTAATTACTCTTTAAACTGCTGTAATAAATCGTATTTTGTATTATATTTTTCTTACGTATACTGTGTACCATGTACCTTCAGAAATTTGGCAATCAATTTCTTGACCTTTGTAGCTCTTAATAAATGTTATACTTTAGTTATCCCTCCTAAACCTTGTACGCAAGCATAATGTTTTCCATTTTCCCTCTTGACTTCAAGCTGTCATGTGAGTATAATATTTACCAAGCACTCTTTTTTTTTAATATTCCTTAAGAATTTAAATGTAACTTCCTGATGCTAACTATAAATTTCCATTTGCTTTCATTTTAACTAAAACTCCAACGGTATTCCCATTTTCGCTCCAAGGTTTTCTCGGCATCTTTCTGTAGAAGCGTATTTATGCTGCTTCAAGTTTCTAATTCATTTGTGAGGTGGTTTTTCAGCGTTCACTGCCGTATAGTAGGACATATATTACGTAAAATATCAGTATTGTTTTCTTTATTTGTAATGATATTTTCATATTTCTTAATGCTGGGTGGCCAGAACAAATTGACAACATTTATAATGTAAATATCTTGAGTTACTACTGCGATAGAAAAACTGCCGCGTAAATTACGCAAAAATAAAAATAAAACCGTTATCTCATTTTAAAAGACATTTTTAACAAACATTACACAAAATATCTTGAAATATCGGACGATTAATTTTATTCAATAAAATCGCTGTTGGCTCCAACCTAGGCCTACATACGACTTCAGAATTACCTGCTACTTTTGTAGAGGTTATCTTTGCTTAAGTTGTGAATGCCGCCAAATCCTTGCATTTAGTTTATCTTTGGTGTGACAAGGAGTTTTCTTGGTCTCTCGTTCAACTGAGCACTACATATAATAATCAAGGGGATTAAAGTCTGGGGAGATAGGTGGATTGATGTGGTCGCAGAAATGTCTGAGAGCCATGACTGGGTTCTCCTACTTCTATCGTACTGTGTAGAGTTCTTTTGCCAGATACAGGGTCTTCCTGAAGCCACCCACTTGATACATGGCTGCACTACCTCCTCAAGACGCTTGACGTAGGCCTTCGTTTTGAGCGAGGCTCTAATCAACAAATTCTGGAATTCTTTGCTTATCAAAATGATCATAGTGAGTTTTCCGAAATGGCGTTCCTTCGTAATTACCATTAGATTCATCCAACTCTTTCCGAATCCTCTGCACTCTCATCAGAACGACACACAAGCTCGCTGAAATGTTCGTATTAGAGTCTACGACTCAAATGCCAAGCAGTACATCAAGACCTTTCCAACTTTCTGGCGGTGTGAATTGCGACAATGTGATCTTTTCCTCATAGACGGTGACAGTCGACAAAATCAAAACAAATCAACGGGCATATACGAAATTAAAAAAAATAAAAATAAAACGGCGACAATTTACCTATCGCACTCCTTACATGTTCCAGAGAAACGAAATTAAATAGACTTAATGTTGAACAACTGAATATTTATTTATCAAAAATCTGAGTAAAATAGTCAAAGGGATGTAGGTTTTATAACCGATTTTATAAATGTTTAATATGCGCACCAACTGTCATACGATACACGTTAAGTAGGTAGTCCAGCTCCTGCCAAAAACTCTGTAGCACGCCTTGTTTAACATTCTCTAGCGTCTTGGTGATACCCTTTTAAGTTCTTCTAGGCTTGTATAAAGATGGGTGATATGTCCGTCCATATAGCGTCAAAGAAAAAATCACAATTTGTTAAATCAGGCGAACTTAGTGTCCATTTCAAAAGCGCATTGTCATTATCTCTGGCACAATCAATCCATCTTCCTGGAAGATTTACAGTGAAATAAGTTCGCACAGTCACTTAATTATTTCTTACACATTTTGCTAACAATTCAGTCATCTGAGTGAGGACTAGCCACGTTAATAGACAAAAAAATGCTTTCACTATCAGAGAACAACAAAAAGAAAACCATTCCTTATGGCTTCGTGATATTGAGCCCATTCTCCTCTCTTTCCATCAGGGCCATCTGTACTAGATCTTGTAGTTTCCATTTTTTTTTTCAGTTATCAAGGCAGTGTCATTTAGCTATCATACGTTGTTAAGTTAGTGGTCTCACATAATGAATACCGGTAAAAATAATTCTCTCGGAAACGCTTCACTGTATAGGGTGAACTATGTTTACTTGCAGTTTAATTAACGCTTAAAAATATTTATATTTCAGAGTACAGGAAAACGTCACTTAGCTGAAAGTTGAGTATAAGAAGAGGAAATAGTGAAAGAACTGCCAATACGTTTCACATTGGTTATATGAACTTAAAGAATAATGAAGCAGACATATTTGCCTGTGCTTCTTAAATACGAAAATGACGTCAATGGTTCTGCTGCAAGTAATAATTAAGAAATATTGCTTCATTAATTCAGAGTTTAACATAATCTGTTCAAATATTCGCAGCCCAAGATGCTACAAAGTGAATTATTCATTATGGCCAATACATTCAAGTAATCACGACGTCTCGTCTCATATTTTCGTACTAAGGTTAAAATACGGACGGAATAACTTGCTTCAATTAAACTGAGATATCCGTTTGCCTTCAAATAACACTATTTTAGAAGATTATTTATGACTCTGCCTCTAGTCCGATATAACACAAGCTTTCTCTCCCCACACGAACACATTTACTTGTATATCTATCTATCTATCTATCTATCTATCTATCTATCTATCTATCTGAAGAAATGTAGTTTTAATGTGTCCTATATTTCTGGGTTAAAATGCTCAATATCAGAGATAGAGCGGTAGACAGATAAAAATGAATATTGAAGTCAACACACAGAGGCGACAGGCTGTGCTAGACGCAATCATCTAGAATGAAATTGTCGCCTCTGGGTGTTGATTTCTATGTTCATATATATATATATATATATATATATATATATATATATATATATATATATATATATATATATTATATTTATTTTAATACCTATACACATATTATATTGCTGTTACTTACACTGAGCTCTCTGTGAATTAATGTCCTCCTTGGAATTTTCCTAGTAATTATCAATTGATAATATATATATATATATATATATATATATATATATATATATATATATATATATATATATAATTATTTATTTAAAAATTGTAACATAAATATGTTATAAAATCACTAAAAAAATAGCCATTTTGTTTCAACACCTTCGGTGTAGGGTGTTGAAAGAATGGTTATTTTTGTAGTGATTTCATAACATATTTATGTTATAATTTTTAAATAAATAATTATATCTGCTCTATTCTGTATTAAGCACTCTTTTAAGAATAGTAATTTTTGGTTATCGGAATTTATTCCGTATACTATCTTATAATATATATATATATATATATATATATATATATATATATATATATATATATATATATATATATATGGGAGTGGGTGTGCTTGAGTGCATGGAGCATTTGGGATGGTTTTGTGAGTGAATGTAGATGCCCAATGAATTTCAGGGACTAAAATAATCTGCTTGCATGTCTTTATATTGAAAGTATTATTTAATTAAATATAACATTAAATATACAAAATAACTAATATTTTGGTATATTACTCTTGCTTTTATATGCACTGATATGGTATTTATGATCGATACCGGCTTTGCACACACTGGTGTTGGAATACTAATATTTAAATCCTTCGGCTCCCATGTCTTTGGAGTTTCACGACACTCTTACTTCGTCACTTTTGTATTATCCACGAGTATACACCAAGTCTTGTTCATAATTCCTCATTCCTCCTTTGTTTTTTCGAATATGGATCGAGTCGAAAAATTTTCGTCTCACCATCTGATATATATATATATATATATATATATATATATATATATATATATATATATATATATATATACCGGTGACACTATCACCGTATCATGAACGTCAAAAAGACACTGGAATTTATCCATTTTTGACGATGACGTTTCTAAGGGAGTTCTATTTGGTTTGCTCCGAAATTGTCTTCTGTTGATGCAATTTCTTCTGACAACTACAATCTCTCGGGTGCCTCTAATTGCATCATTTCTTTTAGCCGTAATTGAAAGAGAACTGATGAAACTATAAGTCGCCATCTCTTCAGCCCCATATGCAGCCTCTCTTTACGTAAAAAGGCTTCAGGAACATGTTTATACTACTCCTATTACAAATTAACTTTGCTCTTCGTCTCAGCCTGAAAGATAATTTTGTTTACGTACATATCAACCCGCAAAACGTTGCTACAGATTATGGCTAAATTGTATCAAGCATTAGCAATGATATTATTCCTTCGTGGGCGCGCAGTTGACAGGGATAAAAATATTCATTTTTAGTCTGCAAGTAAAATTGAAATAATTCCTTTTATTCCTTACATTTGTAATAAATTCTCTACCAATTTACACGCACACACTCACATATAGACAAAAACATACACACAAATACACACACTCTCTCTCTCTCTCAGACAAACACAAGCACACACAGGCATAGACAGATATATTATTTTAAATACTCGTATTTTAAATAGACGTCAAATTTTTATTTTATTTCTTTTTAAAATAATAATCGTCTGTAGGCTTGAGCATTCGAGAAATCTTAATGTGCTTCCCAGCAGGAATCAAACATTTGAAGTAATAAACATATCTGATTAAAATGAATCTATTAGATCATTAAAGATTGCTTTGATAATATTTCAGATAAGAAATTGGGGAGATATGTGTTTTCGAGAAAATACATTCCTTAAAAGAAAAATAGTGCCACGCTAGTTTGTGTCGCTCTTTGTAGCCGAGTTGGTAACAGACACCGGATCAATCTGTTGTATTTCCCATAAAGGGGATTCACGTTCGATTTCTGTCAGACAGTCCATTCTCCTTATTAAGATTTATTGAGTACGCAGTCCGGTAGACATAATAATCTTTGTTTAAAATAAAATTAGGGTTTCTGTTACATTTCGGAATAGCCAACATAATATTGTTTCAATAATAAATATATCGGATTAAAAGTAAATCATGTATACATACATATGTGTGTGTGTGTGTATATATATATATATATATATATATATATATATATATATATATATATATGTGTGTAAAAAATACGATACAGATATCTCGACAACCTTTTAAGAAATTTTACTAATGAAAAATGTTTCAGTAAAAGTAGTTTTCATTACGCGGTTCACCATTCAAGGCTTTATCAGATCCAAAGCGAAAGAAAGAAATCTATGCATGTGTATTTGTGTGCGCATGTTTAAATAATGAATCATAATACATTTTACCTGGTGATTCTCGCAATTAAAGCAGAAATGAAACGAGGGACTTAAAAAAAAATAAATATAAAAACTTTAATATTTAACGTGTATCTTTTCTTTATAATTCTTAATTCATGTCGAAAGATGTTAATTTATTTCCCCAGATGTATTTGTATTGAATTAAAAACAAATCCTTATCTCATTTTCCGAATAGCTAGAAAGTAAGAAATTGATATGGCCAACTCTGAAACGAATCCAAGACAAATCTTTATACAGTTCTTCAGAATGAGTAGAATGCAATTATTATTTGGTCTATACATGTGTGTTCCGTGTCGACAGTATATGTTTTCAAAATGAGATACAGAAATTCCGATAAAGTTTTTAAGAAATATGAAAAATGAAAAAAAATTCCAATGAAAATAGATTTTTTTGAAAATAAAGCGTTTTGCCATTCAAGATTTAAATACACATAGACACATTTCTGTCTTTCGTTCTTGAATGCCAAGTGAAGCCCGCTTGGAGTATTAAATTCTCCGAGCCCAGTTTTCTCGACATTTGTCACAGGTATTCAAACATCTCTTTTGCATTATTAGAAACAATTAAATTGGATTTACTCAAAAGTTATATAAATAAAGAGCCGCCATGGTTTTAATTCTGAAATAAATAAAATAACAGATAAATTAAAGTAAATTCAGAATACCATTTATCTTAAATAAATATTAAATTAGTTATTTAAGAAGGAAGGGTTGGAACATAATCTAGGCAACTTAGGGACCAGATTTAGGATCCAAATACACCATTATCTCTACAAGAGATAATACTAACTCGCATTGATAAGAAACGTTCCCTAAAGGAAGACATTTCTGCATAATTTTAGCTTAGTGTTTAACATTATGGCTTTGAGCCGCACTTGCATTACATCGCTAACTACACACATTCACCATATTAAAATTAAACTGTTATGCTTGTGTTTTCTATACTTAAATCTTTCGAGCCTGAGTATAAAGATAAACGATATCCTCTTCCTTGGAAAGACGATGAACTATGTCCAACATCAAGGCCTCTGATCAGGAGGATTTGAGGAACTTGGAATCACCTCTTAATTGCTGGTTTTTCCAAGTCCACCTTGACCCGGAATGGTAAAACCTGTTAGGGTCCGAGCTATGGGCAAATTAACCCTCAAACTGGGGACAAAACACTATGAAAGATTAAACATAGTTTTTAATATCAGAAATACTTTGTAAAAATTATTACCAGCAATACATGTTTGAAGGAAAGAATATTACCAGCAATTAATTATTACCAGCAATACATTTTTGAACAAAATATTACCAGCAAAAAATTAAAAAAAAAAAATTGCCAGCAATAATTTTTTTGATAAAAAATATTACCAGCTATATATTTTGAGGAAAGAATATTACCAGCTAAACATTTTTGAGGAAAAAATGTATTACCAGCTATACACTTTATAAACAAAATATTACCAACAATCCATTTTTGAGGAAAAATTATTACCAGCAATACATTTTTGAACAAAATATTTCTAGCTATACATTTTTTGAAAACAACGTTACTAGAAATAGATTTTATAATAAAAAAATATTACCAGCAATACATTTTTTGGAAAAATATTATCAAAATAACAATTTTGTTGTCATTAAATAACCCATTGATGTTGACATGCCGTAAAGCAAAACAAACCAAATTAAGCTTAAATGTTTAACGATGCCAGCTGGTGTATGTTTCACGAAAATGGCGGATGCTTGAGTCTATTAAATCTATATGCAAAATACAATTAACATCTGAATGCAAACAAGACAGACACTGTTCCTAAATTACACGCAGTAATAAAGATTCGTTTTTTTTTTCTTAATCATTTCACCACAAGTAAGACGATTACTTCAACGGGCGACTTGTGGTGAATGAGAATGAAAATACCCTACAATGAAATATAAACCCAATCCTAAACAGAAAACAAGAGATTAATCTCAAATCCTGCCCCAAAAAACGGGTGAGGAGGTGTGTGGATTCTTATTGAAAAAAAGTAAATACAATTTCAGATTGTAGGCTGTGACGTTAGAAATAGAAATTAGTAGTAGACATTAAAAATAACTGGAAACCAAATCCTGAACAAGTAAGTAGGAATAAACCTCTACAAATGTTAACAAAACTGAGAGGTGTGTGAATCAAACGATAGGTTAAGTAATCTACTATCGAAGAAAAATGAATAAATAAATAGTAAGTTTTAAATATACAAAGCCCATCACACACCTCATGACCCCCAGTCAGATACGCTTATGCCAGGCACATGCATAACAGCCAAATATGCGATGACTGATTTTGATAATAGCCGTACAGATTCTTGCAGGATATGAAGAGTTAACTAGATCAAAAGATTGAGTAACCAAGTTTGCTTATACCATTTTTAATGAGTGTTGTTCCCTAGTATTTACATGCGACACCTAAGAAACCTTGCCGGTATCACCTTTCTAATAATTAAATAATTAACAACAGATTTACAGTTCTGAAAAGTTCTTTTTGAAAGACGAAGATTATGCGATGACCTGGAAATGGAAACATAAAGAAATCGGCACTTAATAAATTAAACTGTCTCTGTTGTGAATTGAAATTTCGGTTTGACACAGAAAGGAACTCAAGAATGATCTCTCGTGCCGTATCTCTCCAGAAAATTCAAAGAATAACTTTCATAATCCCGATGCAAATGCCGCGAAGAACTTTGTCCATTTTGTCTTTTGGTTAATATCTGTATTTTGTTTAACTGATAACAACCAAAAATCACGTCCTTCGTCTACCTCGAGTGATTTTGATGTCATATGAGTATAAAACAAATGCGAGTCAAAAATAAATTTTAAATAATAGTAATAACAATTATTGCATATTATTAAGTCATTAGACTAAATGGATATATAATAAGATAAGTTTAATAGTGATTGTTTTTAATCACCATGATTGCATTTGGTCTGTAACAACTGTAACAATATATTTTATTATTGTTACTCTTGTTATTATTTCTGTGTCGAATTACTTGATTTATCTTCATTCTGCAAGAAGCATATATACTATATATACGCACAGACAGACACTCACACACACACACACACACACACACACACATATATATATATATATATATATATATATATATATAACAGAACGGATGAGCACATTCTCTTATTTGTTGTTAATATTCCTTTGATCTCATTATTCAGCAAAACTCTTTTCGAAGGCTTTTCAATAAATCAGTGTAATTACAACTTTTAGTTGTGAGATGAATGAAACCAACTTTCAACAACGTACTTTTCATTTATCCGACATGACACTCTCACTCTTCTGATGACATACGAGTATTAAAAATGGACTACAGCTGTTCATTATATTAAAGTATCAATTGCAATCTGTTACTGCAACTTCCAAGCAACCAGTAAGGGCCTCAAAAGTGTCGAGGAAAAGCTGAGGGTAGTTTGACTTGTTTGAATATCACTTGAAAGTGTTGCATATGTAGTCTAGAATGTTTACATATCTTTCATAAATCTTCTCGTTTGCTCTCAGTCGTTGGATCTGGAGGTTTCTTATCAATGGAATTTTAACTAGTCTCCTCGAAGCTCGTGTTAAACGACATGTAAATATGACAGATTCAATAAATCATTTTGGCTACTTTTTGCAAATATTAGCAGCATTTTGATTTAGTAACAAACAGAAAATGTATATGTTCGTAACAAAAGTATTGTATATGTTATATGAGGATGTCTGGAAAAATTGACCTAAACGACACCTCTTGCCAAATTCAGGTAATCGGGCAAATGGAAAAAAAAAATTGGAAGTTCGCAGTGCAGTGTAATTTCCAACAATATTCTCGAAATGTTTGGGGTTTAATTTTGATATCTGTCTATATCAAGGACACATGGCACAGTGGATAAAGGCGTTAGTTAGATCCAGTTACAGGACCAAAAGAGTTCAATAACTGGCTAAGGCGGTGGAGAGCTTGGAGAGAGGAATTAAGCAGGAGGTAACTGATAACTTACATCCATTAAAACTGGCACGTGGAACTAGAACAGTCTTCACCAGTTGGCGAAATAAAGTGTTCAGTTCGACATTCCAACCACCCGAAGAAAGCCGCAGCATACAAAGTCAGAGACGTTTTAATAAATATGGAGTCAAAGATGAGGACAATAGTCCGAATAATGGAAATAGTTAAATTTTTATATAATGATATATTCTATATTCACCGCGCCCTTTCTAAATGTCACCATATATTGCCGGACAATGTTTCACGACTCCAAATAAAAAATAAGATAGTACTTTTAAGATGACTTTTAGATCAAAACGAAGCACCCGTTATCAATAAAATATGTTACGGCTTAGACGAGCACGTACGTGTGAAATGTAAATAATTTTTTTTGACGCTAAAACTTATTCTAAAGTGAGAGCCTGTCAAACTGTGGATCGTTAACAACAATAGCCTTGTAATATCTCGAATTGCAACCTACATTCCTCAAAAAGGATATACAAACGTATTCGGAATAATTCCTGCAAATGCCTTATCTGAAGTCAATAAAGTATTTGACACCAGTTCAGCCGGAGTAACTAATCATAAGTTATATTTTAGAAATATTTTAAACGAGGATGGCTGCATAAATATATTCCGTGGCATATGCATACATGCTTACACACACGCACGCACACAGACATGCGAGCACACACATACAAACCCACACACAGATATAAATTGTTATGGAGTGATTTCACAGTGGAGGCTTGTATTTGTACTAAGTTGGTCCTAAAATAGGTTCGACGTACAAAACGTTAAGAACTTGATATAATAGGTATAACGCAGAATAATCTGGTTGTGGTCGCTAATACTTTCGTATTCGACTAACTGTCGTCCGACATCGACTGACTAACTGACTCGACTGACTGCCTCATTACTCTTACTACTCCTACATATTATAGATGGGAGAGTCTATTAACTATAGAATAGGTTTGTTCCACTATAACATATATATACGGATTATCCATTGTCTATTGTTTAGAAATTCTATTTCCTTCCTCAGAGGCTATTAATAAGGGTAGCTGTCATGAATTTCTGATGATATGACTGTCTGAAGGCTAGGCTTATTAAGGTCCCGGTTTCACAGTTTTCTAGTTGCTGCTTTTCGAGTGGTAGTAAGTAGCACAAAAAGTGGCCCTTAAAGAGGCAGATTCACTATTCGCTGATAGAATGAGGTACCGTATATTATCTCATAAATTTTGTTCAATTGATTACTGTCAGTTCTATAAGAATACAATGAACATAATCAAATTCTCCGTACCTCCTCTCTTCAGACAATATCAACTGCTATCATCTACTGCAGAATAAACGCTTTGTTCGAAAATTCCTTTCCAGATCTACTCTCGATACATCTTGAGTTTCTCTTCCTGATTTCTTCTAGATGTATAGTCTCTGCTATGAGATATGCACATAACACTGTTCAAGGTTTCTGCTATCCTTGCTAAACAGAATCCTTATTGCACATTATTAATCTATCATTCGCTCGGATTGTGCGTTGCTTCCATGTTTGATCTGGTGTTCTTGCTATATATCTGGACATCCTTGGCAAAATTCAAAGAAAAGGTCTGTTATATAATCGATCTTAATCTGGCACCTCGACGTCGTAACGTGTCTTTTCAACAAATAATTTCAATGCATTTGTTCCGATGTGATTTTCTTCTGGTTTCTTCGACTGTATCAATTTAAGCGTGCTACTTAGTTGGCAATTATTTCTCAAAGTTTTACTGTTCAACAAGCTAGATGCATCTGTCAGTTCTATTCAAATCCTTTCTTTTCTCGCACTTTTCACCTGTATATCACCTTTCGGATTTCTTGCTTCTCTGCCAAGTACAATCGTCCAAAGTTCCAATGTCATATTTTGTATTCTTAAATCATTTTCCTTTATTGTCTTTTTCTTCACCCATACTCAGTAAAGCCTTTAGCACCTTATAACTCCCTGTGTTCTAGTGGTATTATCACCTTGCTTGAAATGAAATGATAAAAAAACAATTTCAGTCATGCTTTCGCTCACAGTTTGAGCATATGTATAATAAAGTTTTTCGAATGTTGCGCTTCAAACTTGGTAGAATGTTATTAATATATCGCCTTGAGACATACACACATCTTCTTATCTTCAACATTGCAAATTTTAGAGTTAGCTTCGTTTTCTACGGCACCATTAGTAGTTTCTCGAATCAAATTTATCAAGAAATATTTTCAATGTTTGTTTTCAATGTATAAAAACATTGTTCGCAAACCTTAAAAGACTTGCGCATCACACAATATTTTAGCCTAATTCATCTCAAAACAAATTTATACCTAAATTTGGGAAACATATACACAGACAATTCTCTTATACACGTTATCTCGCAGACTTTATTCACTTATTCTATCTGTTTTACTTTCTCTTTGTTTTAATTCCCGTTATTAGGTTCGTTTTTAGGCATCTGGAAATATTTAAAAACATGTTTTCCCGCCATTCACTTCTTACAAGTCATGAAGATTAGCAAATTATATGAGAATAAAATTATCATTTTATTGTCCATTTTGATAAGTGTTCTCAACATAGCATGATATGAAATTAAGTTTTAGTAAACTTATTAATTATTTATTAATAACATTTCAAATAAACTTGACATTCTCTCAAAACTTTGAAACTAAGAGGAAATATTCAAGATAACTCTTGGAGAAATTTATTTAAATTTAAATCTCAAATTCTCATTTGCAAAATGAAGTTTTCGTCCCATGAGATTTTTCTAGCCCTTGTGTACATCGATGAGAAAGAAAGCCCCGAGAAACATGGCGGTTGAAAATCTGAGTGTTCTGAACTGTTGTATGTTCACGGCTTTCAATATACTCAAGCCTCTTAAGTTTTATTTTTTAATCTGTTGTAGTTTATTATTCTTAGTCGACTGTGATCCATAGGAACCCTTGTTACTTTCCTGCTAACCAGTGGACTAATTGGACCCGCACGCCTCTATTTGCTTAGTATTTTAGTAATTTAGTAAAGGCTGTTCCTTTTTAGTTACGCATTTAATTATCATGTGATGTCGATCTCTTGATATTTGCTTTAATGTTTGGCGTTAACTTGTTGTCTGCGACAAAGCTTATCTATTTTCCCCATACTTTGTGATTTTGGTACAGATGTCTCTGTGATGGTTAAATTGAAAGGATTCTGTTTTAGCTTCAATGGAAAATCTCTCATCGAACGTTGTCAATATACGAAAACACATTTTCCGTGTCTAATAAATAAATGTCTACAATTGTTCTCTCCACCTGTATATAATATTCTGTATTCATTACCTTTACTTTGCCTTCTTGTTTCACATAACCACAATATGTTTACGCTGGGCATTTTTACTTTAACATTTACTAATTCGTACACCGTCCGCACTACTATTTTTTGGCGAGCAACCACTCGATGATTGTAGGGGAAACTGTTGTGGATTCCGAGATCAAATTCGGTCTCCAATGAATGACAAACACAAGAATTAAATATAAGAAATAAAATGTATTTACACAATAATACAAAGGGTAATACTGTTAGGAAATCCAGGAACGTGGTTAGTAACAATAACATATAGATATATACAGTCTCGAAGTAAGACTTCCTTAGAGTCTACGTGCTTGTAACTGACTTTTACAAGCGGTTACCTCACACTATTACTCTACCTCCAACTCAATCACAATCTCAGTCTTCTTACTATCTGACTACTCTCACTGACTCTGGGTATTTAACGGCAGCACTCCAAGTAACACTTTGGTTGAGTCCACTTATATGAAAAAGGGGAGGACTCCATAACAGAAACGTCACCTCCGTGTCTCTCCTTTCTGTGCCAGGAATCGGTTTCCTAAGGTGATCACTCTCTTTAAGCCATTAACATTTTTTTTATTGCTTGCAGACATGATCTTCATGGAAATGATAGTAAAGTGGTTTCCCTTTCCGTGATTTAGAGTAAATTTATTGGTACATACTTGTAGATAGCCAGCCGTTGGATCATTTGAGTTCCTCCGCCCTTTATGTTTGATGTTTTGTCCTATTTAAAAGGTAAATTGCCTCCCGATCTCTTTTGAAAAGTGGCAGCTGAGCTCCCTTAATAATTGTTTATACACAGGCTTAATTTCAACAATGAAATTTTATTTTCTTCTTTCCTTCAGACAGTAGAATCACGTACCTTGATTGATAATGACGTGGCCACAGAGATAATCAATCAATTGTCTCTTTCTTTTGTATCAAAATGTAGAATTAATCCAGAATATGAAATCCTATAATGTACATTATTTACAGTCGTAATTATGTCTTTATATTATATGTTATCAAAATATTTCAGGCGTTGTGTTCCTTGAATTTTTCAGGTATCTGTTGAACCGGATAACCCATATGGAATTTGTAACATTTACATTATCTTTTTAAGGTTTGGATTCTTCTACGGTTCAATAGCCTGGATATCTAATACAATATTTTGTGATTTTACGTGATATATGAATGTTGAGTTCACTGCCTTAGTTGGATATGCAGAATTAACGTCATTAGAAAGATTGCGATCATTAACTGAGCAATACTAAATAAGAATAAAGACAAGATATCCCTTGACATAGACAACTGTTATGGCGACCTCCATTAAAGAGTCTATGTTGGACTCTTCCGCCTACTATAAGATTAGTAGGAAAGAAGGCCTTGGATGGAACAGTCGATTAGATTGTCCAACTCTCAAACTCTCTGTCTTGAGCAGAGAGGAACACAGACGGGTCTTTGCTGAAAGTTTCGTCCGGGGAGGTAGAAGTCCCTGAACCCGTTTATGCGGGTTCTAAGGGAATATTTTTGGCCGAGCCTACGGGTTCGTAGAACTCACGGTAAACTCGGCCTTGTGCCACATACATTCCACGTGGTGGGACTGTTAAATATTAACAGTCGAATAGATTGTTCAACTGTCGAACTCTCTGCCTCGAGCAGGGAGGAACATGGACGAGGCTTTGCCGCACGGAAAAGTTTCATCCGGGGAGATAGACAGTCCCTGAACCTGTTTATTCGGGTTCTAAGAAAATATATTTGGCCGAGCCTACGAGCTCGGAGAACACACGGTAAACTCAGCTTTGTGCCACATACATCCCTCGTGGCGGGCCGTTAAATATTAACAGACGAATAGATTGCTCTACCGAGACTGTGACAGTTCGCAGCTGCCATCGCACTCACTTCCTTTAGGCAGAGAGTAACCAAGACGAGGCTGTGCCGAAGAGCAGAATCTCGTCCGGGGAGGTAGACTGACTCGAACCCGTTTATGCAGGTTATTCGTGGATATTTTGGTCGGGCCTACGGGCTCGGATGAACCACGTTAAATTCGGCCTTGCACCACCTCTACCCTCGCGAGTGGTTATTAATTATCAACAGTCCAATAGATTGAATGCTAGTCGTGTAATACTCTTTTCTTGTACTTACTATTTAATATATGATATATCTGCAACACTTTTTTGTTATTTAGTTAGTTACAACAACAACAGAACCAGCATAGTCTACCATTGTAGATTAAATAACATGTGCAGTTAGAATTTCCCGGATCTTCAAATATATAACTGTAATGATATTGACACAAGTGGGGATATTAGTCCGACTGTACATAACATAAACGATAATAACACTTGCTCACAGATGAAGAAAGAAAAAAGATTCCAGTTTCTAAATTTCATTAAATTTATCATTGTTGTAGAGTTTCTGTTTGAAATAGCAAAGAAACTGGCAGTGTCAAATGTCAACATTTTAAACTATCCAATTATTTAACTTTATCATTTAATGCATACAGGTAGCAGTGTATGATTTGCGCAAAAAAAAATAAGAAATTACAAGCACAAGTGTACTTATTCAACAGTCAGTATAACTATTGTATTTCTTAACACATTGATAACCCAGGATGACTTTATTAAAGGACCTTTTTGGCCCCACCATTACTTTTATCTGTGTGTTCAAAAGTGTAAGACCAATGGCGAGCACTATATTCTATATGTGACCTATGGTGGAATAGTTGTTCGGTGTCTCGTACAGTTTCAAAGATTTTCGTGAAAGTTTGAAATCTTAGAAGAAAATCAAACAAAATTCCTTTCTGTCCACATTTCCCTGGGGGTGATATAACATTGTACGTAAAAATTCTAAAAATAAGGTAACTATGTCTCCCTCAAGGATACAAATGCCGAAAGCTACTAAAGCAGTGACTTACTATTTCATGTGGTGAAACTTTATGGTTTTAAGTATGTTATACTTTAGGAAAACCTACAATAATTTTCATTAAATAAAACGTAAAGAGATAGACTCTCAATGAAAAATAAATTTAAAAAATTATATATATTAAAAATATTCAATGTTGTATTTATTGCATACAAAAATAAACGATTGTGGCAATCTTCTGAAACTGTTTGATATGAAGAGTTAATTCAGGAAAAACTGAGATCTTTTATTTTGAGTGTTTAACAGCAGACGGATTATTCATCTTTTTATCCTATAATATATGATTGTATAAGCTTATCGTAAACTATCTTCATCATCTAAAGCTAAACATATAATATTTTATCATTCCCTGATTACAGAAAGTGCTATATAAATCCAAATCTTTTTTATTACATATCTATAAATACGGGATTTTCAATAATAATGATAGGTAACAATATTCATGAATTTATCTAATTGGGTACATAATTTTTTTTCTTTTTAATTTTTTCTAATTTTTTTTTTATTCAACAATCGACAATGTTAATTGGATTTCAATATTTTAATTAGATTTTTAATATATTAATTCTTAATATATTTAATTGGATTTTTAATTGGATTTATAATTGCATTTCAATTTTTACTATTAGGTAAAATGTCTTGATTTACAAGTATCAGATTTTTAAGAGTTCGTACCCTTACTTAGAAGCGATATGACCAGATAATCCGCATTGGAATCTCGAATAAAATGAAGGTAGTAGCCTTTCTTGATAATGTTCTCCCTTCACAAACCAACGGTATCCATAGATTTTCACCATTATTCCTGCCAGGAGGCCATGGCATTGATTTTGCACAGTGCACTAATTTAGTAGATGATATATAGCTAAATCCTTCATCAAAATAATGCTATTTTAGTCTAAAAAGTCATTAGTTTATAATTGGTTAAGTCATAATGGCAGAATTCTGTCAGAATTTCTATTTATTAATCTAAAACTGATGCATCTTATACATTACTGTTCGATAAAAGTGACTCACCTTATTCTTTGAATTTAGCTCAACTTTCGTTTCATCGGAGAAGAAAACATTTTCCAGTCTTCTAGGGTGAAATTTTTCTAATAGTGAGTCCATTCTAGTCGCTTGGCTTTGTTGGCTTTGCCTATTAGCGGCTTAAACCTTCGTGTACAAGATTTGTAGTTTTGTTCTAACAAGATTTGTAACCTTGTTCTTACAAGATTTGTAACCTTGTTCTGACGGACTGTTGAAGAGGCAAAACTAACACCTTGCTCTTTGCTTAGACTGGCTGCAATTTCTTGGTTAGTTATAGTCTTATTCTTCGCAACTTCTCTCTTGATTACCCTGTCATTTCTATCTTCAAATTTTTTCTTTCATCCACTTGTTCCTTGGAGCAGGAGTGGCATAATTATGTGCCCTAAGCACTCGAGAGACAGTTGATTGCGAGGTTATAGCAATTTCTTCAATTTCTCTCGTAGACTTGCCTGCTTTTGAGAGGGCAATAATAGATGCCTTAAGTGGTTCTGATGCGTGTTTGTACCCTTTCATCTGGTTAGTGACTTGAGTGGCTATTTCAAGCTGATTTTATACTGTATTAGGCTTTCTGGAATATTCTAGAATACTCTAGATTTAATTTAACCTGTTCTAGAAGTCTCTAGAATATTGTTCTGAGTGTATTGTAAAATAGTTTTCAATATTTTTTCAAAAGCTCCTTAAATTTACCAGTTTAATCACTAGAATACGATATCTGAATTTTTTCCTGAATCTCATTTAAATCCAAATTTATAATTATCAATAGAATACCTTAGGGTGAATAAACTTTTTTCCTAGGTGGTCGGGAAGGTGTCTTTATATTAGTAAGATTAAACATTATTTTCACCCCAAATATAGACAAAAATATGTTTAGTAAAAAAATCAGGGGAATCACTTTTATCGAACAGCACTGTATATTCTAATATGCCTTGCCTAAGGTTGATGCCGAAATATTTTGCCAGTCATGAATTCTAAAAACCATTTAAGTTAGAAATAGTCATACATGTATTTGTCGCTGCAGTTGAATAGAATAAATGATAATTCACCTTAATCCATAGCAACGCGCTAATAATTTAATTGCATATTTAGATTTGCACTTTATATTTCCCGTTGCCATTATTGTAAAGTGTCTTTCCTCTGGTTACTCCATCATATCATCTTATGTGATAAATGCGAAATGATTTTTCTCTTCTTCTTCTTCTTGCTTATGCCATGTCCCTTCAGGACATGTGTGATCATGGCTCTCCACAATTTCCTTTTGTTTGTAGCTATTACTAATTATTGTCTTTGTGCTCTCTCCTAATTCCAGTTCTGCTAACCATCTATAGAAGCTAATTAGGTAGATTATGCGTTGTTTTTCTCTGTCCCTCTTCTTCTATGAGCGTCAACATATCTAGGTCCTCATTAGTCATTATATGTCCTCGAACATCCAATCATTTTTTCTGATGCAAATTATAACTATTCTTCTTATTTCCATTTCATCTAACCTTTCTCCCTCACCCCGCGTTTAGTCCATGATCTTTTAAGCATCCTTCTTTAGAACTACAGGTCTGTTGTATCAAGTTACTTCTTCATCTTTGTTGAGATTTTGCACTATTCCCTGCCTTATAGGAAGCTCGTATTACATAAGTGATCTGCACACACCCCATTATTCCTAATCAAATATTCCTATATCTTAATAATTTGCTTCACTTTTGAAAGCCATCTTTCACAATCCCAAAGCGAATTTATCGTTTTAGATATTTAATATATTGTACGTGTTTTATTTTTGTATCTTCGATTTGTAATTAACCTGTTGAACTGTTTCTCTTGCTGTCAAAAATGTATTATGTTTTCTTGCAATTGAGGTTTAATCCTCTCTTCTCGGTGTCTTTAAGACTTTTCTATGTCTGCTATCAATTCTGTGTCATCTGTGTATCTAATGTTATTACGATTGTGGCCACCATTAATAAAATTCTGGTAGGATTTCTAATTCTTTTAAGATTACTGTAGTGAATAAATCTGGTGAGAAGTAACATTCTTGTCTTACTCACCTATTATTGTGTATTTACTGGATTCATGTTATACTCGTGTTCAAATAGATTGCCCCCAATATAACTTCTGGATAATTCAAATAAATCTTTTAAATAAATCAAGCTTAACTATAATTTCAAACAGGTTTTGGTAACGTACTTTTCTTACTTATCGTATAAAGAAACAAAACGATGTTAATTTACCTGACCGATAAATTAAGATTTATTTATTCATTCTATTTCATGATTCACAGTTAGAAATTTCCATTTTCAATGCTATTTTACTATAACACAATTCCTCTACTCAGGCAAATCTAGGAAGGTCTTGCGACCTGTCAGTTCAGAATAACGTCTACATATGGGGAGATCTGTTAGAATAAGTAACGAGAGAGTGCGTCTATTACCAGCTTGCTACGCCTGTCTTACAACTTATTTCACCTGGAATTTCTTAGCGGTCAACAATCTGAATAAGTACCTGGCTCAGCGCTAACTAACTACATGATCGGATGAAAACATATCTTTCAATGTGACATGTATAGATAGATAGATAGATAGATAGATAGATAGATAGATAGATAGATAGATAGATAGATTTACTCTCGCTCAGTCACCTAAATTATGACTATAAATACGCTTCCTCTTCCGCAGAAATCGCATAGAGTGATTGTGAAATAAACGTGTTGTTGTTTTGTGTTATTATAATGAAGCAAGTATTTACCATGTGAATTTCTGGAATTAATACTTGCCACGATCAGTACTATTCACGTTTGAATTAATGTTGCAATGACGACGTTTCGGTTATTGTGTCGTCCTTCCTTTTGTTGGTCTCTATCCATCTGTCATGGGATTTTAAAGTGAACAATTTATGCAATCAACGGGATTACATATTATCACTCTCGTTATATCGAATAATATCCTGTGCTATTTAATTCGTAAAATATTGTTAATCTTGTTTACAATGTGTTTGAGTATATTAGTACTATCCAGTCTATCTACTTAACACAGAATCATTATAAAACTAAATTTACTAATCAAAAATTTAACCCTCTGGGCCATATCATACGGATCGTAGCAACAATGATGCCGCTATAAGATAAATCAGGTAAATAATATAATTAAGCTAAATTTTATATCGTTTTCTATTTTTATAAACAACAGGTATAAGTAAGAACGATGATCACTTCCTTATATTTGAATGTTTCAATTCATACTATTTTTCCTGGGAATAGGACCTTCGGGCGTAGCCAGTTTGGCGTCGCTGACTCGGCGTGGCCGATTCGGCGGGGGCGATTCGGCGTGGCCGATTCGGCGGGGGCGATTCGGCGTGGCCGATTCGGCGGGGGCGATACGGCGTAGCTGAGTCAACATAAGAATTTTTTGGCAGATTAGGCGTCTCTCTCTCTCTCTCTCTCTCTCTTAGTAGTCAATTAGTACTTCGTCGTTACATGCTCGAATAGTCCAATTTAAGAAAAAAGAGTAGTTGGAGGCATTTTTATATTTAAGTAATTGCAGTAATTGGAGGCATTTTTAAATTAAGGAAAAGAGTAGTTAAAGGTATTTTTCATTTTTATTTATTTTTATAATATATTTCTTTCGGTGCAGCTTCATATTTTTAAGTCGTCAAAGCACTTTTATTCAAAATGGAAGCAAATATTTTATCAAAGCATGGAAGAAACAAAGTGATACACGATTGATATCTTTTATTTTTGATGTAACGAGCAAGATGGATCCTGAATTAAAGTTTTGATGATGCGAACAGAAAGATTGATGTAAATTGAGATTTCATTCCCTAAATGAATAAAACGTCATATTGAAAGTTGAGTGTTTTCAATGCTTTTATCCATTTTTTTTGTGGGGGGGTGCTCTGGTCAAATACAGTGACGTCGAAACAGACTGACGCCTGAACGGTTGTGCCGAATAATCCAATTATTTTTCTGACGCCGAATCAGCTACGCCAAATGGGCGACGCCGAAACGTTCCAAATACATTAAGTGTTAGTTAAGAATATACAAGTATCCAAGTAATCGACGCTACTATTACACAAGTCGTCTAGTTGAAGACTTGACTACACAAGAATCAAGAGGGACAGAGGAACGCAGCGCGTAATGTATCTGATAATCTTGTGTAAGTAGATGACAGAACACGGATTAGAAGAGATAAGATAATGGCAAATTTAATCATAGTTACAACGACAAGAAATTGCGGATAGCCATGATCGATCACATTCTGAAGAGATACGACATATTGAAGGAGAAGAATGAGCAACACCTAAATATTATTAGATTAATCTTTGATAATCTTTGATAATCTTTGATAATGTTAATTAAACCTAACCAAAGTAGTAGCGTCAGGAATGGAAACTGAACTCCGGTCTGCGAGGCTAATTTGCTAATCAGGAATTTCATTAATCTTCTCTCTTGTTTGACATTTACATCGATGATATCATTTTCTTTATGTTGATTTAAAAAAGAACGAAAGTTTATTTCGTTTTTGCCAATTACTCTTTCACGGTGATAGGATATTGTGTAAATATTTGCTACTTTAATATTAAAAAAATATAGATAAACTATGACACTTCTAAAACAAAAAATGACTATATAAGCTCTATCTCGATTTTTACATTATAAACATATAGGTTACCATGACACGCCATTTATAATAATAAGATCCTCCTCCCTAGCAACCAGCTGCTACAGTTCCGATGCTGTTCAATGTTTCCTTCATCTGCTACATGAACGTAAGTTCAATGATATTGTTTCGAGAGATAACATGTTTGTTAGCAGGTGTTCGAGGTAATTGATATTCTTTGGAAGAAAATAAATATATTATGATATCTAAGATGTTAGCTACGAACGTAGCGAAAATGTCTCCTGTGCTTTCGTTGAAATCACGGCAAATGCAGCAATACTGTTCTAGCAGTATTTCCATAATAGCTATGTAACCATAAGTATTTTCATTTCAGCTTTGATACGATTCATTCCCTTTTATTCTGAGTAAAATAATTTCCAATAGTTAAGATGCTACAGGCGTTCATCGTTTTTTTTTTATCGTTTATATATTTTCTTCAGATAAAGTCTGCCACTACTTATCAAAACTCTGAAAATAACCTGAGAATACCCTGGACTGAACATGTAAAGTTTTTTTTTTTTTTTTTTCAGTTACCAGTATGAAAATAGCGTTCTCTAAATTCTTCCAGTTGCTAAGAACATTTTGTTTTTGTTATTATTATTTACTTTGTTTAAATAAATTCATTTCGTTCTTTGCTTTGAAGAAAGTCCACTCTGGACGAAACGCCTCGGCAACATTTACAGTTTTTCTATTGTCATTTATATTTATAAATATTGTCTTTTCTACATTTCTACAGTGAGAAATTTTCATAAGTAAAGGTTTAAAAAAATGGAAAAAAACCCCTCATATATGACACCAGAAAATACTACATATATCTTTAGAGTTCATAATGTGGAAAAACGGTTTAGAAAATGTGCCACTCATAGGACGGGTTGAAATCATTAGGGAGAGTAGAAAACAGCGCATAGTTTACCTTAGGGGCTCGTGTAAATGGTTGGCAGCACAGGGTTTAGAAAGATAACAATAAGACAAAATTTACTTAGAGCTACAAAGGACAGGGAATTGGGGAAATTCACGATCGACAATGTGCTGATGGAACATCACATATGCAAAAGAAGAATAAGAAGTAAAGTATCTATGCAGTATTAAAATTCTGACCAACATATATCGACGATGAATGTCTTTAGACGCAGTCATCATTTCTCTGATTATATAGAGGATGGTAACTGTATTTCGGACGCTTACTTTGTGTGAACACCGGCCATATTGTTATGTAAAATATCTTATTTTAATTGCAGATGTTTTCCCTAATTGATTGAATTTACTATATTACAATCGAATAAGAACCAGATTTAAATATTTTTCTAATCACGCCATCTCTCTCATACATTTAAAATTAGTCAAGATACTTCTAAAATATTCAGATGACTCATTAACAATTCAATAGTTGATCGTATTATTGAACTCTTTACCCTTATTTTATCGTTTCCTTGTTTTCGGTAATCAATTCATTAAAAGATTAAAGAAGGAGTATTTCAAGAAGAAAAGAGTGAAACTTTAACTACATTCTACGTACGCGCTACGTAATTAACATCTCAGAAAACAAAATTATTAATACAGAAAAAAAAAAGGTTTCAGTACAGAATAATTTAGTGAATGTTGTCAGAAATTACTAGTATAACAGTGCGATTTCATTGAATAATCGCTCTATGTTAGGTCATCCAATAAGGAAGGTTGGAAATCTACAGAAATAAATGCCATAAAAGTTTCTTATTCTAAAATGTCACAATGAAAGACAAGCAGTTTTAAAGAGTAAACTTCGGCGTTATAGAATAATTCAACAGGAATACAAAGATTAACCATTACGAGTTGAACTGAGATATCTTGGTTTATTGAATCATTTTATGCCGTAATTAATGTTTTAACCCTAGAACATTAACCATGGGTACCCATAGTACCCAGCGCAAATTTTCCTATTTTTAATTACAATTTTCAGTACCTGATTTTCTTACCTAAATATTATGTTTTTCAGTTCCAATTAATGTTAACTCAAAGTACGACTTTTGAAGTGCCTACATGTAAAATATTTCAAATAAAAAATTATATTTAATTTTTTTTTTTGATATTTTCAAAATCGGGTATGATATACCCATGCTTAGTAGTAGTGTAACTTTAATTGATGGTTAGTGTTCTAGGGTTAATATTCTTGAATTTATCATTAAGCATTTAGCTATACGAACGCATGCTACATGTGTTTATAATTGGGTTTATAGGTGACTTGACACAGGGCAGCATTACCACCTCAAGGCACTTCATGCAGGTCTTTGGAAAAATAGAGACATAACATGGCCATCACTAGTAATCACTCAAAAAACATTCGTAATCACCAGTAGACTCATCCAACTCTTTTCAAATCCTCTGAACTGTCCTTAAATAGACACCCAAACAATCTGAAAAAATTTATTGGAATTTCCGGCACGAATGCCAAGCAGTACAACATACCGTTTCCAAATTTCTGGCGGAATGAACTGCGTCCTGGAAATCTTTTTTCTCATAGACGGTGCCCAACTGACATTGTGCAGTCGACAAAAAAAGCGCATGCGTGAAATGAAAAAGAAAACATGGTGACAATTTTACCTGTAATTAGAATAAGAAAGAGAAATTTGAAATTACTAAGGCATAAAATTAGTAAAGAGGCTTGGAAAATTTCAATCTGATTCGACATATTGAAAGCAAGTGGAACAAAGGAAAGCATAAAATATGCTACCTACTGTGTAAATGGCTGCTAAAACAGAGACTTGAAAGAATAAAAAGATAATCCATACACAGAGCTACAAAAGACATGCTCTTGTGGAATGATATACTGTCCTACGTCATAAACAGAAACGACACAGTAAAGAATGATCCCTTGATACATTTATGTACATATTTCATCATTCGATGATAACGAATTCATATTACTTCCAGAATTGCGAATATCTGCTATTCAACGTAAATACTTTGGTTGTAACACGTCTTCAGAATGCCTGGTTTTCTCTTTTCTAAATTCTTTGATTACCTTTTGTTCTGATGTGTCCCATAGCTACTGGAACCAGTTCCAAATATTCGTGCCAGTGTCCTCAGTTCATTACACAAAGCTATGATGCATGATCACCAGTTGACGCTACATCTTCGGCCAGAGAAATGCCAAGGTTTAATGGTCAGTGACGGATAGCAGTGGACTGCAAATGTTTGATAGTGATCTCGTTGGGATCGTGCAATTCCGTGCGTGCAGCGACCTGAAACAACTGTAGACATTCGGGGAGGATTAGCTTGGTTGATCGTTGAATAATGGCCAGGAGAATGATATGCAACATATTGATCGGCTTGCTTGTTGCTAATTTACACGAGTATCTAATAATATAATTCATTATGTCAAAATGGGAATCGTTGTACATGTGCCAGTTACACTTGCGCATAGAAACACAAGACAAATATTATATATATATATATATATATATATATATATATATATATATATATATATATATATATATATATATATATATATATATATATATGGAAAGTTTGTGTGCGTGATAACGTCAAGTGTAAAGTTTACTGGGAACGAAGCTAAAAAGAATTCAGATTTATATTATTATATATATATTAAGAAATGGACAAAGTCCGACAATTTATTTATTAAAGACATTTTTATGTTTAACGTTCTTTTTTATAGATACAAGTATTTAAGTAAATGCTCTGTTTATAATAAACAGTATTAAATAACATTTACCGGCCTGAATGTCCGAGAAATTTTCATAGAAAATATTCGTCCTTTGACAGGATTCGAACCTGCATCCTATACGAAACCGTCATTTACGCTGACGTGCTATATGACGTCATATATTAAGAAATATTGTATCTATAAAAAAGAACGTTAAACATAAAAATGTCTTTAATAAATAAATTGTCGGACATTGTCCATTTCTTAATATATGACGTCATTTGTTTACATTTGATACGCCAGATCAGTTATGAATGTACGAGATTCATGGAAGAATGGAGTTTATAAGCAGTAAATTCGACCTTGCCTACCGAACGCTCCTTTGTGGCCGAGTCGGTTAAGGCACGTCAGTGTAAATGACGGTTCCGTATAGGATGCAGGTTCCCGAATTCATAGGTCGGTAGATATCAAACACACACACCATGTGAAAAAATGTTTCTTTTATTCGAACGCAGGTATCAACCAACGATAAAGTTTGAGAAAATATACTTAGCGTTATTTTTTTTAAATTTTACTTCAGGCTTCAACGGGAGATTTAATTTAAAACTAAACACAGAAAAATGTACAATAAAAGGAAATTGTTGTAGGAAAAAATAACAAAAAATAGCAAAAGGAACTAGAGACAAATAACAGCGAGCCCCAACAAACACTCACGTTGTTTACACAAAGAAGGCTTAAGGGACACGATGTAAGTGCCTCCAGTACCTTTAGATGAAATAAAGAGTGTGGCCGCGACAACACGGTGAACCAGTCAGCACTGTATTTAGTCACCCCCCCACGAGGGTATCATGTGGCACAATGCCGGTTTAACGTGGGGTCTCCGAGCCCGTGGGCTCGGCCAAAAATATGCCCTTTTAACCGTATAAACGGGTTCAGGGTCGGTTTACCTCCCCGAAAAAGACTCCGCCCTTCGGCGTAGACTCGTTCGGGTTCCTCCCCGCCCCAAGGTAGAGAGTTCAACCGATCAACCGGTCAGCTGGTCGTCCGACTGAACCAGTCAGTACTAGAATTTAGTCCCCCACCCCAACGAGGGCATCATGTGGCACAAGGCCGGTTTAACGTGGGATCACCGAGCCCGTGGGATCACCGAGCCCGTGGGCTCGGCCAAAAATATGCCCCTTGAACCGTATAAACGGGTTCAGGGTCAGTTTCTCTCCCCGAAAGAGACTCTGCCCTTCGGCGTAGACCCGTTCGGGTTCCTCCCCGCCCGAAGGCACAGAGTTCAACCAATCAGCCGGTCAGCCGATCGTCAGACTTCAGACTGAACCAGTCAGCACTAGTATTTAGTCACCCCCATCCCACGAAGGTATCATGTGGCACAAGGCCGGTTTAACGTGGGATCTCCAAGTCCGTTGGCTCGGCCAAAAATATGCCCTTTGAATCGTATAAACGGGTTCAGGGTCGGTTTACCTCCCCGAAAGAGACTCCACCCTTCGGCGTAGACTCGTTCGCGTTCCTCCCCGCCCGAAGGCAGAGAGTTCAACCAATCAGCCGGTCGTCCGACTTGTGACTGAACCAGTCAGCACTAAATTTGGCTGCACAATCTCTGTTCTTTAATAGGAGTTCGCATATGGCGGAACCATAGGTGTTCGGGACGAGTCCATTCAACGGCAAGGTGTGATTTCTAGTTTTTGTAGGAACGTGTTGTTTTATTCTCATGTCTAAGCGTTGAGTTGTTCTCCCTATGTAGTTGGCTCCGCAACTACAAACGTATTTATAAATAATTGAATAAATTTGATCGGGAGGGAGACCGTCTTCACACGCAGAACGAAACATAGGCCGAGTTTGAAAAATAATCCGAACTTCGGCAGAGAAAAAAACAACGACGAACATTGGATGAAATTTGTTTAGCTATTTTTTCTTCACATTTGGTACCAATCCAGGGTAATCTGAGGTAAACTGGGCATTTTTTAACAGTGTAGAGCTCGGCACTTCTGAACTCTTCAACTTTACTGCGGATAACTGAATTAACAGTATCAAGAGGATAACCCAAACTACATAGGGTATCCTTAATAAAGTCAATTTCGACGTTCAAGAAGGGCTCAGAGCAGATCATTAATGCTCTATGTAGGAGGGTTTTAATAATGTTAATCTTGCGCTTCGTGCAACAAAAGGAGTCCCAACGCGTATACAACCCTGCGAAAGTAGGTTTTCTATAAACAGAAGTGAGAAAACCTGTTAATGTACGATGTACTAATACATCCAAAAAAGCCAATTGAAGATTGGATTCTTTCTAAACCTCAGTGCTGGATGAATACCATTTAAAATTAAAAGAAACTGATCAGCAACAACTTTACTGCTGAATAAACAAAAGGTATCACCAACATACCGACTATACATTTGAAGACAAAATGGACTGTTTCGTATCTTGCCAACATATTTGTTGGCTTTACGAAGAAAAGATGTCTCGCAATATTAAGTTTTATACTTTTATTTCGTTCATAAAATTTTGTACCTACTAATATATATATATATATATATATATATATATATATATATATATATATATATATATATATATACATATATATATATATATATATTCAGACTAGGAAAAATGATTAAAAAAGTGCTCAATGCACGTGAGAAAAACATATGAGTAAAATTTTAAAAAATAAAATAAAATAACGCTTTTTTGTCAAAACTGGTCATGTTAAATGTATCGTCCGAAGAGACCGTAAGGTATATATTACTACATATCAAATCTATGAGGAAATAGTCAAAGCTATTTTAATATGAATCAAACAAGCTGCATTAAATAAATATCATCAAAAGCGATGATAATTAAAAGTGTGTATAAAATATTAAATACACGTAAAAGTAATAACTATACTCATAAATATTTGATACATTCTTTTCCGGTTAAAACTGGCTCTGGAAAATAGTCTTATGCTGGTTCGATGCATGTATATTTGATGTAATTTGAATTCTAGTGTAACAAAATATCGGGAAAGAACCAGGAAAAACATACCAACCACAAAAACAGTGGTCAGGTTTTCATAATTACTGAGACAACCGAATGTACTTTGACATATGCATGAGCTTTGGGCAATTTGGTAAAAGTTTACGCTTGAACGCTGAACATGATATTCGCAATAGGGATAATATATATATATATATATATATATATATATATATATATATATATATAATTATAAATTATAAATTATGATAATTATTAATATCAATTATTGACAGAATGTATCAAAGCTAATCTAAATATGTTTCTTATGCGCACACATTTAGATATTAAACTTTTTGTGAGATGGCTAATTATGCTGTTACACTGTTTAGATAAATTTGCCATTACACACGCTATATATATATATATATATACATATATATATATATATATATATGTATGTGTGTGTGTGTATGTGTGTGTGTGTGTGAAATTATATTGATAAAATAGGAAAGAATCGCATTATTGATTGCTGTCTTTAGTATTTTTGTTTTTATTTTTAAAAAACAGTGCTCGATGCACAAGTAGAATCTAGATTATAATTATTTTTTTCAAAAATATGATTCCATCGCTACACAGAAAAAATTATATATATGTATATATAGTGAGATTGAGCGATTTATAGGGATACAGAGAGAGAGAGAGAGAGAGGGAGCGAAGGAGAGAGAAACAAAAACACATACATATTGAAATAGAAACGTCCATCAGATAGATACACACTCCATGTTCTTTAATAATAGAACCTCGCTTCTTAAGATCTCGTTCACCGTAAAATTCACTTTCAGTCTATTTCGCTTTATTAATAAATCCCTTATCTAATATCGTAACAATCTGTAATTTCCAATCAATCATTTTACAACATAACTTATTTCATCGAAATTGTCCATTAGTGAATAACGCTACAGATTGTGCAATGCAATGACAGTGCCATATATGAATTCAACCGAGAATTATGACAGAAAAAAAAATTATTCACTCATCTTCGTATATATACACTGTTCTACTAAAATAGAGTTATATGTAACGCTTATTGTACGTGGCTCTAACGCAATTTCTCTTCATACAAATACGACGAGGGTCGGCTGAAATGTTCATCGGCTGATGCAAATTGGGAAATTTTCAGCCGACTATCGCATATCCGTTACATCCTGATATGAAGGATTTCAGTCTGAACAAGGCTAATATGATCAGTCTTCTTTTTTATGTGCCGTGTCCCTTCAGGACATTGTTGATCATGTCTCTCCACTCCCCATTTTTCTTTTGTAGTTCTCAATAAGTTTTGTCCCTTCGCTTCTTCCCCCAGGTCCTGCTCTGTCAACCACTTGTCAGGTTTGTCATGCGTTGCTTTCACTTGTCCCACTTTTCCTCTATCGGACCTGTGAGTATCAGTATCATTACTGTCCCAGAAATGTCAGCTGCCTCTTCCTGAATTTAAGTATATGCTTCCTCCTTGTTTGCATTCTCTACAAAAATTCATCGTTGCTCACAGGCTCAGTCCATAACATCGTAAGCACCCTTCTATTTACCACACTTCCATTGCCTCGAATCTAATCTTCATCTTTGAGGAGACGGTCCAACATTCGCTACCGTAAAGGACATGTTATTTAATAGCTCAGTATTCTTTCTTACCAAAAAAAATCCCCCTGTCTCGTAATAATACTCCGCCTAGTGTTTGGACTGAGCATTATAATGCTAATTATTGAGATAGGATAGATGCAAGGGTTATGAGACGTTCAATCTGCAAAATTAACAGGATATATATTATCCGTTGCTTTCAGGTGTCATATGTGTAACTGGAATAATAGATGCTATGATTTGTCACTCAAACTGTTCAGCGTTGTGAGAGACAACATGCCAGAATTTTTAGCAGTACAGAAACATGAGAGTCTACAAATGCCGCCAATTCTACATGCAGTGATTATAACGCGGATATCCTGCTTAGTGATCGTTCTGGGTAAGACGATGAACTACATCCGCGTCCTGGGTAAGACGATAAACTACCCACAATAGCAAGGCCTGTGATCAGGAGGTTTTTAGGAGCGTGGTGTTCCCAGGTTCATCCTGATCCGGGGTGGTAGCATATGTTAGGGTCCCAGCTACGGTTACATAATTGACACCAAAACTGGAGTCAAAACATTATGAAAGTGTAAATTAGGTTTTAATACTAGCAATACATTTTTGTAAAAGGTTGTTGCCAGCAATGCTTTTTTGAAGAAAAAAACTATTACCAGCAATGCATTATTACCAGCAATACATTTTTAAAAGTTTTTTTTTTTTTTTTTTTTTTTTTTTTACCAGCAATACGTTTGTGAAGAAAAAATATTACCAGCAATACATTTTGGAAAAATATTAGCAGCAACAGATTTTTTAAAATATTACCAGCAATAAAAATATTCTCGGCATTAAATAATCCCTTGAGGTTGATATGCCGTAAAAGAAGCCGAACAATACAAAACCTTCTAGGTGATATTTAGTTTCAAAGTTAATGCGGTTAGAGGACTTATAAGATTGCATCGTTTAACACCATAACACCGGGCACGGTATCAGACTTTGGCTTGTACCGCCTTTAACCGGAATCTGGAGTACTCTCAGACGTTGCAAGCTTCCGGTAGTTTTGTTCAGATTGCTTTTTTCCGGTGTATCGTGAACCCCATAAGGCAATAGTCCTGGGTAAGACGTTAAACTACATCCGCGTCCTGGGTAAGACGATAAACTACATCCAGCAGCAAGGCTTCTGATCAGGAGGTTTTGAGGAGCGTGGAACCACATCTTAATTGCTGGTGTACCCAGGTCCACACTGATGCGGAGTGGTGGCCCCTGTCAGTGTCCCAGCTATGGGCAAATAGTTAACTATTACGGCAATATTTGTTTTTGAAAAAAATTATTACCAGAAATACATTTTTGAAGGAAAATATTATCACAAACGGATTTTAGATAAGACAAAATATTAGCAGCAATAAAAAAAATTGTTGGCATTAAATAACCCATTGAGGTTGATATGCCGTAAAACAAAATAAACCAAACCAAAACATAAGACAATGTTAATAAGGCATCTTTTATAGCGGTGGCATTTCCATAATGGGGTAGTTAGTGTCTACCTTGCCTTAATTGTATACGATATTCCGCCTTAGCACCAGTAACTACTATGGTTAACTTCCATACCACAATTTTCACACCCATTGCTGAGCACCTTATATTCTAACAACAATGTTTTATTCAAGCAATGTAATCGGGATCAATCTGCCCGGAATTAGTGGATCATTCTGGAGATATCCACTGAATGGTGGATACACCATTCCCCCCAGATAGGTTCAGTCGATAATTTATGAGAGTTCTGTGTGAGAAGTCTATTCGCATGCAATATATTTACCTACAAAGATCAGAGAACGTTTGACATCAACGTGATGTTTCATCTCTCCAGACACCTTATGTGTAATTGTAGAAGAGACGTACTATCGATTTGTTTCACTACAGGTCGTCACATGTTTTAAAAATAGCCATTATTAAATTTCAACTAACAGACATCGCCTCTATAATTAAACACATTCCGCTTGCCACTAAGATCAGCAGAAGCTTCAGAAATATTCTAAGAAATCCAGAGTTACGATATAAATTAAACTGTATCAACTGGATTAAAATTATTATGATAACCTAATCAACTTATAAAATATTCGGAAACTAAAATGATAGGTCTTCAAATGGGAAACCACAACTTCATATGCAATCAAAAACCGATTTAATATTTAGTTTATGAAGAATTCGGTCCAGCATTGGAAATAATGCTAATTTAAATTGAAAGTAATTTTATGGTGGATGCATGAAGTTAGATAACGGCTCAGAATGAGAAATTGAAGAGCCGCGTTCGATTTCTAGTCGTTATATTCACTTCCGTGCAAATACCCTCGAAACAGGCATGAATCCATCTCTTCTCCTTTCAGCTATGGGTAAATAGCAGGCCAGATAGGCTCCAATAGCAAAGGGTAGCGGACGGTCTAACAGAAGGGCAATTCTAAATTTAAAATCAGCGGAGGGTTGTTTGGGGATGATGTGGCGTACTGTGTAGCAACTCTCTCTATTCAGTTCTTTCAAAAAGTGTTGTTAGATCTGCACAAGCCTTCGCGACTATAATCTACGGTTCTACGGCTATTCTGGCTGTTGGTTCATACGTTGAAAACGACAGGACAGTTCATTAAAATATATATATATATATATATATATATATATATATATATATATATATATATATGTGTGTGTGTGTGTGTGTGTGTGTGTGTATGCGTATTATTTTATATACGCAGTACTTAGAGAAAAAGCGCTCAATATCAGTGATAACTTATTCAGTTGTACGGATATGAGTTTTCTGATGATCGCAAAAGCGTGAAAATCAGTGTCATAAACTCATTTCAATACAGCTTAACATATATATATATATATATATATATATATATATATATATATATATATATATATATGCGTTTGTGTGTGTGAGTGTGTGTGTGTGTGTGTGTGTGTGTTATACGCGTGTACTGATCTGTGTGTCTACCACATTATTTGCAATTCCTGGAGTTGACGAATGACATCCTTGCTCGTGTCCTTTCTTATATGGCAATTCGTTTCAGTCAATCACATCAGTTTCCCATGGCGCAGCAGCATTGAGTATAATGCTATAGATTAAGAGATCAACCCATGACTTAGGGTTGAATTTAGAACCAGGGGAGTATCGTAAATTAATGTTCTATTGTAGTTTCATCATTAACATTTTCACGTCATTGTCATTAATCTTTTTTTTAACAATTCAGAAAATTGTTATAGAATTGTGCTACTGTATTTTGGATTGTAGGACAGGACCGACAGTGTACTTTCAACTTTTTCATGTGATTGCTACGCGACTGCGTAGGTGGTAATTAGATGCAGAAAAATATCGAGAAAAATCATGGCTCGAATCTTCTTCACATTCCTTGTCATTAATCTTCTAACAATTTTGCTGTATAATCCCGAAATTAAGATTATGTAACTGCGTACATATTAGATTGACAAGACTGGAGGTACTATTTCTAAAAATTTAAATTTTATATAATATTTATTTCATTCTTTTATTTATTTAAATTTTAAATTATATTTATCTTATTTATATATAATTGTCCATTTACAAAGATGGCAAACTATTATTTATTTTTTCTTGTTTAAGAGTTTATTTTTTCCCCAGAGCCACATCATGTCTACTCCAGATTTCCATTTCATTCTCCATTTTTACCGATCGCTGTAAAAATGTGCGACCAAGCCAACTCACCAGTAAGACATTAATTCACTTTTCTATATCTTCTAATATGTGTTTTGTTCGCTGCATGAATAAACTATTATCTAATTCTATTTTCTGTAAATATGTAGCTAAAGTGATTCTTTTGTCTTTTATTCACACACACACACACACACACACACACACACACACACACACACACACACACATATATATATATATATATATATATATATGAATTACTATATTTCAGGTATAGTAATGCTATATTGGGATGGTAAGATAAATTTATCACCGCCAGCCATTCTAATACCCGTAAAGAGAAATAGTGTCGACATAAACAATTACTTTCCGAACACAAGGAAAACAAAATATCCTATCATTCTCTGAAGATTTAGCAAACAGACAAATTATTGCTAATTATTGAAAATACATCTGTAACCTTAAAACGAAGTGGAAGCAACTTTCATTGAATTTGTTACGGTCCGGTGTGTACGCATTGAGAGATGTGTGTCTCTTGAAATGCCCACAACAAACATGGCAGACACAGGATGAGTTCACGTAAAGAAATTTAAAGAAACAAGAACCTATACATATTTACAAAAAATGAAAATGTATTAAGAATAAAGGGTTACAAGTGACTAAGTCAATAATGTGTTTAATAAATGAATGTGGAGAATGTTTACTACAAAGTATGTTTAGTGAGTGAATCTGCGTACGTACGAGTGTATGCGTATGTATTGTTCATGTGTGTTCCAAAAAGGGAACACGTCCCCCCGCTAGAAATTTACATGTTGACATCTATGTGGAGAAATCAGAAAAAAAGTGCGAGAAAAGATATGGCCGTGTGTTTATAGTATCGGAAATTAGCGGTTTTGAAATTTGGGGGAAGTTTTTTTTAATCAAGGGAGCTAATTCACCAATAGTCCTAATGGTGCATGCGACAGATTAAACTAACAAAGTATTTACCAAACATTTAATAAAATATTCATTATTTTTTATGGTTTTATTTTCGTCCCCCACCCCCTCTCCCTTCGTCGAAGAATTTCTTTACGTCGACTTATGTTTTATTAAAATATTCAATTTCAATAAAGAGATCTGTTGAAATAATTTGAAGAGAGTAAAATTTGAAGTGGAATATGATTAATCATCATGCATAATTTGAATTAATATTACAAATTCATAATATTAAATAAATAAATTCTGAGTACTTCGAGTACAATTTTGCGTAAATCAGATATAACGTATTTATAATGGATGATATATACATTAAACTCAACATATATTGCAGTTGGGACACCTTTTTCCCTAAAATCATAAGATGCGATAAAAGCAAAATAATAGAAGGGAATCTAGAGTTATGCTGTTAAATAGCCCCATCAGATTAAAGTTCTCATGAATGACTTGCTTGGGCTTCACATACTTCAGTAAATTTAAAACTAGCATTTACATGCACATACTTTCTCAGATAAATGATAAGGTTTAAAGTAAACGCTCTTTCGTCAGATACTATAGACGGGCGCTCCATAATTAATAACAACTGACTAAGAAAACTTCTGCTAAACGTTTCGATACTTAAAAATTAAAGGGTCCGTTTAGATGATGAAAAAAGAACGTTTAAAGTTTAGTATTATTTATATATAGTCATTTGAGTTCCAAAACTAATAAAATTCAATCCTATTTTCTTTTATTTATCAAGAAAATTACGCCGCCATATTTTCAGCAGTTCTCGAGTTATGCATATTCATATTAATTGAGGACATGGACAATACATACAAAGTCAGCCCCCATCTAATTGCAGATTCTAGCTTGTCAGATGTAAATACAAGTACAGATAATTATTTAAGAAACTAAAGATCGATTTGACATGGCCTTTATCTTATGAACAATATTCGTTTCGCGAACCCTTTGAGAACTGTTTCTATTAACGCTGCCCAAATATATACTATCTTTTATCTAAGACAACTAAATAATATATTAACACTTTTAGAAAGATATTAAGTCCATTTAAGAAGCATTCCTGGTTTTCGAAATACAAGCCTACTTACACGTCCCAACTTTTTCCCTTTGAATGTTTGACTTCTTTATTGTATCGATGGAACGTAAATGGCGCTGTTTTATAAACAATTTGAGTGTTTCTTAACCTTTCAATTTTAAAATATACCAGTGATTCCCCAGCATTGGTCTACGTCTGATTTTAATTCTGTCTTCTCATTCAGACTTGATTTCTTTTGTTACCAGAAGCCAAAGCTCCTAGCAAAGCCAACGACTGCGAAGAAGCCGCTATATAAACATCAATCAATTAATACTGCCCAACATTTGCTGGCGTAGTCGACTTTAACGTCATGAATAATTTCCCACGGAGTGCTGGCTTAGCGACCTCAAGGACCAACTCGTTTCCTTGGATTTTGAATAATGACTTAATTCCAGCAGGCGCTGCTCTACGTCGTGAACTCAAGGAAGTCTGGTAATGATTGGAGTCACACTTTTGCGGTTGCTTCGGTAAAAAAGGGAAGAAAAATATTTTTTTTTTTTTTTGCTGTCTACGATGATATATAAACAGAATGGCGAAATTATTCCAACAGAGGAAAACAGACATTGCAGATAGAAGTGAATCTTAGAAAGCAGTCCTATTTAAACCTCTATTAACATAATCAATAATATAACACGGACCATGAAAAGATATAGACCGTTAACTTTAGTTCCCAGACCAATGAAGAAAAGAATCATTCACTGGGTATTAAATAGTAAATCGATATTGTATTGAAAAAATTCATCTTATAAATCTAGAATGACTTAAAAGAAAATCATATTCCTATCAATATATATTGAACTTTGGTTGGTTGGGTGATTTTGTTTAGCGGCATATCAACCTCTTAATGCCGAAACAGATATTTTGTCCATAATAATATTCTTTCAGAGCAATGTTATGGTTTTTTAAATATATATTTTGTAGATATATTATTGGTAACTTTACTATAAAAATGTATTTTTATAACTATTAGTTTTGCATTGATTGCCATTTTTCTATAAAAATCTATTCTTGCTCATTTTATTATGAAAATGTAATGGTGATATTGTTTGGGGGTTTATAATTTGCCCATATCTAGGACCCTAACAGGTGCTATCACCCCTTGTTAGGTGGATCTTGGAACAACAATTAAGATATAATTCGACACAGCTCAACAGCTCCAGTCTCCAGATTAGGGATCCTGCTGCTGGATGTAGATTATTGTCATTCCAAGTAAGAACTGGGCTTCGGAGCGTATGGTAAGTCTTCGAAACTGATGTGTATTCTGACGATTACTAGCGACGACACTAAAGTTATTAAATATCAAAGAGGATTTTCAGAAGCAGGTGTTATCGACGTGACGTGAAAACTGAATGATGGTTAAAAAAAAAACAAGAGATTAAATATTAAACTATCATATAACTTTCCTATTTAAAAATGAAATAATCTGACTTTTAAAGAAAATATAGACATATATATTATTATATAGTGTAGCCAAAATAGCCTTTGCCTTTTTTACGTCGTGTGGAAAGAAGTGATCACTGATACGCAATGACTGTGTCACATGCCTGAAGATCGGTGGGGTGGGTGTGTGTACATTGCACGTGACCAATGTAGGTGCTTTGCACGCACACATCAGTGTTTCCACGAGCAATGACGAGGAATAATGGCGGTGTGGTAGCAGATTATTCTGGATTTTTGCTTTATGCTTTTGAGATAGGCTTGTCGGCAGCCACATTAAGTCGCTGAATGCATACAGCTTGGAGATCTGTCATTTTGTGATGGACCCTGGAATGGCCGGAATCTTGATGCAAATTTGGGAAATTTTAGAAATACTGAACTCATTCATTATGACTGTCGAATTATTTTACTATAACGTTGCACATGATCAATATATATATATATATATATATATATATATATATATATATATATATATATATATATATATATATATATATATATATAACTGTGAACCTAAAAGATCCAAGTAAACCTACCTAGGTTTCACCTACATGGAATGTCGGTTTTTTTTCTTTGTACACTGAGCTTGACTTCTGGTCGATTATTTTCGCTAAAATTACATGTTCCTAGTGCTTTCTTTTTGTATTCTTTTTTTTTCGTTGGGTATTGTTTTGTTAATTTACAAGCCAATACACCTAATGTTTTCAGGACGAGTATACTTATATTTATAAGATTATTATATATATATATATATATATATATATATATATATATATATATATATATATATATATATATATATATATATATATATAATCTTCTACAGGTGAAAATCTGTAAGGAGGGAATGATTTCTTTCTACAGAAAATGCAACCAAGCAAAAACATTGACAATTATCCTGAGCAGATACAGCATTCACAGCGATACTCACATTGCAGTTGATTGTATTCCCAACAATGCCTGTAAAACCATCGAATCTAAACGATCTTTATTTGCTAAACAAGTAAAATATCCATATAACTTGGTAAGAATTGCTGATAAAAGAAAAAGCATATTCAAATTTAGAGAAAACAGAAATACACAAAAAATAAACACGAAAGTGTAGCGAAATACACGTAAATACGAAATGGCATTATAAATCCTGTCCTGGGTATGACGATAAACTACATCCACGTTCTGGGTAAGACGATAAACTACCTTCAAGACCTGTGATCAAGAGGATTTGAGGAGCGTGGAACTACCTCTTAATTGCTGGTGTTCCCAGTTCCACCCTGACCCAGGCTGGTAGCACCTGTTAGGGTCCCAGCTATGGGCAAATAGTTAACCCCGAAACTTAGGTAAAAAGCATTATTAAAGTGTAAAAATATTTTGTAAAAACTTATTACCAGAAATAAAATTTTTGAAGAAAAAAACTATTACCAGCAATAAGTTTTTGAAATAACATATTACCAGCACTATATTTTTTAAAATAATATTACTAGCTATACATTTTTGAGGAAAAAATATTACTAGAAATAGATTTCTGACAAAACAAACATTACCAGGAAAAAAGTTGTCAGCTTTAAATATTCAATTGGTGTTGATATGCCGTAAAACAAAGCAAAACAAACCAAATCTTTAGAAATCGCTCTTGAAATGTAAATGACAAATAAAGAATTGATTCCTTCTAATTTGCTCAATGGTTTTGTGTTTAAGCAAATATATAAACGCAAATCAAAAACTGACTATGCACATTTTATAATGAATAGAACTTTGCGATTCAAACCATAATCCTATCAAGATAAGAAGATCGGACAATTATAAAATATATATTATATATATTATGAATTATATATGCAAATAAACAGTGATAATCTATCACTAATTTAATTATGCTTTTAAACTAGGCCTAAATTTTAAACAATGAATTGTGGAGAAAATGATACATCTTTCCTATCGTTGCGAAAGTTTTGAAATGAGAAAATATCTTTGTTTATAATAGCTACATAGGAATGAGTCAAAATGATTCTGCCAAATAGATTGTAATAAAGGATAAATAATATTCATAAACCAGCGCTGTTGATATTGTCATTTAACTGATGTAACTTGATTCAATGTTTGGATCATGAGAATCTGTCTGATATACATAAAAATACGTTTTAAAATCGTAATATATCTACTAATTTGCACCAAATAAACAGCCTAGAATTGATTTTCACCAAATAAGCGGCCTCGAATCCATTGAATAAAGACAGTTACCGAATTACAGACGTAAGAGTAGGAATTACGAACTGAAGATTATGGCGATATGGTGAATAAATAATGCAAACCTTAGAGTTAAAACGGTAAGGTTCGTGTAGGTAGACAAATGGAAGTCTACTGCAAAAAGTAATGCTTCTTGGGAACATCTGACCAAGCCGAACTTCCTTCTTACAAATGAAATGCAAAGGAAATGAGGAGATTCGTTGACGTGGATATATCATAAATTATCTTAACTTTAAAATTATAAACTGGTGAATCTAGAGAATGGAGTTCCTCACAATATTTATAATGGAAATAATGTTAGCGTAACGATAGACTTGCGACGTTTCATTTGTCTGATATGAGCTGCTGGTTAGAAAGTAATTATTCTGTTCAAGGTCGCGAAAAATAGTTTGAAATGCAACGCCTGGACAGCTTCAGACGAGATATGGCATCAATACGCCATTTTATTAAGCTTATTTGTCTCTTGTATTCGAGAGTCTCTGAATGATTAAGAGAAGAAAAAAAAAACATATTTCATAACTTTTCATCAGAATTCTTGTTATGTGTCAAATGATTTCAGTATTTCCTTTATTTAAAAAAAAATTCAGTCTCTCTTTTGTAGTATATGGGATCCATGAGTCCTCTGGTAATTTCTATTGTTACATTTTTCTGCATTTGATATTTTTCAAAGGTTTTGGGTCAACTTTGTCTGATTTATTAAAGTTGCTTTTTTAAAATATATATGATATATAAATATACATACATACATATATACATATATACATATATATATATATATATATATATATATATATATATATATATATATATATATATTAAGAAAATATTTTATGTAAATGTATATAGTTTTCTACATATATATAAAGCATTTTTGCAATTATATATAATATAATATATTAATTGCAAAAAAAGATTTTATATATGAATAAAGATATATATATATTTACATAAGATGTTTTATTAATATATATATATATATATATATATATATATAATTTAAAAAATCAGGAGGGCAATTAACATACGCGAGCACGGTTTCGACCTGGCGGTCTTGTCGAGTGCTAATTTCAAAATGACAACTTTAACGCTTTATTGAAAAAAAAAACACAAAGAACGCTACGTAATCATCTTTCAAAAATTAACAGACGTATGACGATGGAAACACAGGACATCGGTTGTAATTGGAAGAGAAGTTGAAAATGGTGTGAAGGAAAGAATGAAAAGGGACAGGAATGTACGTGTAATGTAAATGTATGCAGTAAAATGGGAAATCAAATGTTTAAGTTAATTGTTATGGAGAATGGGCCCATCCCGCTAGTCTCACTCTCTCTGTCTCTCTGTCTGTCTGTCTGTCTGTCTGTCTGTCTCTCTCTCTCTCTCTCTATATATATATATATATATATATATATATGAATGAAGGAATATAGTTTAGAGTTGTTCTATATTTATGGGATAAAATGCTCAATATCAGATATACAGTGTATGTAAATATAAAAATGAATATAGAAGTCAATACTCAGAGGCTCTGAGTGTTGACATCAATATTCACATAATATATTGACATCATATTTAACAGAATGTAGAAACTTTACGCAATGATTATTGCCCCAAATACTTTCGACTAATTCCTTTGGCACTTCAAGTGGTTCGCTGGTATGTTTTCCAGTGCTTCGTTCTCGGATTGACTGAGGCTGAGACTTGGTTTAAATTGTTCTAAGAATTTCAATTTTCTTTAGACATAATTTCAATATTTATACATTTAGAATGATGGTATGAACAAAAATTTCTCTAATGGCGATAGCTAGTTTTGTGTACATGTCAAAGTGCGTTATAGCGTTGGGAAAACATAAAGGATATGTGAGCCTTACATGTATTGTTTTAGCTTTATATCTTAAGAGGTCATTCAATTCATTGCAAGAACTACAGTCTTGGTATAATTTTTGTTTTCCAAAAGATATGTTTATGTATTATAACTGTACATATGATTTATATTTATATATATATATATATATTCTATTGAAGATTTACACCATTATACGTATTCGAATAATATATATTTAAGGAAAATGATACTGGATTTTTAAACTCATATCCAGTCATCTGTACTGAAAATCATAATCTATTAAATTATGTGCTAACGTTGAGTCGTCTGTTTAAACATGGAGTCAACACTTAAAAGAGAAATGCAGATCCTATAACAAATTTAAAATAGTTTCAAATGGCTGCAGAAATACAAATAAAGCATAATACACTGACTGAAGCTGCAAAATGCTTTAAAAAAAGCAAAAGCAAATGCAACCGACCAGATACAAAAACGATGGCAAGATAAACCGCTTCACGGTCAATACTCTACCCGTACCAAACAAATTCATGAAGACGAAGCCCGTACCTATCACCGGTGGTGTAGTGCAGGGTTAAAAGCTGAAACCGAAGGTTATATCCTTGCTGCACAGGACCAGAAAATATCAAGCACACGTAATAGAATATTGTGTTAGCTCAGATTCTGTGATAAATAACCAGATACAATTGATCATCTTATATCAGATTGCACTGGTACCCACTGAATATGCCTTTAAACTAGGCCTAAATTTTAAACAATGAATGGTGGAGAAAATGATACATCTTTCCCATCGTTGCGAAAGTTTTGAAATGAGAAAATACTGAATACAAAACCTGACATGACAGTGTGGGCCAATATTTGCACAGGAAATTCTGCAACATCAACGGGAAGGAAACTGAAAGAATTTGCTATAAACACCACCCAGACCCGGTTTACGGAGATAGGACCTGTAACAATTTTATGGGACTACACAATACACACAGACAGAACCATCAAAGCTAACCCTCCAGACATTGTTATTAGATACCGCAAACACATAACTGTCTCCTTAGAGTTATGGCAGTCCCTGCAGACTGCAATGTATCATTGAATATCGTCAAAAAGCTATCAGAATAAAAAAAACTTGAAATCGAAATTTCAAAAATGTAGCACATGGGAACATTAACATTCCCTGTTGTAGTTGGAGCCCTCGGTTTAGTTGGAAAAGATTCCATTAGACAAATTGAAGGGATTCCTGCAAGCCCATGACTAAAGGAAATACTAATAATTGTACTCACGAGTGTAGCCCACACCGTACGAAGGGTTTTATCTATGTAAAATATATATATATGTGTAGCTTTTTTTTTAATTGGTCTGTGAAAAATATCATGATGCCATTTCTAACCTTAAGTTTCTGGGCGGGACACGGATAGAAACGTTTACAAACCAAAAATGAAAGGAAATAAAATAAAAATAATAATTGTACTCAGAAGTACAGCTCTCTCGTTACGAAGAGCTTTATTTAAAATATGTAAGATGTCATTTCGGAAGTTAGAGCTCAGAATAAAATGTTGTATACAACAAAAATCAAATAGAATAATTATAATAATCTCAAAATGTGACATCTCAAAATGTATAACTGCTGAAAAATATGACAAAATAAAATTGAATCTCAAATTGAAAGTTGAAGCAAGTCATAACTACTTTATTTACCTATGATATTTTGATAGATTTATACATTAAAATTACAGGAAACTAACAAGATCCATAGGAGCCACTCCTTATAACAGTTTCAAAAATTGCAGTGAATGGAACTGTTTTTTCTTGTCAGGAGAGTATTATTAATGTATCAGATTTAACGTAATTATAACATCTGAATTTGTGCAAAATATAATGTATTTCCTCTATTGCCTCAAACAATGTAACGGATAATAAACTGTTAAGTGTTTGTACAGAATATAAATTATTATTATTATTATTAGTATTAGTATTAGTATTATTAATATTATTATTAATATTAATATTAGTATTATTAATATTAATATTATTATTAATATTAATAGTATTCTTATTATTAAGAATATTATGATTATCATTAATATAAATATTATTAAGAATATTATGATTATCATTAATATAAATATTATTATTAATATTATTATTATTAATATTATTATTAACATTAGTATTATTAATAATATTATTATTAATATTATTATTATTAATATTATTATTAATATTATTATTAATAATAATATTATTAATATTATTATTATTAATATCATTATTATTAATATTATTATTACTATTATTATTATCATTATTATTATTATTCTTATTATTATTATTATTATTATTGGTGTTGTTGTAGTTATCTTCTTTCGTTCATTTTTTGTTTTCAAACGCAAACCTTGCATTATTGATGATATCCATCAAATCGGACATTACATTTCGCAGAATATTTGCTCTGCTAACCAACGCAAGTGGTTTACTTGATTCATTCCGATTTTCTGAAAGTACGCCTTTCTCCATCTATGTTCGGTTAGTAGTAATATTAGTAATAGTATAATCATCACTAACATCAGCACTATCATCATCAGATTATGAGCTTTTACTTTTTTTTTTTCTCATTTCCTTCCGGGTCCCAACCAGAGATCTAAGGTCAGATATAGCATAATGACATATTACAATAATGATTACTTTTTAAATAATAAAAATAAAACGATATAAGAACGCACAAAATTTTACTTGTATTTTGAGAGATTTTTAATGTTCTTCAAAGATACATTTCAGTCTGAAGAAATTTCTATGTCAGTAAGAATATAAATTCGATGTTTATAATCATTGATCCATATGCCTGTAATCTTCATTCGTACAATTTAAGTTTTCATCCGGAGTGTGTGCGTTATAATTGTTATTTATCAAATTCTACGTCCTCACAGAGATCACTTTTCGTACAATATTTGTACTGCTAAGCAACACGGATAGATTATTCGATTTATTCTCATTTTTTCAAAGTACGATTTATAATTATGGTTGTATAGCTCACAACGCCCCAGTAATAACTTGTACAATAGTAGTGAGAATATCATACATTCTGACACATTATTATTATTATCATTATTATTATAATTATTGTTGTTGTTGTTTTTATTGATTTGAATGTAGTGTTTACTTTTCTGAAAGTTTTCCGACAACAGCTGCAATACATCCTCTATTATTCAGGAAATTGAAAATTATTTTGTGGTGAGATATTGGAAAATTTCCAAAATAAATTTGATCTTTTGTCCATATAGATTTTTACAGTAGATTCTCATAAATCATTATGTGATGGGTAATTTTACTCTGAGACTTTTGGCTAATATCTTCTACTTTCCCATGGACAACAAACAAACAAGATTTAAAATAAGTTCCAATATATATTGAGGAATATTAACGCATTTATTTTGTTTTGTTTTGCAAATATCAAACTCTAGGACTCCCTAACCCGACAAAGTCTAAGTTGTTGCATCATCATCAATTTCTTATAGAAAAAGACGAACAGAAAATATTTTGATAACAACGCCAAAATTCTTGGCTTTTGTAACATTTTTGTTAGTAAAAAAACGAAGATCAATATCAGTTAAAATTCTTGTGTGGAACAAGTTATCTTAAAAAGACATCTCCAGTTTTATTTTGTTTATAAATTTCCAAATATAGTAAATGTTATGGGGTCCTCCCCTTTTCATATAAGTGGACTCTACCAGTGTTATTGGACGGCTGCCGTTAAATACCCAGAGCTAGACAGTCAGTGAGGGTAGTCGGATAGAGAGAGGATATACGGGGACAGTCAGAGAATATACGAACGGAGATAGTGTGAGGTAACCTCTTGTAGAAGTTAGTTACAAGAAACGTAGAATCTAAGTAAGTCCTACTTCGAAACTGTATATATGTATCTGTATTTGTTACTAACCGTGTTCCTGGACTTACTAACAGTATTATCCTTTGTATGATTGTGTAAATACATTTTATTTCTTATATTTAATTATTGCGTTTGTCATTTCTTGAAGACCGAATTCTTCTCGGAATCCACAACAGTAAAATACCTGATAGCCGGATTAAGAAAACCTTCCGGATATGAGGAATATGCTATAAAGTCCGGATATGAGGGATTATATTTAGATTAAAATAAAAGAACTGAAGTCAGCATTAACATTGATTTTCAATATTTTATAGTAAACAAAATAAGCTAATGGTCAGTGAAAAATAACGGAATTAATTTTAAGGAAAAAGGAATAACTTATGTAATGTTAATGACAATTCATTAAATTAAGTATGCCACGTATGCGAAACAATATAACGAGGATATTTTAATCGTTGTTGCATGATGATTCTTTCTCTTCTAATGTCATTCTCAATTTTTCCCGCACTTTGTTTTGCTTTTGTTCATGTTTTTTTTTCTTTTTACCGAAATACACTTTTTAACTGCGTGCGTTATATCTGAATGCTTGCTTTCTTTCCATAAAACTGAAGACCTTTTCAATAGTTTTTTCAATTTCAGCTCAGGTTTTATCACAATCATGCATCTCATCTCTATCTTGTTGCAGATGTGTCTCGTTGTCATCCTTTCCTCTTATTTCCATCATCTTTTGCACCAATACAAGCCATTAGGGTGAAATAATTATAAATAAATATCCAAAGTAAATTTCCTGAAAAACAGAAATGTCAAATCAGTCACATATCACCCTAATAATTCAAATATACATAACAAAATCGTGTCCAGATATGCAGGACTCCAGAAATGATGTGCTCCGGATATGTGGAACTCAGGATATGAGGGATTTCTGATATAAGAGATTCTACTGTATAATGTATCATTGTAAAATTAATGAATTAAACCATGATTGAATATATTTATATATTACACGTCATTTTTATGGAAGAAATTTAAATTTATTATAAGCAACAGCAGCGTTTCAAATGGAATATATATGGAAGTTTAAATAATTATAAATATTCTTATAAGATTGATCTTGCATGACAATCAGATCAACAAATAAGAAAAGAAACTATAATAAACCTTCTTATATTAATATTCACATTGCGCATATACCAAATTCGACGCTCAACATGATCTCCTGTCTAGAATATCATACAACGTCATGGAATGTAAGAGATTGTAATTGTGCTTACTTAACAGTGTCCATCTTCACTACAGTTAAAATGAGATAAACACTTACCAGAAGAACGGATTAATATTAACATACTCTTTTATCAAAGCAGAGAGCCAATACATTCCTACGCGAAAAAAGGCAAGGTTAGCACAAACTGCTTCAGTCAAATTTCCGATAAAATACTTCAGACATGGAAAGAATATATCTCGAACCCTTTCACGACGAAAGAAATCAACCGGCAATACACAAAAATATAGAAAGATCAGGAATAGAAAAACTAAAATGGAATCTACATCGGTCAAATTGAACAGAAACAAAGCGGCAGGAACAGACGAAATAGAAATGCAGTCTTAAATAATTACGGCATAGACAAGATGACAGATATAATAAATTAAATCTATAATAATGATGATAAACTGGAATAACTAAGATCTATTTTAATAACAATGCCTAAGAAACCCCGGCACAAATGAATGCGAACTCCATCGGACAATCATTCCAATGAGCCATATAACAAAACTCATCATCCGAATTCTGATGAATAGAGACATCAGCAGAATCAGACCGAAGATAAGACAATAACAATGCGGGTTCTTCAAAAACATTGGAAAAGGGAAGGGTATATATATATATATATATATATATATATATATATATATATATATATATATATATCAGAAAGAACAATACAAATGTGAAAGAACACTAAAAACTGGGAAAGCCAAAGATGCCTTCCAAAAACTAAGCAGTGTATTAAGAGACAAGAAATCTTCGTTAGAAACAAAGAAAAATGAACTGAACTGTTACGTGATATCTCCTATATGACACTGAATACTGGAAAGATGAAGAGACTAGAACCAAAAGAAATGTGGTTCTGCAGAAGGATTCTGAGGATAGCGAACATGTGATTTAGAGAAGAAAAACAAAAATGATACTTAAAATCAGGCAAAGAGTGCTGAAATTTCTGTGGCAGGTAAAGAGGTCTTGCGAAATCTGATGCTCACAAGAATGGTTGAGTGAAAGTGTGACTGATGAAAACATCGTATAACATGGTTGATGGGCTTGAGTAAATGAATAGCATAACGGGGTTTGGGATAAATAGCAAAGTGACAAAATTTCTAAAGAGCTACACGGGACAAGACTTTGTAGAGGGTCAGTATCGACTACAATCTGAATGGGACACGCCACCTAAAAAAGTAGAATCCACATAAATAACACAATTACTTTACTTCTGTCATTTCTTTCAGGACATAAACACTGTGACCACTCTATAATGTCATGCTATTTGTTACCTAATTAATTATAATACATTTGCTTTTTTAACATCCATGTTTATGATTGTTCTGCCTTCCATTAGAAGGTTCACATATTGTAAGCTGCCTTCATTGTAGTTGATGCGCTGTCGTACTACTCACGAAGCCTACATCATAGCAGTATCGTCTGACTTCCAAAATCTTTCTCCACCCCCTGCGAAAAGTCACTAAAGTCACATTGAATCGAAGACTCCAAACTTACTCGTATAAGAAATAGAAATAGGAGGTGATATCTCTCATCATTCGTTGATGAATAGCGCAAGCCTAATTTCGGGAACAGGCGGGATCTGCTGGATTCAATGAACATCGATAACTCGAATACACATTGCGATTTCGAAGTCCCTTGTCTTGACCCTGTCACATTTTTCTCGAAAAGAGAAAACTGACCACAACAACAACAAAAACAACAACAACAACAACAATAATAAAAATAATAATAATAATAATGATAAAAAACGGTGCCTCCTTGTTGATATGGCAGTCCTTGCTGACTGCAATGTATCTTTGAAGATATTCAAAAATTGTCAAAATACCAAGAACTTGAAATAGAAATCTCGAAAATGTGGCATATGGGAACATCAACAATCTCTGTTGTAGTTGGAGCCCTAGGACTGGTTGGAAATGATTGCAGTAGACTAATTGAACGGATTCTTGGAAGTCCATGCCTCAAGGAGATACAAACAATTGTTCTGACAAGTACAGCCCACACTTTACGAAGGGCTTTAACTATGTTTTTTTTTTTTTTTTTTGTAAGTGGAAAGTGTCATGATGCCATTTCTAACCTCAGGTCCCTGGGCGGGACCCGGAAAGAAATGTGTAAACGCCAGAAATCAAAGAAAATAATAATAATAATAATAATAATTCTTTGTCTTTGCCCGTAATGAGTGCAAGCGTGTCATCAATGAAACAAAGTTACTATTTGTAGAAAGAATGAAGCAACGTATTACGTCTCGCAAGTTTGGTTCTAAAGATAATTGGCGTCTCTGCAGGAGCGTGTTGAACGACAGCAAATCCATAATGCCTCCTTTATACATTCAATTTGTGGTCCTGACTTCGTCAGCTGATAAAGCTGATTGCTTTGCTCGGAAATTCCCATCCAACCTTTGACTCATCCGGTGGACCCACACCCGATTATCTCCCTAGAATTGAGCTTATACTGACTGAGATGCACATAACCCCATCGACAGTATTGGACATCGTCTCTAAATTAGACACTAATGAGACTAGTGACAGGGACGAGATACCAGCCTTTTTCCTGAAGAAATGTGCTCCTGAACTACCTCATGTCCTCTCCAAACTATACTGCATCAACGAATCTTGCTTTCTAACCTGTTGGAAGGCCTTCTCTGTTTTTCCTGTCTTTAAGAAATCTGGAGACCATTATGACCCATCTAAATACTGTTCTATCAGTCTGCTACCACTATTCGGTAAAGTCTTCGAGGAATTAATCAACGTCGAGGTGGTTAAGCACCGCATATCCCATGATCTGCTCTCTAACAAGCAATATGGTTTCCGCTTTGCCCGCTCTACCGCTGATGTTTTCAAGGTCATAACTGAATTTGTATACCAAGCACTTCACTATAACGGCGAATGAATAAGTTTTGGTATGCTGGCCTTCTTTGTAAGCTTCAGGGATACGGCATTACAAGAGGATTACTTGACTTAATACAATCATTCCTGTCAAATCGTGAAATGAAGTTCTTCCTAAACGGGTTCTTCTCCAGTTCCATTCATATGAACGCTGGTGTCTCCAAGGCTCTATCCTGGGTCCTACATTGTTTCTGATCTTCATTAAAGATCTTACTGATGACATCAGTTCCCAAGTAAGCATCTACGCAGACGACACTACAAATTTATTCCGGCCTAAATAGTAAATCTGGTATCGCTAAACTAACCTGGAGGTTGGTCTCCAATCTGTGGTTAACTGGGACAGGAAATGGCTGGTAAACTTTAATAACTGCAAAATGAAACTGCTCCCTTTTACCCACCACAGAGAACTCTCCCTGCCTCCTATCAGAATGGCTGGTGCCCAACTCCACGAGAGCGCCTCTCTGCTCCTGCTTGATTTCAGCCTGTCCGCTGAATTGAGTTGCATCAATAGCTTCATCTACCGCAAGGAAATGTTGTTCTATCTGTCCTGTCAGAATGTTTTTCACACCTGAATCCATCTATAATTCAACCATTCGAACTTGCATGGAATACTGCTGCTATATATCGTCGTAGCCCCCGCTGTTCGTCTCGAGGTACACGACAGCATCCAGAGACCGATATGCAATGTGATGGGTCCTGATCTGGCATATCATCAACAGTCACTTTCTCACAGACGTTTCTGGATTCCCTCAGTCTTTTCTAAAAGCTTTTTCACCGCAACTGCTCCGACGAGTTACTTTCGCATGAGTTTAAGCGTGCTACTATGTTGGCATCTCGGGCCTACCGTTTCACTGTCGAATCTACTTCTACTCCAACAGATTCTTAACTCGCACCTCCTGTCTATGGAACTCCCTTCTTATTATAGTTTCCCTGATAGCTATAATCTTCAAATACTCAAATGTAATGTCAATCGACATCTTCAGATACCTTGATTTAGTTCCCTGTCCTTTTCTTTATCTTTTTCTCAAACACGACTCTTTACTTTTGTTCTACATCTCTTTTGTGCTAGTGGGTCTCCTGCCTGGCTTGTTTAAAAAAATATAAAAAAAATAATGATATTGATGAAATAATTAACATTACCATTATTATTGTTGTTGTTTTAAATATATATTTTATTGCATGGTGTCAGCCTAAAGAATATACTTGTTATTCTTTTCAGAAAATATGCAATATAAAGTAACAATAATGAAAATTTCATTAACAATGAAACTGTTCTATGAGGGAACTTATATTAACAATGAGAACGAAAGAAATGTCTATGAGACATGGTGCAACAAGAGGGCTCGAATAATTTAACATTCATGGCAAACGTTGAAGTAAAGGTAAGTAAGGGAAAACAGCGAGAATATACTTCAAACTTTTGCAAAAATGGACAGCAGAACAGACACAAATAATGATGTAAATAAAAACATGATAGGCATTTGTGGAGAACCATGACGACACACGCCCTGAAGAATCCTATCGTATTAAAGAATACAAGAGAAACACGCATATATGCAC